>CABFOV010000069.1:43075-157264 GCA_902141375.1 Timema poppense
AATCTTCCTCGACCAGGCGCAGCACCTACAATATTCAGCCAGTTAACTTTAAATTAGGGCCGTTGGAAGATGGTTGCTGTAACAAGTTTTAAGTGGTAAGCAGTCAATACGTGCCATGTCTAGGCAAGGGTTGCTGTTGCCTTTAAACTTTATACCTCTGCCCCATTCCTACCCTCCTCCTGAAATAGTATTTTCGGTCTTCTCCCATCTTTGGGCTCCCTTCAGGCCACTAACTGACCGCAGTTGGAAACTTCACACGATTCTCCCCCCCCCCTTCCCCTCTCACTCTCTAGCCCCAAAATTTTCCCACTTCCCTTCTCCGTCCCTTTCCACCTTCACTAGTTATGCAATCTCGTGCTGCCTTCGAGACCTTCCAAAACGGCCCTAACACCCTTACACACCCCATCTTTACTTAGGCCTTACGTAGGTTCAAGAGTAATCTAACAGGCAAGGTTGGCCGATCAGCGGTGTGTTATTGACTATAACCTGAGAGGTCAGGATCTCACTACCAAATAGATACACCAGATTCTATGTTTCTATGAACATACTTTTTTATTATTCTTCCAGAAATACTATGTTTAACATAGAAATTTTTCCAATACATCAACTTGGGAGATAACAAAATCAAAAATATTATAATTGCTTGTGTTTAGTTTAGTCAATATACCACTCAGAATTACCCGGGTTAGTGTGTTAATTGCCTCTCCAAATTGAAACGTTATTTAACCCAGTGTTATTTTCTTAACGTGAAAAATAAGTTAGTTTTTACGTAACATATTTAGTTTGAATCTATTTTCTAGAAATATTTACTTTAAGAATCATTTATCTTAATGAAAATTCTATTTCGTCCTTATCTTTAAGTTTGTAGCATCTATAGTACAAATTTTAAATTGTTTTGAAAAGTAATAATAACTACTATTATATTGAAAAATATAGTATAAGGAATTTTCTTATATCCTAGAATGAAACTTGTGTTTTCATGATACTTGATAGTAGTTTAATTTCATTGAGTCCAAACTAAACTTTAACATAAAAAAAGTTAGGGGTGTATCATAGTAATATATCAAACAGTTCTTAATTTATACATATTAATGATAAAACTCTAGGAACTATAGTTGTATATTTTGCCACAAATAACATAATAGTACAGTACAGTAAAAGTAAATATTATTAATACATTTGATTAAAAAAACCTAAATAATTTACATTAATAGGTTAATATAATTATAGACGCTATTAAGACAGGATTTCTGACCTCATAAAAGTATGTGTAGTTCTCTTTAAAAAAAGGTATTGTGTTCTAGATTTAAAAATTCACAAAATATAGAACAGTTGTTAATGTTTACTACAAATCCTACATCTATGAAGGTTGACTTAAGTGATTGTTTTGCATTTGGTACGAATATAATATATTTAAATTTAGATAAAAATAAAATATTTAAAGAAAGCTAGCATGCAGTGTTCTCTTTTAGAAAGTTTTAAAGAAATGGGTGGTAGTATTCGTGTTTGCCCAAACATTATTTAACATTGTTAGTTCCTCTAATGATGTAAAATAAATAAACCCACTTAAAAAAAAGGTTCCCTTGATACTTGTAGTGTTTAGTGTTTGTAGAAGCAATCATTGTTGCTAAAAAAATGAATATGTTTAGGGAACAATGCCGTCCCCAGTCTTCGTAAATAGAACGGGATAAATAATTTTTAATGACTGTTTAAAATGTAACAAATAATATTTTGATCATAAGTTATATGTTATAATATATAAATTATATTGCAAAATTCAAAGCTGCTATAAATTGAATGCTGAGAAAACGTGGGCTGAAGTTTTATTTTCAGATTTAGTATAGATATTTAAGAAAGTGTCTCTTCAAAATAAAAATGTAATACCTCGTTGTTTAAACATCTTAATTTAGTCTTTACTATATTACTAATATTACTATTATTACTAATAGTATTTCAAAGTAATTCATGTGAATCGTCATTGATTATTTATTTGAACCATTTCAAAATATTTTAAAGAATAATTTTATAAATTCCTATTTTGCAATTTTGTTATTCTTTACTATGGAAGATTAAAAAATTATGATCTCAACCGTTCTATATTTTATGAGATAAAATCTAATAATAGTAAAAAAATTAGTTCAAAAGTCGTCCGTTCTCGTCACAATATTTGAAATTTAAGCGCCGTGAGATAGATTAGAGAGGCAAAGTGTATATCAGGAACGTATTACAAATTGCCTATTTACAGTTTTACAGGCGTTTCTGCTTAGTCGTATGTCATGGAAGATTCAAAGAATATAATCATCATAATAATATATTTCTAGGATTAGACTTTTATTTATGTTTGTTTTATTAATAGTATTTAACGTATTTATACGGATTCATGTAGAAAAATATACCTTAAAAAATGTCCTTTCTAGCAAAATCAGTGAATTATTAACACACCAAATGATTGTACCAGCAAAATTTCCAACATAAAGACAACATCCAGAATATCTGCCACCCATTTACCTCTTAGAAAAATGGAAAATACCTTATTTATTCATAAATACATTTTTTACAATGATGCGAATTGAGCCCAGGACTCTTATGTTTCGACTGCTGAGGACGGGGAGATCGAGGTTCGAATCTCGGTCGGGTGAACTGGGGGTGGTTTTTCCTAAATTGTTTTCCACTCTCCCTCCACGCAAATGCGGGTTCACTTCCTCTAAGTCAACCTTACCAATTCCTAATCCATTAGAGTAATTAGTACTTAAAGCGTATAACCCGAACGGGTAGTAAGACGCGGTGCTAAATATTATTATTATTACTCTTATGTTAGTACACAAGCACACTACAACCTGAGTAAACGTGGTATGTACCGTTGTCGCATTTAACCGAGCCAATAGAGTTTCTCCATTGCATTCGAGTTAGGTTTAATTGGGTTAGTTACCTTTGTTTCAGAAAGGTCAGAAGAAATGAGGGGTTAGGGGGAAAGTCTTTTAACCAATTACAAGAGGCTTGGACCATCTCCTGTTCCCCTCTTCACCCTTTATACCAAACTCTGTCCACCCTTTCCGTTTCTCCCTTCTTTCCCAGATGTACTATGTGATGTATAATTCATGTTTGTTTCGCACGTTTTATGAGTCACACGTTTACATCGTGTACGACTACATGCACCTCAAATGCGTTGTGTATATTAAATTACGTCATTTGGGGCAACAGAAACACTAGAAGTGAATACTGACGTATAGTTGTGCACAGAGCTAGTTTTATTCTCCGAGTTAAGCCTTTAAATATACTAGTAGTTCTGTGTGTGAACTTTAATCGGACTCAATTCTTTCAAGAAATTCTAAGTGCAAAATGTTAAGGTTAATATAATTATCTTACCGTTAGTATAATTTGAAAATTTTTCTTTGGTTTTCAAACTAAAACATCTACTATAATCTCTCCTTTGACTTAAATTTTATATTTTCTCCTTGTTAATCAAGTCATATAACAAACCAATGAGCAATATATTGAACTGTACATTATATTAATAGAAAATAACCACTCTTTACTTGCTTTAAGATTTATGACTCACAATAGATGTCAAAATTTAAAGAAAAATCGCTTTGGATATTCAATCGAATGCTTGTAATTTTAAATCAAACTACCTAAAATGAGCCACTAAACGAAACAACTTTTGAGTGTGACCACCATATTGAAATATATTATGATATTTAAAAACTATGTTGATACATTATTTTGCCTAGGCTCAAAGAATGTTATTGAACATTTTTGTTAAAATTGTTCCACAATTTTAGCAGTTATCTTGGAACAATCAGAGAGATAGATATATATTTAGCAGCCACTATCTTAAAACTGATTAATAGATCAAAAACACTGTGAATACATTGGCTGTCTTAAGTTCAAATATGTTTTTCCTATCCAGATCTCGTTGAAATTGATTTACCGATTTCACAGTTATCGCGGGAAAATAATAGGGAGAGACAGACTAGATCCAAAATGCTTAAGTTTAAATATAACCTCATACGCTCACTCAATTATTAGTTTTAGCTTGTATTTTTATATTACTTTTCATTATATTGATTGACAATTAAGATAGGAGAACTCTTTAATTTACAGTATAAATAATATTAAAATTTTACTTATAAAATGAATCTCAAATTATAAACAGCACTTCATATTCTCCTTGTCAGGTCATATTAAGCTACGACAACAGGGCTACAAAGGCGGTAGTGGAAAATATATAGCTTGTATAATAAACTGACCCAGGCCACAGGCTGTAAATAGTATTGGATTTAAAATCGTAATTGACAAACTTGTAATGTATTTAATTAATAGGTTAGTAAATGAGTATTCCTATGAATACATGGTATGTATAACAACTACTGAGAATGAATTTAACCTAAAGCCTAGAGCCTACGACAGTCCAGACTCATTTGTTGGTTTTTTGTGTTTCATAACCGTACAAGTAGCTCAAATAAAAATTTAAAATAATTGTAAGTTATCTCATATGGCCAATCACTGTCATACTTTCTCTTTATCAATTGATAATCTTGTCAATAAAAAGTATGTTTCAAGTAATTTCGTTGCAGACCGTTACTCTGCTAGCAGAAAAGTCGACCAACCCAATCCATTTTAAGCCAAGTGGGTGTACTTGGCTGAAGACGAGCCAATTAAAAAATCTCTTTACCAATTGATAATCTTGTCAATAAAAAGTATGTTTCAAGTAATTCCGTTGCAGACCGTTACTCTGCTAGCGGAAAAGTCGACAAACCCAATCCATTTTAAGCCAAGTGGGTGCACTTGGCTGAAGAAGAACCGATTTAAAAAAAATTGTCTCGAGTATCTACTGGAATTTTTAATCTATTGTACTCCATGGGTAAAGAAAGTATTTGGGTGGCAGAAAAATTGTACTCTAGATTTTGATGTCGACGTGATCCCTGGACTATAAAAAGTATTGTTATGCCGCCTTTCTGTTACTGGGACTAGAGCCTAATTCATTTTACCAATCGGGCTAAAACTATGTATCTAGGGTTTTCATATGGTTTCCCTGACGATATTTTGGAATTATTTATACAACACTAAAATTAAATGTGGTTCTCTTATGGGTGAAGAGATACAAATATATTTTTTCAAGTTTGGCTTTAAATATTTTGAATATGTTTTATATGTAGGCACTGTTTAACATCACAAACAAGTTAGCAATCACCATTTTCCCAAGAATATTAAGTTGAGGGTTCTTTGAAGTAACAAAAATTTCTATATTTTATCATATATATGAAAAATAATTTATCATTGAGAAAGTTGTAGAAATATTAAATATAAAATAATTATATTTCAAATATATTATGAGACAAATAGTTTCGGATATTTTGACAAATATATATTATAAATTGAGGTTTTGGGTTACTGTTTTGATCTTTGGTTAGCAGATATGCCACTTTTTTCTCAATAAGTTTTTGTAAAAGTGTAAATTATTTCTTTTAAATTTGTTGGTTTATTGATTCTGCAACAATGTATAATATTTGATTAACATTTCTTACACGTTTTGAATATATATCTCTATTTTTAGTCAAAAGTATGAGTTTCTGTGCGATGCCCAGTAACATTGAAATGAAGTATTCAGTGCACTGTCTGAACCCCCTTATATCAGAACATGACTTGTAAGCAAGCTTAAGTCTAGAACCAACCCTGACCCTGATTCGGGTCGTTAACTATCATGTGAAAAAGAGAAACTCACATTTTACCAATGACAAATCATTTGGCCCTACCAGGAATCAAACCCACGCACCATATGTCAGTAGGCAGACACACGACAGACCGAGTTATAGTGTATGACTGACTATCCAATGCCTGACTTCTCTTATTATTGGTGGAAATATTCGTTATTATGGTTGACAACTGTTTAAATGAATTAATTTAAATACATATAAAATAACTCTTTGACATGGGATTCTAAAGCATGGCTCTTGAGTTCGATTCCAGTGATCGGGAGATAGTTTATAAATACATTTTAGTCACATTTTTTACTTGATGTCAACAATTTGGATCCAAACTCCTGGACCATAAGGATGGGAAAAACCTTATCTTAACCATCTTCAGCTAAGATATATCTTTCTTGGTATATTTTATTAATGGAAAACCCTCACTTCACAATTTTCAAATAAGAATACTTTTTTGGTTTCTTCACATATTTTAGGCACGTAAAATCCTCTCTTCATAAACTTCAACTAAGGATTTTTTCTTTAAATATCCTACACACTAAAAAGTATCTTCACCATATTCAACTAAGGATATTCGTATTTTGCTTCTTCACATTTATAGTAAGAGAAAACCCTTTTAAACTTATTTAATTATGTTTTTTTTTATTCTGATCTGTTAGGCATGGAAAGCCATCTTCAATCATGTGTATTTAGTTTTTTCATTCTAGGCACTGAGAAATCCATCTTCAACCTCTTCAATATCTTTAGCTAGGGACCTTTTAAAAAAAAATTGATACCTACATTTACACACAAAATTAGTCTACTTTATAAGCTCTTAGTTCAACTTTAATTTACTCTTCAATTCAAAAATTTTTTATTCACTATGGAATTAGCTTACATTGTTTTTAGTTAATTTAGACCTCGAGTTTCTGTGGTCCAAGTTGGACGGCCCCTAAGGATTAAGAAAGGGTTTTAGTCTTGGAAAGGGAAAAAGGGGAGTGGAGGGGTAGGATAGGTCCAGGAAAAGGCTTTGGGTGCTGAGAAATTTGGAAACGGCGTGTGGAAGGGTTACTAGAAACGGGAGAGGAAAGCCGGTTAGCTTTTCAGAGCAATGCTCCACTAACTTGGTTACTTTGTTTGATGTTGGTTTAGGTAAACAAGGATTAGCTAACGCACATTACTCATCCAAGGAAACTTAGTGCCAGGAAGTGAATTGCCGAGTAAGGGAACTGGGGGTAAAAGTGTAAAACTGTTAACGGTGAAAGGGGGAATGGGGGAGGGGGGGATCTGGAAGCAAGAATCAAAGCAAACTAGATCCTGCGGCCTGACACGTTCCTTCCTATTTCTACTTGTAAATATACAGACGGCTTCAATAGGCCGGTTTCACTAAAAAAGGGTTTTAACTTATACGCCTTTGATACATTCAATATTATCAAACAAAGCTAGACTCAGAAGTTTATGACCAAAAGCATGGTCAAGTGGGTTGTAATCCACCTTTACAGAGGATCTTGTTTTGAGTCTGGGTGACGTTGATAAATATATAAATTATTTTAGTGCACCTTGGTGGCCGTATGGTCTAAGGCATCACTCTCGTAATAGACTAGACTGCCGATGACAGTGAGATCGGGTTGGAATCCTGATCGAGTATACCGAGGATATTTTTTTTCTTAAATTATTTTCGACTCTATAATATTTTCCCTAAATTTCTACCTTTCTCATCCCTAAAACATCAGCATAATTAGTCCATGTACGTAAAATTCGAAGGTGTTGTAGGACGCGGTGCAAAATACCGTAACTATTCGTTTGAACTATCGTCTTTATATCCAATTAATAGTTATCTAACTTTACAACTAGTTGTGTAAAAATAGGCGTGCTTCCATATGCTAACTTAGGTTTTATATCCTGTGCTAATGCAATTAACGTTTTCAGAGATAAATGTCAAAAACTACTAATATATAAAAATGAATTTCTATTTTTCTGTGTGCTGCCTTATCACGCCCAAACCACTTTACCAATCTTTTTGAAATTTCACCTGTATGTATATTGGACATCTTGTTAACATACATTATAATAAATATTAAAATAAGTGAAAAACTACAAACTAGACACGTGTAAATGTAAAAGGGACATTTAGATGCTCGCGCCGATACACTACCACTGAGTCATCATGGTTCGTCTTTTATCCAGGGCCCTCTCTCACTAGTTGTAGCTAATTCAAAGAGCCCAGGTTATATTCCCGTGTACAGATTGTCATTTTTCACTTAAATGAATTTGATTTAGTTATCATGTCTTATAATGTGGATAACAATCCTGTAAATTAGTTTTTGATACACATGAGATAAAAATATAGGCAATATTTTTCTAATTAAATCCAATTAAATTGGTGGCCTTAAAATATTATGTCTTAAATTTAATATTGGTATTCATTCCATTGGTAAGTATTTTCTTAATATGCGCAAAAATATAACTTAATTAGATTTTCTCCATATAGCCTATGGGCTAGCAATACTCTTTTGACACCTAGAACACCCATGTATGGCCTTTAATTAACCATGATACGAGAAAAACAAACATTTTTGGTTGTAAAATCACTTAGCTCACTGTATAAAGTTACAATTATATAGTTTAAAAATAGCCAATCGCCTTGTACTACAATATACCAATAACTCTTTGTGGCTGTGGCGTCATTAAAGTCGTACGTGACCAAAACAAGTCGGCCTAATTGCTGTTAGATTAATGCGTAGTCTATGAGTAATAAGTATATTGTGCTAACAGACTTAGATATCAGAATTCTCTCTTGCCTATAATTGTGGGTAAAAGTTGAGTGGGACACTTTTTCTTTGCAATTATTACTATCATCATCTACCTCCTTTCCTACTGACAATCGTAAAGGTAGCACAAGGACTCTTTGTAGACTAATGAACTCTAATATTCATGAGCAATAATAACGAAAATGTTTCCGATCATTAACAGCAATTTTCCTTTAGAGAACTGCTTGGCCGTTAATGACCTCAGGCACAACAGGAGACGCGGGTAGAAAGAGCTGGGAGGCTTTTATTCACCTCCTGTCGCCCTTGTCTCTCGCCTATACTAACCCTCACTATCTTCTTTATTACTATACGGTTCGCACTCCTGCTTCTGTGTTCCTGTCCTCTCCGATGTGATGTCATTAAAATGAATGAGTTTGGACTTCAACTGGGAGACCCACGCCGCACTGAAGCAGATACAAAACTGAAAAGAAAAGCATTGGTGGGTGGGTTGGGTTAAAAAAAAATGGAGATGAAGGTGGCGGCAGGCAAATAAAAACTGAAGCAGAATCAAGTTGTCATACGCTTCAACGCGACATTGATTTTTTTCCACCCCCTCCTCTACACTACCTTTCAATTTTTCTTCCTTCAACTTGTTCTTTCAAACCACCCGCCTGGCGCCTACCTCTGTTATAGCCTTGAAAACTCTCTCTAGCTTCCTCTTTTCTGACAGAAACGTTGCAACGCCATTACTAGGTTGTGCCAATATTATAAGTGCCTTCCTCTTTACACCCCCTTTAAACACCTCCTTCCTCGTTTTTTATTCCAATGGTGAGCCCTTATATCACCCCCATTCCCCACCTTATCTATAAAAAAAATATATTCCCATTAGAGTAGAGTCTTCCTAGTGGAGTCACAGTTTTCGAAAATGGAAAATAAGGGGGGGAGGGAGGGTAAAAGTGAGGAGTTATTTGCATTTGTTATTGACTTCCCCAGCTGTCTTGGCAGCCTTGTATCTGAACTGGGATGGACTGTGTTTATTTATTCCTATTACTGAGGAAAGGAATATTTCATGATAAGCCTTTCAATTCACTTTTTTTTTACTTTTTATTTAGTACCACGTCTTACTAACCCGTTTGTGTTATATACTTAAGTACTAATAACGCTAATGGGTTATGATCAAGGAATGTTGAGTTTAGAATAATTGAACCCGCATTTGCGTGGAAGGTGAGTGTAAAACGGTGTAGGAAAAACCACCGCCCCACTTCACCCAACCTAGATTCTAACCTCGATCTCTCCGTCCTCGGAAATCTGTCTCAACATGAAACTAGCGCATTAGCTAGCTACGCCACTGAGGCGGGTCAATGAACTAAACCGTATGTTTATATGAAAAGTTAAATGTTGAATTTATGTATTTATATATAGTGCAACTCCTAAAACAACTAGTGTGATAGCGCACAACTCAACTATATTCTTCTCACTTCAGTGGCCGAATGGTCTGAGGCGTCACTCTTGCAGTTTATTAAACTGCTGATGATGAGGAGAGCGATATTATAATCGTGCCCAGGTGTACTGAAGGTGGGTTTTTAAAAATGGTTTTTCACTCCCCCAACCCTTTGCACAAATGCGGGTACATATCCTATAAATATAATCTTCCTCATTGATAAAACCATTTGAATAATTAGTAGATAAGCGTATATCCCGAACGGGTAGTAAGACACGGGGCTAAAAAATAATTTAAAAAATACTCATCAAAAAATGCCCAGACATAACAACCATTCATATCACTATGAAAGAGGAATCGAAATTGAATAATCATTACCACCATATAATTGAACAAGAGACTCTTAGCATGGAGCTAAAACACACTTCCAACTGAATACAGGTGTAAAATTATATAAGCGTGGAAGCTAATACCCTCATCAAAATAGTAAACATTTTTTATAACACTGTGAACCTTGGCATGGCGTGAGGTGAAGTATTGCTACCTGGGTATTAAGAGTTATTATTATTAACACCGCGTATTACTACCCGTTCGAGTTATACGCACTTACGCTAATGTGTAATGGTAGGGTGATTGTGAGATTAAATGGAGGTCCTACAGTTTAACGTGGGATCCGAACCACGGTGGAGGCCTGGCATTCCACACATTCACAAGTTGTGATTAATAACACGTCTTGTCAGAGGTGAAGGAAGGGTTTGACAATCTGATAAATCTGTGCCGGGAACCAAGGATTGAACCCCGGACTCCCAGCACAGAAGTCTAACTAACACCTGACCCCTAGACTGCCAGGTCAAACAAGAGTTGGTTTAACCTCTATCCGTGAAGTGTTTTCACTCAGTTAAACATTCATCAGCCAAGTATTAATGAGATGTATAGAAAATAGTTTAGGTAATATTGGTCAAATAGGGGACCTAATAGGTGAAAATTAATATCAAAAGTAGATTTTAGACAAGCTCTCTTAATACTGGCATTATTCCAATAACTTTAAAAGTTATAGGATTGTTCTATTCTTCAAAAAGAATGCCATTAGGATCGATTGAATTTTATTATTACTTTATTCATTGATTGATGCATTCTCTATCTTTTCAGGTAAATAGCAAACAACAAAACCAGGTCTAACAGACTAACAACATTGGAATATGTACGAAACAGCCTAAGAAGGTATTTATTGAAATTTTTTATCACTTAACTTAAAATATATTTTAATAACAGATTACCATTATTCAATTCCTGGTCAAATATGTTTTTAAAAATATCTTTATATTTTCTCACAACTATATAAAAAAATAAAACAAAATGCTTTCACAATATGGTTTAAGTTTAGTATACTGATCTTTTGATCTTAAGTATCCGTTATTATAATCCCTATAAGTATTTAATTAAAAAATACATTTACGTAGGTTTAAGTCCCTACCGGTAGGTACGTGGACAGGGACACTAACAAGTATTATTTTGTATTTGTTGGTGTCTGGAAGTTCGAAGCTAAAATCACGGGAGGATGTGTACCCTGTTTCTCATAGGAAGCGCGTTATTTGACAGCTAGAAGGGCTCTTAGATACACTTTAACATATTTATTTGCCAAATGATGTAATATTCAGCTGTGTATATATATGTAATCTTAAGCTGTGTGTATATATACTGTGTATCTAATAGCCCTTCTAAATAAATATATACATATATATGTTTGTGTGTGTATGTCACAACCCTGAGCTAGATTGGAATGTTTATTTTAATTCTTCATAATTTGTTGAACCTACATGACTTAAAGAACTGGCCAAGCTAATTCATTGTAATGAATTAATAAACATTCAGAAGGAATGGTGATTACTCACAACAGTATTGTAACAGTTGTGTTGTAACCAGGCCCAGATTGGGTTATTAGAGCTTTTGTTTTATGGTCATTGAGGCTAACAGTCAATCGTCGAACCGCACGGATTGGAAAATCGGGTCATCAGTGATACTTCTACTAGAGGGCACCCACCGTGCCCAGGGTACCGGGCTCGAGTATTTAGGGGGTTGCGAGAGGTATCAGTAAAGCCAACATTTTAAGTATTTCTGACTAAGAAAGTTCGCTCACGAGTGCATACATCTAAGTTCGTATATTACTTTATAACACCTTGAACAACACCTTTTGTACTCACTTTTAGTGCTGCTTATTAGCAAAAAATAAAAAACCACCAGTATAATTTCTAACCCAACCATCTCCCTTTCCACCGACCCTACTCTTCCCCACAAGCTATCCGGACAGATCCGGCACACGAAAGGGGGAACGGGGTGATTATATATATATAATTGATATATATATCAATACATATAAAACACTCATAATATAGTAGAATTTTATGAATATTGGTTCAAAAATCATCGTATTTTTTTAAAATGTACTTCCTATGAAAATCAGAGTATACACATGTTTAAATAATAATAGTTATCTGCGCTGTCTTCCTGAAAATACAATTGTTCGTCCTCTAACTATCACCCGACTAATCTCTATCCCACTAGGGTAAGTATGAGACTAGAAAGCTTGGAAGGAAGATGCTAAGTAGGTCTACGGGGGAAAGTAATATATTCTACTGATCTGCTCACTAAATTTGAGTAAGTAGTTAGCCTATCATGTATTGCTGCAAGAAGTATAGGAGGAACTTGGTGGAAAGAAATTTTTACAAAGAAAACCTACAATGTTGTGCTCAACGTTAATAACATTTTACTTTATTATTTGTATTATTTTATAGGTGTTATTACTATTAAAGGGAAGTGACCGATTAGGACCACATGAATTGAAGTATACATGTATGATACATTTTCTCTAGTAACTTTAAATAACAATCAAAAATGTTCCTTTATGTCTAACTCGGACTCTATGTAGCCTAAGATCAGGATACAGAATGTCCAGTTACTTGAATGCGATGAGATATTTCTCTGTTGTACAGCAGGTAGCAATTTTATTTTTGTCAGCCTTAGTTTAAAAAGCAAACGTAATTTTCAAAAACATAACAATAGGTTCAAATTATTTAACAAAAATTACTTTTATTCAAAATTATAATACAATGTTGGAATTTTTTCTTTCTGTTACTGAAAACAGTCACAATACAACAAAATTCGAGATTCTTATGTATGTGGAGGTTTCATGAACCCCCTTTGAATTAAAAATTATTTTTTTTGCATTACCATTTCTGTATGTTAATGGACCATAGTCAAATATATTTTTACCAATCGGGCTAAGACTTGGCAACTAAGGTTTTCAAAAGTTTCCTCAAAAGGTGACTTTGTAATTATTTTTCCAACCCTTAAAGGGATAATTTAATGAAAAGGAAAATGATAAAAAAATTAAATACACTCTTAACGATTTTACTACATTTTGAAACACAGTGTAACATTAAAATATTCATTTTCCCACGAAAATTATTTTAAAGGTATTTTTTTAAGTGTAAATTTCCAAATTTAATCACATTTCCGCAACTATTTTAGATACTAAATAATATAACTACCTTTGGAAAGTTGTAGTACTATATCAATTAAAAAATAATTATTTCAAATACATTTTTATAAAATCAATAGTTTTTGAGATATTGGCAAATATAATTTTAAAACTGAGTTCCGGGAAATTCATTGTTATTCTTTTTTGTGAAAAAAATGTTACTTTTTCCTCAATATATTTCTCTAACAATATATATTATTTCATGCATGCGCTTTATTGAAGTGTTTCTGAAACAATGTTTATAAAATAATTCACATATCTTTTCAGTTTTAAGTGAATATCTCAATTTTAAAACAAAGAGTGAGAAAGTACATACAGTGCATTGGACTAATTAATTTCGTGTAGATTTTTTGTGGTAATGAATAATACTCTAAAATAAATTATCAATATGCCTTTTTCTCATATTACCTCTTTTTGAATTGGCATTTACATAAATTTTAAACTGATACATAACTTTAAATTATCAATTATCTGCTGGATTAAGTTGGTGGCATTGTTTTCGAATGTGCACGGTTTATATTTTATAGTAAAAAAAATAGGGGAGGAAAATTAAAACATTTTTAAGTCTCGTTTATGGTTTATTATTACAATTTATAGTCTTTGGATGAGCCATTCGATTTCATAGATATTTTTTCAAAGAAGCTTCGCTCTGTTAGTAAACTATATAATGTCCATATATTATTCGCCAAAAATAATGCGTGATAAATTCATTATTTAAAAAGCTATCTTAAATTGTTTTGAGATAAATATTAATTTAACTAACTAGATCCATGATGTCAGTGCACCTGGCTACAAGCTTGATTGTACCGGGATCGATTCTCGACTGGTGCCTTTGGTATTTTTACTGAAGTGGAATTACCTCAACGATCAGGGTTTGATAAATAAAGGCTTAAGTTAGGTTTAAGTTTTTCCACCTGTTCTACAACCTCTTACAATCAATCACCACCACCTTATCTTATTGAGACATCGAAAGAATCTCCGCGGAAAGGCTGTACGATTAGTACATTCGGGCGTCCCCTTTGCATTGGTACATTAGTACTGAGTAATATTTCTACCATTGGGCTATGAATGATGTAACCCAGACGTGCAATATTATTACTAACATAACAAAATAAATGTTTATTTTAAATGGGTATATTATCGCAAACCAAGTTTACAATATCTCCTGAAATAACGAATCTGTTAGGTCCATAATATATATTTCCTTTATGTTACATGGAACTCAAAAATGTACATGGCCGCATCTACAAGTGTACGCCACTTCCTCCTATCTTGAGTTAGTTCTAAAAGTCCCCCTTAATACACCCCATCTCTTTAAGGTTCATTATAATGCTATCCTCCTATCTTGTTTCTAGATTTTCCCATAGAGGGGTGAATGATTTAAAAACATCCTGTAGATATAATATCTCTATATATTAGTGTATCATCTAAATATTTAGCACCGCGTCTTACTACCCGTTCGGGTTATACGCTTTAAGTACTAATTACTCTAATGGATTGGGAATTGGGAAGGTTGAATTAGAGGAAGTGAACCCGCATTTGCGTGGAGGGAGAGTGGAAAACCATTTAGGAAAAAACTCAGTTCACCCGACCGAGATTCGAACCTCGATCTACCCGTCCTCAGCAGTCGAGCTCAACACGACTAGTGCGTTAGCCAACTACGCCACCGAGGCAGGTGTGTATTATCTAAAAGACAAAATTAAGAAATATTTCAGTTGATGTTTTTTAAACTAAGAATAGTACTACTTAACAACACATTATTTATAAAGGCAGGTCTGGATATTTTCTTATGGAAGAAGTTAGATTTTGGACCGCAAACCCTTGGGTCAGAGTCACACCCTATCCATTATGACGAACTCCTTCCATAAGAATATTTTTTTCTGAATAATACCCACTATATTCATTCTCCTGAACAAACAATTATTACTACACATTTGCACAAAATTTTCCGTATTAATAAATATAAAGCTTGTAAGTAAATGTTCAAAAATAGGTTTTTGGTAAAATGCCCCTAACTAAGTTTTCCTTCTAAAAATGCATCATCTTGAACATAACAACAAATCTTTACACTTTTAAAATAAATTGTTCGATTAATATAAAAAAGTTTCAAATTTTCAAAAATATGAATTTGTTAACTTCCATAAATTAGTTTTTAACTTTTAAAAATAAAAACGTATCTTTATTTTAAATGAAAAAAAACTATTTTCAGATACTCATTTTGAAATCTATCTTCAAGACCAATAGGAAAATTTTCATAATTTATTTAATATTTTGAAAATAGAATACCCTTAAATATTTTTTTCACAATTTTCAAATATTACAATGTAAGAAACTTAACAGAAACCCAGTTTGAAACAAATCGATAAAAGCAATTTTTTTTATATTAATTAAAAAAAAAATTATATCAGTAAACTATCCATTAACTAATGTCTACCCAAAAACCAAGTATACTATATATTTAGGGAGGTCAAACATTCCATAGATATACATTTCAAACTAAATCATTGAAGCTATTTTTGAAAAATTTATTTCAGTAATTTGAATGATAGGACAATGATCAAAGAAAAATACCTAGGTGTTAGTTAACCTGTGTAATCTAGATACTGACTTTGAACAAAATACAGCAAACCTTTTTGTATCTGTGGCCAAGAGCAGACTGGCATACGGGGTTACAGACGAACAGAGAGGGGGATAGATGGATATACATTTATGGGTACAGGGTGAATAGTAAAAACTACTTTTTTTTTGTTCGGACACAAATAAAGTGTAAGGATTCAAAATTATTTAGATATCAACAATTTTCTCTATTGCAATATTAACTATTTATACTAGAAGGAAAAACGTAAGGACGCATTACATAAAATATTATTTAATCTCAACAATAAATATAGCTCTATCACTTCAAAGTGAGAAGTGTATATTTTACCTTGTTTTAGAAATTGTAACAGACATAATTTATATTTTTCACACTTCCAAACATTATTCTTTGCACAGGAAACATGAATTATTCATCCAGATTAACAAGCTTGTGTTTTCTTCTCAATGTATCTGTACTCGTTGATTACGGTTTGTGATGCAACGTTCGACGTGTTCTGGGGTCCGTTTCATAAAACTAAAAGAATACCTTTAGTTTACAAGTTAATGTTATAAAGGGGATGAACTGGTGGTCTAGGGGTAAGGTGTCAGACTTCTGTGCTGACGTCCGGGGTTTAATCCCCGGTCCCGGCACAGATTTATCTGATTACCAAACCCTTCCTTCACCTCTGACAAGACGTGTATTAATCACAACTTGTGAATGTGGGGAATGCCAGGTCTCCACCGTGGTTCGAATTCCACGTTAAACTCTAGGTCTTCCATTTCATCTCACAATCACCTTACCATTACACATTAGCGTAAGTGCGTATAGCCCAAACGGGTAGTAAGACGTGATGCTAATAATAATAAATGTTATTAAATTGGGTACGTATCAAAAGTTTCATAAACATAATAGTTCAACTTATATATATATTAGTTCACTTGTAGAAAATATTTAAAAGTCAGCTGTTTTATTTACAAGTGAAATATTAAAATACTCAATCTAGTCTCCACTAACACAGCAATCAAAATTACATACAACTCATTCTAAAGAGATTTTTTGGTAGTTATAGTTATATATTAAAATGTAACTTCTTATAAAAACATAATACATAATAATACATTTTGTTGGTAGGTTCCTAAATTAGAAATAAGAAATAAAATAAAATTGTGGAATTAGGTAGATTATGGTAACTTTATTTGTTTTTGAGGCTCCACATTAATGTAGTTTTGAATATAATTTAATTCTTTCTGAACTAAGCATCTGCTTATTTATTCTGTTCAACTTTACAACATTAATGACATTTATCTTAAAATGGTTTCTCAATTTTAAATGATTTCACTTAGAACCACTCATACGTGGCTGTCTCCTAACCTCAATAATCAATTATTATATTATAATTATTATAAGATTATGCACATATACATATTAACTAAAATGTTTAAACAGGGGATTAATCCTATTAATTTTAATTGTAACACAGAACTAATTATGGACAATTAACTAATCAAAATAAATTGCTCTTGAAAATTATTTTACGTCCTGAAATTTGTAGAAATATACTCTTTGGTTTAAAAGTGATTTTAAGCTGCAAATAGCTTTATGGAACGAAAAGGTGTAAAAAAAAATTGAAAAGTTGAAAATTTTACGTGTAGCTACAGGTGTTTACTTTTGCTTTATTAAACATGATTTTCTCATTTATTTCCCTCTAAGATGAATTTAAAAAAATAATAATGATTTGATATAACGGTACATACATTTTTGTGTTGTATATCAAACTTTGAAGCAACATTTTCAAAAATCAACCATCTTAAACTACTCCAAAATGAATTTTCATACGACCAAACGTGTAAAAATGATTATTAATCAAATAAAACTATTCTCAGAAACCAATTTTAAAACCAAAACTTTAAAAAAAAATCTTAGAATTTTAAAGATCAGTAATGAATAAATTATTTTTAAATTTAGAGATAGAACCAAAATTAAGATTTGCCTTAGGGTAAGACTATATAAAATCTACATGCCAAGATCAAATAAAATTCATCAGATTATGTTAGGTACAGATATACAGACAGAGAGAAATACGTGATTCCAAAACTAGCCTTTTTTGAGTTCGCAGAGCACATTAAAAGTAAAAAAACTCATAACAATAGTTAAAAATATTAATTATAGCCGGACTTTCTACAAAAAATAATTAGGTGAAATTCTAAGTGAGCAGAGGGTAATGGTTCTGACTAAGCCGATTAAATATATGGAAGATTAAATTAAAGATAGATCCAAAGCTACCTTTACAAGATAAATTATTTTTTAACCTATAAAGGCTTATAACAATATGTGTTTTATATCTGGCTTAAATCTTTTTCCATTAATACTTGGGGAAAGTAAAAAGAATGGAATATAACTCCCGGATAAAAAAATGTAAAGGTATGTAGTTCTTTTTTATCCCATCCTTCGAATTTACTAGGTTTGAAGTCTTATTATTATTATATTATAATAAATGAAATTGAAATTATTATTATTGTTAATACTATTATTACAATAAAACATACTACTTAAATAGCATAGTTTTAAGAATAAGGAAAGTAATCAAGATATAAAATAAATCTGACTGGATAGTCATTTTTCAGGCTAAGCTACAACCACAACTGACTTAGATAACTTAAAAACATCTTTCTCTTTATTTCCTTTCAATAAGTGTTTGTAAATAAAAAAAAGCTTGTGACAAAACAGTAATCAAGTTTCTCCACAGGTTTAAAGCCGATGACCATATAAAGAACATTACACTATTTATACAAAAAAAACTACACATATATTTGAAACTTGTGTTTTTTGGCTTTATCTTCCCAGATAATGGCTCGTGTACCTACAGCAGAAACGTTGGATATTATCAATCCCTAAGTGGTCCTTAACATTACGCATATCAGAGCACGGATGTTACAGCCGAAACTTTGGAAATTATTATTTCCTCAGCTATGCTTGTTTTTGTCTAAACGTCAGACATTTTTAATCCCGCAACGCAGCTTAACATCATGCACCACATATGACGGCTGTTACAGCTGAATATTTGGAAAATATTATTTCCTTGATCATACCTGTTGTAACTATAACCAAAAGGTTAGACCAATGCCGTAGTCAGTGGGGGAAGAGGGGGTTGATGCTTGAAACCCCCCGAAATCTTATCAACAAATTAGATATGGCTTTATTTATGGTTCAAACACTATAAATATTAGGGTACAAATACAAATTAGGGTGTTGTGTTACCACATAAAGTACTTCAGAGAGCTTCTATAGGTGTTGTATTTAGAATTTTTTTTTTCCATCCTTCGGAATTTGTGCTGTTATGTTGCCATAAAAATCACTTCAGAGAGAACTTCTAGAGGTGTTTAATATCTATAATTTTTCCTTGCCTTCAGCAGTTATGGTGTTATGTTACCATAAAAACCACTTCAGCGAGCTTCTAAATGAGTTTAGTATTTAGACCTTTTCCTTGCCTTCAGCGTTTATGGTGTTATGTTGCCATAAAAAAAACCACTTCAGATGGCTTATAGAACTCTTTCGAATTTAGAATTCTTTCTAGCCTACGACATTTAGGGAATATGCCAACCAACACCCTCCCTCCCTCCCTCCCTTCCCCCCGAAATTATTAGCCGGCTACGGTTTTGAGTTAGACACTATTAAGTACTCAACGCATCTCGATCCCAATAATATTAGTTTAAATTTAAACACCATTCACAAAAGCCTTAAAAACAAATGCATATATATTTGTTATATTTATTTCGATATGTGAACTTCATTTAGTGACTAGATCGGTTGGATAAGGATGAGGCTGTTCGTTAAAAGTAAATAAGCCCGTATAAGTGTGGTAAGGCTGCAGGGAAAACACAGTGATGAATCACATGGTCAAAACTTTTCCCAGTGCATCTGGATGAGATTCGAATCTAGACCACCCGTACCACGGGTAAAACAGTTTATTTAAAATATGACGTTTTATACCACGTGATCAATGGCTTTAGATAATATTCGAGCATTTTGTTCGCTTAAAAAAATGTACTACTTTTATTGTTACTACAATCTAAGTTATTTTAACTAATTGAGATGGATTAACCTCAAACATCGTCAGTAAAAAAGTTAATAGAAGTTTTTTTACAACTTGAATTTAATAACATTTCTAGAAATATTTAAAAAACGAAATGTTGGTTTCAATATTGGGGCTCCCGCTTGGATATTCAACAACTTCATAAATGGCAGATTTTTTTTTTAATCTGGTGGGAATGAGTGACCGGCAGCGGGGTCTTTTTAATTAAGCAAGAAATTATTTCCTGTCCGGTGATCTGTTAATATCGTACGCTTCACTCATCTTCCACGTGTTGGAACTATAGGTGCTGACAGTTGCCCGCAGCTTTTTACTGGAAGACATTTTTTTATATATTAAACATCAATTTTCTTTGTAGCGCGAAATTTTTTAACCACTAGTTTTATATAACTTTATAGTCAACATAATTGAGAAGACGCCTATTTTAAAAAAAGCATGTTAACATAAATCTTCATAACATGGTTTGAAAATAGTATAAATATAATTTGGTTTAATAAAAACCATACGAAAATGTGCAAAGAAGTTACAAATTAAAGTGGTAATTAGTCATAAACTTCCACGCTTCCCAATCTTAATGTTGATATTAAATAATTGGATCTCTAAAAAAAACCATATTAATAAAAATATTTTTGGGAACATTATGAGAACAAAAGTATTTGTCATTAGCTTGGGCACCTATTATGTAGGTTAATTTTAACTACTGCATACAATTACTGTCTATTTTAGGTTGGTGTTACTTTTCTTGATAAATATTTGGTGTACCATTTTATAATTAATTCTATTATTTCCTGTAAGCTCATATTTTAATAAAATTAAGAATTTGTCTGGTACATGTTTTGTGGGGTATCAACTGCATACAAAGGTCTGAAATTTCAATGCTAAGTATCATGTGCACCTCAAAACAGGTATTTTAAAATTTAGATTAGATTTTTAAATTAATTAAAACCGTGTTTGAATCAAAATGGCCATGCGTAACACAGGACTTACAGGTATTCACTTTAAAATTTTCAATACACTTCCAGTTACTAACCTATAAACATTTCACCTGGAAAACCCGGGTATTTTAACTATTTTAAAATAAAATAAAATTCTTATTTCATATTGTAAGTGTCATACATTTGGAGTAAACTCTTATAAATTGTAAGGGTCAGGTCAGATGTTTAGCCAAAAAGAGGGGAGAAAGCTATCCTAGGGACATGGGCTCTCCTGATACTGAAATTTCCCCTATTACAATATATAATTAAAATTAAAATTCAATTTTTTAATAGACTAGACACAAAATAAGTATATTCTATTAGTAAGTCATATGAAATTTTAAAACTTGAAACAGTTCCTTTCAAAAATTATTCTTGAATACACCCAAACAATTTTCATTATTATTTAAATTGAAAATATAAAACATCAAGAATGTGTGGAAAAAATCAAAACTATTTAAAGAAGAGAATTTTTAATTGTGAATTAAAATTAGGATTGGAGAAGATATTTTACCTAATATTTTGATTTTATAATTTATATCTATAAATAACATAGCTTTGGCAAAGAGCTGTCGTTGAAAAATTAATGCATGGCCCACACAGCCGGAATTCAAACCCTGACCTACCTTTCCCCAGAAAATCTGATTAGATGATCTTTAAATTTAATATCCTTGCGTACCTTTATTTTTCAACCCTTATAAGTACCATAAATCAAGTCTATTTAGGTAATATAAATACGTTTATATCAGCTTACTATATCTACTATCATCTTTAATAGCTTAGACTACTTGTTCTTTTAACGCCAACAAGTTGGCTCAAGTTTATTTGTGCGTGAGTTCTCTCTCTGTTTTTTAATCTCTACGTAATTAAGGTTGAAGCTTTTATGCCGGTCGGTTACTTGGGGCTAAATAAACACTCCATTATGGGCTATGATTTACACTCAAGTCAGTTTTTACTGTGAGGTAAAAACTTGCTTGGAGTGACCCAGTTGGAAGCATATGGTAGGCCTACAACCACTACAACCATTCTTACCATCCCTCCACCCTATTTTCCTCCCTTCCCTCTTTTTCACTAGCTATTTCCTTTGCTGTGTACAAATTCCATCTCCTTTTTACCTCCGTTTCCAGCATTCGAATTATCACATATTACAATCAGTGACCGCCCTTGAATCCACATGTGCATGTACGTAATTTGACGTACATTTCATTTGCAGTTAAGAGCGTGTTAACCAAATTATTTAAGAAAATAATATTATAACAGTCTGATTTTAATTAACAGGATCTTTTAGCAAATACAAACACATATTTAGCCACAAGAACTTTTAACATTTTATTAGTTTTTATTAAGATCAAAAATGACAGCTACAGGTCACGTCATATGATTTGAATTGAAGGTAAATTTAGGAGCTATTCTAATTCTATCTGCCAGATAGGGACTGAAAAAATAAACTAATTTATAGCTGTTTTCAAGTATTGTAGTTCGTTTTGCTCTTAAATCTTTTATTCACATAATAATAAAAAAAACTTATTCTTTCTGCTATACCAAACATTTCATGAATTCCTAAGATCGCAATTATAGGGCATTTAATTTAGTTCTGTCACTTAGGGTAGGCTCTGAACGAGTGTAAGAGGATTCATATTTAACTACTCACATGTAAAGTCCAAACTGCTCTAGTTTGCTTTTTAGTAGGGATATTGAGGTTTAAATTCCGGTTGGTAGTACTGAATCTGGTCTTTCCACCACCATCCTGCTCTGCCCTATACAAGTATGAAGCGGATAGCTCTGGTGGATGGTAAGACGTGGTGCACGTTAAAAGGTTTGTGTATAGGTTTGTAGGCTCCTTAATAAAAATACTGGTGATGAAAGCAGCTGTACATACCTCGTTATGAAGGCAAGCTCGTACAAGCGTCTTGTAATATGAAAGACCGATATTTTTCAAATCTTGGTGCAGTACGAAACCATATAATATTGACTCTGAACTCAATTAAGTTACTTAAAAAAATCATTTTAAATACTTTTATTAAATAAATATTTCACCTTAATCATTCTGTGGCGTAAGATTATTATAAAATTCATAGAGCCTTGATAAGCGGTTAAACATGTAGCAACAATATAACTAATGAAACAAATAGCCGAAACTATTTGTTAATGCATTTTAGGAGGATTACACCTCTTAGATATCATATTCTGAAAATTGAAAAATGACACCTGGACCCGGGAATCGAACCCGGGACCTTCGGCTTGGCGTACTAAGCCGAAGATCCTGGGTTCGATTCCCGTGTCCAGGTGTCATTTTTCAATTTTCAGAATATGAAACAATATAACTGTTGTTTATTTTTTCTTCCCCTCGACACCTCGAAGAGATTAGTAGGTATTGTGATCGTTAAGAAAATTTAACTTGAGATTTTGATAAATATCTACGTTTCATGGTCCTTGAAACCGAAATTGGTTTTCACAATGCCGTCTGTATGTCTCTTTGTCTGTCTATATCTCAGCTTAGAGCTTAAACCATTTAGCCGATCAAGTTAAAACTTAGCTAAGGGTTGTATAAGGCAACCTCAGGGTGTTTTGGAATTAGATATTTAACCCTAAAATTAATATTAATTTACTTAAAAGGAAAATTAGATAGGATTTTGAGAAAATCGATTTTAACCATTCTTGGCATTTTTATTTAATTTTATATTCAAGCATAGACACTATCCAGACATTACAAACACAATGGAAATTATTGTTTGCATTAAAATAATATATTAGGTCCACTTTAAAGAAGCGGAAATTTCTAATTATGATCATGTATGTCAAAATATTTTAGAAGGGAAATTACCTGTCCTGGTAAAGTTATAGTATTATTAAGTATAAAACCACGGTTCTAAGAGTAGACGGTAGGGGTCACGCGCAGGTCCACCTCCACTAGTCGAACTGGCACGTTAGCAGTACTCTCAAGCCGACCATTGGTATATTACACGTTATCTAAGAATACACTCATGACTGTTTAATTATTTATTTATTTCTTTTAGCTATATCGAATACAATATTGTTAAATTGTACCTGATTACGAAATTACAATATTTTATTTTAGCTTTATTCAGCAGAAGACATAATGCTATTGAAAATATAATTAATATCGTAATACAAACATTATATCAGTGTTATATTTATGAAGCGGTATAATATTAGAAAAATCTATAGCATTCATGATATTTTTAGTAATTATTATCACATAGCACTATTTTATAAAGTTATAATATTGTATTTAAATTGTATAAACCCATATAAAACAACGCCGTGGAAAATAATGTCAATATTGTTTTACAAGTGCTATTTTAGTTTTAGGTTTGTTTATTGATATCAACAATGGCATACAGTGTATTTATTTAATTTTGAAATGTATAAAAGGCCAGTGTTTTCGACAACTTGAATGGTTTCGATTAGCAGTTCCTTTATGAATGCTGTGTCAATGTTATAATATATAGGTTGCAACCACTTTCAAACTAAACATCTTATTACCATGACTTGGACTTTGTTATGAGGCACTCACATTAATTCTTCACTTTGATCAAAGCATAGATCACTGTTAACGCATCTAATCGAAGATAAGGACGGCATCTTTCTCAAATTTTGTGAACAGGCTTACTCTTATATATTTTTTAATGTCAGTACTCATCAGGCCAATAAAGGCGCTTAATACATCTCTCACAAAACCCAGAGTGTTGTACGATATGTACCGTATAGTAACAGCCTTAGCTATGTAATCGTACGACCAATTATAACATCTTCCTTTTTTGAAGGCTTGTTGCTGACTCCTTGCAGAAAATGCACCCTCAAATACACGATAAATGTTTTTAAGGTGTATTAATTCAGAGTTAGTTGAATTTATATGTTCTTGCAGGTACTTAATTTGTTGTTTTAACTTGTCGTTTTCATTATTCATTGACTCTAATCCTGCAGACAGTTCAGCAACACTATACCCACATTCCCGTGTTTTTTCATGGCCTATTTCTTCATTTATAGATTCACTTCGTACGTATTCTGTATCATTGTTTGATGATGATTATAAAAGTTGTTGTACTTCTTTGTAAGCATGTTGTATTTTTGCTCGTATTTTAAAATCATTACAAGTATTCATAATCGGATTTACAACAATGCCACGTATTGGTCAAATTAGATAAGGAATCAACACACGTTTTATAGGAAGATTCAATAACTCACTCTCTCAATCCCTTACATAGTATAATTCATCAAAATGTATTGAGCACATGTGAGCGATATCAACGGCACATGAATCGGCCCGTCTGCAAGCATTCATCCCTTTTAGTTTAGTCTAATTGTTTTTAGGAAACACCCGCCTTGGTGGCGTATTTAGCTAACGCGCTAGTCGTGTTGAGCTCGACCGCTGAGGACGGGGATATCGAGGTTCGAATCTCGGTCGGGTGAACTGAGGGTGGTTTTTCCTAAATGGTTTTCCACACTCCCTCCACGCAAATGCGGATTCACTTCCTCTAATTAAACCTTCCTAATTCCTAATCCATTAGCGTAACTAGTACTTAAAGCGTACAACCCGAAGGGGTAGTAAGACGCGGTGCTAAATAATAATAATAATAATTATAATTTTAGGAAACTGGTGAAAATGAATTTCTATGTTCTTTTGGGGTCTATCGTGATTAGAACAGACAACCAATCACACAACACAACATTGTCACAAACTCACATGTGATAAAACTACATTGTTATTACACAGTCAGTGACTGACGGGTAAATCTCAGCCGAGGTGGGCTTGGTGTCCACTTGGCTTCAGGGGTTTGGGCTTGCCACTGCGCATAAGGCTCATGACCCCTACCGTCTAGTCTAGTAACCGTGGATAAAACTATTTTAATTTTGAATATATTTTTGTAAATCCAATAGTCTCTGAGCTATATTCAAACAAAACTATTATTACTTTCTCATATCAAAAGATAGTCATGTGATCGCTAAAATATTCATAGAAATATTACTACAAGTTTTTACGTTTTATGTGAACACGATTAAAAAAAATATATTTTACAATTATCCTCGTCCCGTGCTTGTCTGTCTATCTTTCTCTGGCCTCGGATCCAAAATTTTAGTATGAATTTTGTTTTAACTCGATATCTAAATGGAACTAGGCACTGCCACAAAAAAAAACTCACCATAGCTCTTCAATTAATGTTAGTTTACAAGTGAGTAATTTTATTGAATTCCAAATTTTTTTTAAATGGCTAGAACTGTTTAGCTTAAAATACTTATCTTGTATTTGTTTGACATAACAAATAGCACAATATAATTAGTTTTTGGACAAACATTCGTTGAAGGGTAATTTACTGAAGACTGATTTTTAAAAAAACGGCAAATATTTTTAAAATGGCCTTAAAGATTTGGTACTAAATGGGTACCTAGCGAGTGTTTCACATGACAAAATAATAACACTGTCTTCGGTAGCAAAAATTCGATAAAGGGTATTTTACAGAGAAGTAATTTTTTTAAATGTTAATTATTTTGAAAATTGTTAAAACTATTAAACTTAAATGTATATTTGGTGAGCGTTTAGTAAGAACATGAAAAATAAAGCTATTTTCTTGTTTCTGCAGGGAAATATGGCTATTGAAAGTTTACTAATGGCTTTTTTTAAATTTGATTATTTAAATAAATTGCTTTAGCGATTTGGCTGGAAATTGGTATCGGGAGACTTTTTTACATATAAAAATATATCTTTATTTATTTAAATAAATTAATTTAAATGTAGTTTACTTACAAAGATCATAGAAAATTTTAATGTTTTCGAAATTGACCTTGATAATTGAATTTAAGTTAGAAATGTGGGAATAATTTTTAACTATAAATGTGATCAAGTTTATATTTTTAATAATAACAAATAAAGTTAGGTCTGTTTATAATTTATTTATTTTTGAAAATTTTAAGTTTTAAAAATATATTTGTAAAATGTCGTATAAAAATTATATATAAAGTGTGGTTATTATGATTAAGAAGATGATTTGTTTGTTTTTATAAGTTAAACTTATTTATGGATGGTCTACTCAAACCATATTTTTAAAAATTATATTCGAAGCTCTAATAAACAATATTATAAGAAACTTTGTGCGATTATGACTTGCAATTTGGTTTATGTAGTACTGTACTTTCAAAATATTTTATATTTATTCTTGTGTTCTTTGGTGGACAGAGAGGTTTCTATTTTTTTTTAATGTTTCTCTAATATTGTAAATTATTATATATATTCTCTTTTGTGGAGTATTGCTGCAATATTGTGTATTATTAGGTTTCACAAATATTACGAGATTTTAATACGTTTTTTCATTTAAAAAAATAAAGATAGAGAAATTATTTGTGGTACATTGGAACCTTTATTTAAATGTATTGTATTAATCATTACTTAATTGAAACAATATACATAGAGTTATTCTAAGTTAATTTCCACAGAGTAAAATTATTTAGATGAAATAAAATAAAATCTGCTCTGGTGGGCATGCAGTTCAAATGTTAAGATCATTTATCGTGTTGACAGAAGAGCGGAGGTAAGAGTTTAAATACTAGCCAGGTGTCCAAAGAATTATTTTTCTTTAATAATTTCTATCTTTGCCTTTAAGCCAATGCAAATAAGTTTCCTCTAAAATTCTACTTTCACCATACCTACAATATTAGCCTGGTAAGTATATATTTATTTGTATGGCTCAAAACGTGTGCTGAGACACAGTAACAGGGCTTACGGGGGACGGGGTAGGACATTAATAAATACGGGTATACATCCATATTTCACTTCATGGCTTGGAAATAAATCAATAGTTCCAGGTCGAAGGCCTGGGTTAAAGAGTTGACCCCTTAAAGTTGGCTACTTTTTACCGTCGATGAATCAATTATTTTCTAGTACGGGCCACATTGTCGAGCTATATATCTTGTTCTTCTCCTCCTTTTCTTCTCTGAGGTGATACCAGACCGGTCATTTCAAGTTTATTTTATGACAAGCCCTCCATTCGATGTTTGAGGTATATATTACTTATATACATCTATACCTTTCCCAATTAATTATATAAATATGAGCCTAGGCCAATCTGAGGGACCAAAAATGACTATTTGAACTTAAGCATGAAACAAAATTAAAAGTTCTTATAATTGTCTTCTAGATTTTTTTTAATGTGCTAAAACACCAATTAAATTATTTAATAAGGATTTACGAATTTAGGACAACTTAGTTTCCTTTAAACATTTGTTTAACTTCTGCAACTGCGGATTTTTGCCATTATGATAATTGAGATCCAAAATACCAAAATAAATTCAATTTCTTTCATTTTCTGTTGTGTATACTGTACATGACAAAAATATTACTTTTTAACAAAATTTGTAGGCCTACACGTTTTAAACTAAACACATTTTATGTTATTTAGTGTTTAAGTCTATACAAATATTAAAACTATATTACATATTTCTTCAACACATATCAATTTGGGTTAGTATTATTATTTTTACTCAGCACTGGGAATGTTTCATATATTTGGCCTAAGTTAGCTTTGAAATAAACAAGTAGACTTTATACACTCCTATTATTGAATAAAAATTAAATTTCCAATGCAAAATTTTGAAATTTTTTTATATGTACGTTTAGTATATGTTTAGGACAAGGGTATATCAGCGACTTGAACAAAAGGCTAGTAACTGCTCCAGTAGCTTCTTGGTCGGTTCGAACCCCAGTCAAGTGTAATATATATATGAATGGTTTTTAAAACATAGTTTTCCATTATCCCTTTATACGAATGTGGATATAACTATAAAATGCAACCTTCTTCATCCCTAACTCAATAATGTAATTAGTACATATGTGTATAGCCTAAACAGATAGTAAGAAGCAGTGCTAAAATATGTGAGAGGGGCTTAGCTTAATATAGATTTTCACCTATTGTTGTGGAGAGAGGTTGGGAAGTCTCAATACCAAATTACATAGATCTTTTAGAAGAAACATTATTTAATATTACTTTTGTGTTTTATGGTAGTTTATTAAATATAAGGTAAGTACAAATTCTTTAATTCCTATGCAATTTAATTTATTTGATTTCCTTTAGTGCAAGAGCTTTTTATCCTCACTATTTTATTTATTTTATTAAACCTTTTAACTACTAAAGATACTAATTAAAATTTAATTTAAATATTATTTAAGTTCAAACGAACGAACTACATTCCTTGGCTTCTGAATTATTAAAATTCATAAAACAGTTTCCAGTACAGTTGAGGCATAGTATCCTAGTGATAGATAGCCCAAGTCATATATCATGCTTATCCTAATCACAGGGTCAGAATTTAAGGCCAGCGACAGGTAAGAGCTTTTGTGAATTGGGTGCAAATTTATCATTCAAGAACTATTTTTTTTTATAGAGAGATCCACCACAAATATATGACATCCAAAACCCCGTCATAAAAGTAGTTGTAAAAGACCCCATGGTGTGAGTCCACAATTAACATAAATTAAATATAGATGTTAGTTGAGGATAGGCTAGTTATTATAAGAGTAGTTCTTGTTATACGAGGGAGAAGAGTGAAAAAAATTAAACACTGCGCACAAAACGTTTTAAGTTTTTGTATTCCAAATATATGGATTAGAAAGTATAATCATTCATTCAACGTCCACTTTGCTATTTTACGTGCTTTTATTTTAAGCCACAGTCACATTTTCATAGGAATAATCTTATCCGACATCTAGAAAAGTTACTATGTCTACTCTTATCCATATCCCAATTCATGTGATCTACATATGAAACTTTTGAGATATATTATATAATAACTACATATATAAATTATATAACACTAATTACAGTAAAATATTATCATATTTGATCCTTTATATTTTCTCAAAATTTAATTACTAGCAAATTAATTCTAGAATGTCTGTCTTGACAATCCGAATACCTACACATTAGGGAGGATTGGGCAAGTAATTTAGAATTTATAAACTGTTCACCCACACTTTAATTTTACACATGATCAAACTAGCAAATAAATACTTCTCCCAACACACGTAATTGAAGTGTGTAGGGTTGGTGTGGTTCTTCGGCGATTATAGCCTTGTTTGAGCCAAGAAAGAAACAAGAATTTTATGTCAGTTAACTTATTTAAACAACAAATTAATTCTTAAAGAAAAATCGGAAATAGTAATTAACATTTATAAATTGCAAATATACAACTAATATTTTTTATCAGACCGGTATAAACGAACCCACAGTCTGGCGAGAGTCCGCGGACCATTAGTTGATGAACACTGCTCAATCACACACGTTACTTTTTGCCCGTGTACATTAGGTCCTCTAACTACGCTGTTAGCTAGTTCCGAAAGTTTCCTTGTAGATTTGAAAATCACGTGGACCCTCTTTGGTGGCCACATGGTCTATGGCACTAATCTTGCAATAGAATATACTGCCGACGACGTAAAGTTCGTGGTTTGATCCCGCTCGGGTGTACTGAGGGTGATTTTTTTTTTATCCCATATGGTTTAATACTCTTATTGTCTCCAAGAAAATGTGGGTAAACTTCCTCTAAATTCAACCTTCTGCATCCCTAAACTATTATTATGTTTAGTAAATAAATCATATTACTCAATTGGATGGTAATACGCGGTGCTATAAAAATCTCTCGGGTCAAATAGTGCCTTAAAACAGTGTATTTTTTAACACATATGTTCGTTTCAAAGGACATTTAGGTAAACAGGTTCTACTTACAAAAATAAGGCTGTAATAAAATGAATTGCCCTCAACGTAGACGCAATATAAATTGATATTACACTGTTTATGTGATATGCGTCAAATGAGACTCGATATATTTATGATGTTGCTAGCAGTAATTCGAAGTACCGCAATTATATTATATTATACTACTATAAAGCCACAATGCTGACTCACTTCCTGACATTAATGTTTACCCATTTCCAGATGAGCTAGAAACTTGAAATTTGGCAAACTTATGGATTCTAACCTGTAACCGATGGGAAAATTCCAAGAAGTTAAAAATTTCATTTTTAACTCACGAAAAGAAAAAAATAGTGGAGCAACTTTAAAGTCGGTGCGGACCTTTCTTTGGAGGACTTTTGTGGCTATACAGTAAGACCTATCAAAAAACTGCTCTGGATTTACATTAGTTTACATCCACTTGCAAATAAAACTCACCGGGAGCTTGGGGGCGGAGCCCCCAATGAGCAAATCGTATCACGTATCTACAAATCCACGTGACTCAATCCATGTAAATCGAGGATTTACTGTATTACAACAGGCGCTAACATAAATATTTGATTGTTTTTAACTTAACCAGAGAAAAAAAACCAGAACGTGATAAACCCTTCTAGTTGTCCTTGATGTCCACTTGACCACGAGAGGGAAGGACACATTTTTGTTCCGGTTGGTGACGCTGGAGTGCTCAGCTCTCGCGTATAGGGACGGCCCCCTATTCTATCACCAGGTTAGAATTTTGGGTGTGTGGTTTAATCTAGTGGGTATTTTAATGGACACGCAACGATAGTGTGAATTGTTTAGCCTCAGGAGTGCTATCGGCCATGTCAAAGGTGAAATCATCGCTCAAACTCTCGTTCCCTTTCACAATCAGCGCAGCACAATCGGCTTGGAGCGCGGCGGTAATGGAATTGAAGGATTATCCAGTTGAATCCATGTCCGTTTATACAAGTGATTCGTATTCCACTACAATTAGGAATTACAGATGCAAATGACCTGTGGGGAACATCAAAACTATGTGTTCAATAATTGATAAGAAATCAATTATAAATAAGTAAGGCATTGTTTAAAGCTTGTATCATTACAATATTTTTTGGTCCACATCAAACAGTCAGTGGTGTGTTGTATACTTATAGATAATAAGTTGAAAATAAAATGTATATAATTATATATATGTATACAAATATGTTCAAATGTTTTCAGTACAAACATAAATTACAAAAAACAAAAAAAAACAATCTTTATAAAAATCGAAATACAAGTACATATGTGGCCTGGCAACTTAAAATGAATGATTAAAATACATACATACATAAACACTTACATACATACATATATATATATACATACATACATACATACATGCATACATACATACATACATACATATATGCTTGTACACATATATAATCGCGGCGATGGAAAGAAACTGTGCAGATAGTTTAAAAACCAATCTGCACTTAATCCATCCTCACTCCACAGTTACCTATCGTTGCGTTGTCCCTTCTCTTCAACAACAGCCATACACCGAGTCATAAATGATTTTTTTTGCTATAAGCACTCTCGATGTTTCTCTTTTCACACATTAATCTTTAGATTTTAGCCACGTCTTACATGGCCTACCACTTCCTTTTAATCCACACACTCTACTTTCTTATATTTTCCTCGTCACTCGAACCAAACTCATCCTCTCAACAGGTACAAACCTACAACAATGATAAGGACAAAGAACGAAATCTTTTACTGGATATTAATATACTACCTTTGTTAATTTATGTTTATAAATTAAGTTTTGGAATCGTATTTAATCGATTGAAAAATTAAATAATCAAGAATAATTAAATTCAGAAAGAGTTTTGATTAATTTTAATTTTAAACTGAAGTTTTAAATTGTTTGATAATTCTTTATTTTATCCTTTAGTATTTTTAAAATTATTTTTTTTATATAAGGTACATTTGTCCAAAATCATGTTAGATTATTTTTTGTATTGAACATCATTGCATTTAACCTTTTTACTTTATCATAAAAATCGATCTCAAGATTATGATTAATCTTTATGTTTTATGTGAACATGAACTCAAAAAAGTGGATTTCACAATTCTGTTCGTCCCGATGTATGTATGTATGGTATGTATGGTATGTATGGTCTGTATGGTATGTGTGGTATGTGTGGTCTGTATGGTCTGTCTGTTCCGTCTGGTATGTATTGTATATATTGTATGTATTGTATGTATTGTATGTATGTATGTAAATATGTTATGTATGGTATGTGTGGTATGTGGGGTATGTATGGTCTGTATGGTCTGTCTGTTCCGTCTGGTATGTATTGTATATATTGTATGTATTGTATGTATTGTGTGCATTGTCTGTTTGTCTATCCATCTGTCCCTGGCCACGGATCAAAAACGGTCTGATGTATTATTTCAAACTTGATATTTAGATTTTATAAGGCCACACCACCATCTTTTAATTTTTAATTTCAATCCGAACCCTCAAATTAGGTGTAGTTTATTCATGAGTGATTTTTTATTTTAAATTTTTTGAGAATGTCCATAACAGTTGTATTCAAAATATATATCTAGGATCTATTTGCCTTGATATAGTATTGTATTTATGGTTTCTGAGCAAAATTTCGTATATGGGTGGTTAACCAATGAGACATTTATGAAAATTGGTTTCTAAAAAATCTCCAAAGATTTTTTTAAATGTATACCTAAAATTGTCTTGTATCAAAACCAGCACTGTATTCTTATCTTTGGGGTAGAATCTCATTTATGGGTAATTTGTTTACTGATGAATGATTTTTCTAAATTCCACAAATGGATTTAACCATTTGGTTTCAAATAAGTATACTTGTTTATTGGGGTAGAAACTCATTTATGGGTAGTTTACTGATAATTATTAATTATAAATTTTGAAATATTTAAAAAAAATTCCCTAATGATTCGGTTTCAAATAAGTATATCGAGATTATTTCACATGACAAATAATGGGGCAAGCTAGAAGCATATTTGAAATGTGCTTTAAAATATAACCGAATGAAATCATAACTAATTTATCCAAAGTGGAGGAGCTGCTTGTTATAAAGTCTTGCATCGAGATAGGATTTATATGCTCATACTTAAGGGGCTTTTTTTTCTTCAAATGTGCGTATAATCCGAACGGTTAGTAAGACGTGGTGCTAATAATAATAATAATTTTCTTCAAATGTGTTGATGAACTCACTAATTCCTTACATTCAGTTTTTTGCATTAAGGGAATAACAGTGTTTTAGATGTGAGCACTCTAAATTTTAAAGAAATTTCAAAAAATTCAACAGGCAAATAAACTATATTCAAATGGGAAGATATACTATCTGCACAGTGTGTATATTTTATATTCCAGCTACCAAGTGATGTAAAAAAAAAAACAATATTTCAAATTGTGCTGAATATACCATTTTGCATCTTTTAATTCACTTGTTTTTCAGGTTAAATTCGTGTAAGTGTAATTTACTGATAACTTTTTGTTTTAATTTGAATATTTTCTGAAACGGTTCCAGCAGCTTGGCTTCAAATTGGTATATTATAAGTCTTTTACACCATAAGTATATGAATAATGGTTTTTCTTAAATCAAAAGTCGTTGAATAATGATTTTTGTACTTTTTAATACTAATAAAATATTTAAACTGATTTTGTTTGAAATTTGTATTGAGGGACTATATATTATGGTAATGAACATTATATCTTTATTTTTCTAAAATGAAATAATTTATTAGTAGCTTACTTAATAAAAATTAGAGAAAATGTTAAATGTCCTGGAATTGACTTTAAAGATTGAGTTCCAAATTGGGATCTGAGAATAATTTTTCATGGTATATATAAGAATATACTTTTATTTTTACAAATTACAAATCATTTTAGGATATCTTACAAATAATCTACTTATAATAATAATAATAGCATCGCGTCTTACTACCAGGGCAGGTTATACGCTTTAAGTACTATTTACGTTAATGTATTAGGAATTGGGAAGGTCAAATTAGAGGAAATGAACCCGCATTTGCGTGGAGGGTGAGTGGAAAACCATTTAGGAACCCCTGCACCTCCCCGTCCCCGTCCCCGTCCTCGGTGGTCGAGCTCAACACGACTAGAGCTTTAGCCAACTACACCATCGAGGCGGGTTATAGTCTAATGAGATCGAATATTTTATCGTGTGTGTGTGTGTATGTATGTGTGTGTGGTCCTTAGACCAAGATTCTCTTATGTTTTGTCAAACCAAAGTTCGTGAGATTGAGCTATTAAGCCATTGACTGATGTCAAACCATGTTTGCCTTAATATGAGCGTGTGTGACGTTTGTAGATAACGGTTTTTACAGATTTGAGGCCGTGCAGGCGTTGGTGTGTGGCTCACCACGTGCTTGTTTGAGTAACCACATTTACGAGAACTTTTCACGTGGTAGAATCCAATGTTTGGTCCAGACCTTTCTTGGTTTTCTTTTGCGTTTATTTATCAGGCATATAACCGATATAGTGGCTGCAACTTTATTTCTTTTTCACCTAAATCATTTTCACAAAAAAACTATTTTTCAAATTTTTTACTTTAGCATTTTTAACCAAAACCAGCACAATTTTAAAACACCTACACACAAATAACTATACTGAAAGCACGGAAATGACCCCAACTTAACACCACTCTGATCTCGACAGACCACGGTTTGTGAACAGTCTGATGTCAAACCAATCCGCCGTCAAACTAGCAAGTTACTGTTTTCGAAAGGAAATTTAAGCGTCTATGGAAAGTAATAGGCATTTGTTTGTGTATCTGTAATTTTATTGAAACTATCAAATTTTCATAAGTAAACTACCCGCCTCGGTGGCGTAGTTGGCTAACGCGCTAGTCGTGTTGAGCTCGACCGCCGAGGACGGGGAGATCGAGGTTCGAATCTCGGTCGGGTGAACTGGGGGTGGTTTATCCTAAATGGTTTTACACTCTCCCTCCACTCAAATGCGGGCTCACTTCCTCTAATCAACCTCCCCAATCCATTAGCGTAATTAGTACTTAAAGCGTAAAACCCAAACGGGTAGTAAGACGCGGTGCTAAATTATAATAATTTGACATTAGTCAATGGTTTAATAACTCAATCTTACGAACTTTGTTTTGACAAAACATCATAGAATTTTGGTCTAAGGACCCCACACACGCTCAAATATTCTATCTCATTAGATGATAGTTTGACAGACAATGGTCATAGCGTGAGTGATGAGTACCTTGCTACTCTCACATGACATTTCACCCACTCCTAGCTCAGTTCTATACTTACAAAGTGGATACCAAGTTGAAACCTTTTTACAAACAGTAAAAATATATTAACCGTACCCTAATGGAGTCGATATTACTCTCACTACTTGTTAAACAGTTATCTAACCATTTAATTACGGTTAGAGGACTAGAACAATACAACCATGTGGTTTATTTATTAATCATTTAATTAATCTTAATAAACAATATACGAGGTAGACAATCTTTATATTATCTTGTAAATTATAAAGTATATTTTGTACAAAATTAACGGAAGAAAAAAAAATTATATCTTTTGTCCTTCACCGTATTGAGTGTATGATGTTTTTAATTGTTTGAACTAAAAGAAACTTAACGCTGCGTATATTATGAATAACACTTCTCCCTTAGTATTAATTAATGAGAATGTCCCCTTTGTGTGATATATTTAAATAAGGGAAAGAAGGAAACATAATTTGTAACGGGAATGATTTGGATTCTTTTGTTTCTTTTTTCTTTAAATAAAGGCTTTGTTTTAAAACGCGAACTCTGTTGAAAGAGCTATTCAGCTTTATTGATATACGAGATTCATAATATTTTATGAAGATATGTGATGAAATATGAAAATAGATATACTCTGTGTTGATATCTGACTCCACCGATCCACATTCCCTCTTTATACAGATATTAAAACAATTTAAAATATGGTTATTAAAGGTTGTTTTGTGCTTAAACCGCGTTAATCATGTCTAAGAAAGAATTTGATGTTTCTGCTCTCATTGAAGTTACCACCATCTGGGACGGAGTATTTATTTTATATTTTGTCACAAAAAAAAAATGATATTGAACCCGCGATTCCAGAACTTTAAAACTGATAAACGTGGCTCAAACCTAATAAAAACAATTCAGAAAACGACCGTGTAATCATCCACCACAAAATTTATAAACACAACAGCTTATTATTAAATATCTCAAAATTATAATGGTAATCAAATAAATAATCGCTTACTGCAATGTCCACAGATCATAAAAAATTATGAAAAACATATTATATTGAATGAATCCCGTTAGTAATATTCATGGGCCCCACATTTGTGTTCACGTGGATTAAATGTAAAACCCACCTATTCTAGTTTACCAGTAACTAGAATATAGGAGCTCGAATCCCAGTTGGATGTAGGGAGAATGTTTTCCCACTATTTCTCTCTCCACAAATATCAAAATAAATTTTCTGTTAAGTCTTAACTTACGCAGCCATGCCCCATTAACAAAATTAAGATGCCACTGAGTAAGAATTAGGTAAACTATCCGTGGGAACCTCCAGTTTTGGGCCAGTGGCTAGCACGCCTATCTCTTGATTCAGGGAAACGAATAGATTATTAGGTACCGGGGGTTTATTAAAATTGTTAAAGTTGTTTAATATGATTACCACACGTCCTTCACAGACTCTGCCTTAAACTATGTGACTAATGACCCTGGAATCTGAAAGAATACATGATAGTTCAGTGGTAGAGCATTGAAACGCTAAGACAAGTGTCCTGGTCTCGATTCCCATGTCCACCTTTGTTAAGTCCGTAGCGCACCTGTTTATTAATATAAGGAACCCAAGTACATATTCTTGATATGGCTGAAAAAAATATAATTGGTGAAATTAGAGGGTTTCCTTTCACATTGAAGAATTAACGGTCCTAAGACTTGAGTGCTCTACCTATTCTAAAATTAGATTAGTTTGTAAGTAATGCTGAAATAACCAGTATGCTCAGGAATTTCAGACCCAAAATTAAATTAATTTAAAAGCATGAGAATTCTAACTTAAACTAGCCCTGCTTGTTTCAGGCCCTGTTGCATGTGTGTTCGATTTTGTATTCGGTTAGCTCAAAGTGGGCGTACTTTCAATATTCATCACAACACACCCCTTTTACTTCACTACCTCCCTCATCCCACAGATTCAATACCCCACGTACATACACTTACCCCCCCTCCCACCATACCCACCGAATCTCGATCTGGCTGATCAATAATCCAATCAGAATAATTGGTTGAAAATGTTTGTGTTCTAAACCAAGCACACAAAAACCCCGACGAAATAAAACAAATGCTCTCTGTTGCACTGTACATGGTTTCCAATTAGATCCCAATGCGACTAGGCTGAAAAGAAATAGGGGTAGGGACCCCGCTGGACCACCCCAAAACGGAAGCTCTTGTTTGCTTCATTTTTAATGACAAACTAAAATTGTTTTCATCTATCCATGATTCCATAAAAGAGTTTCTAAAACTTGGATATATTTTTATTTTCGTGTGACAAATTTACTAGGTTTCTTTGCAGTACTGAGGGAGTAAGTTAAAATAAAGTTTTTTTAAAAATCTTGAGCACTCTAAATAATGTTCCATGAAACATAAAATAATGAACATAAATTTATTAGTATTAAATAATGCTATAAATGTTAAATGTACCATTTTTTTACCCAATGATGTAGCAAGCATACCTTTCATTATTCTATTATGGTATAGTTTAAGAGAGGGTCATAGTCAATGGTCATATGTCAAAGTAAATAAAGTGTGCAACAATTTTATAATCCGTTTGGTCCATACAAATCAACTATAATAACATATTAGGGATTGTAAAGCTATCATTTTGAATTACTGTACCTGCATTTTTTTAATAGAGAGGGGACATCCCTTTAGGAAAATAAATACTCTTAGTACATACAAACCAGATATAAGCCTTAAAATCTCTGTCAAAAGAGAACTAGACAAGATAGACTTACGTTTAGTCCATTTACTCACTGATGCACACCAAAAATAAATATTTATTTAAGATTGTAATAATAATAATAATAATAATAATACACATTTAAAACTAGTTCTCTGAATGTTACAACTGGATGATAAGAAAACAAATTGTAGTCAATATGGGTGTCCTGGCGGTCTAGGGGTAAGGTATCAGACTTCAGTGCTGGCGGCCGGGGTTCAATCCCAGGTCCCGGCACAGATTTATCTGATTACCAAACCCTTCCTTCACCTCTGACAAGACATATTGTGAATGTTAGGAATGCCAGGCCTCCACCGTGGTTCGGATTCTACGTTAAACTGTAGCTCCTTTATTTCATCTCACAATCACCCTACCATTACACATTAGCGTAAGTGCATATAACCCGAACGGGTAGTAAGACGCGGTGCTAATAATAATAATAATAATAATAATGTAGTAAATATAATAGTTTAGTTAAGGCTATAACTACGCCTTTTAATACATGGTAGGCCATACTAATCTTTTAGCAACGCTGCTAACATTCTCTTTTAATTGTTAATTCTTTCAAACAAATGGTCTTGAATTTTGTGTGTGATTGCAGGGTAGCTCCGTTGAAAATTAGTTTAATTTTATTCAAGACGAATAATAAACCATTTATTGTCATATTTCAAACTAATATATAATGAACATATTATTTTATCGTAGGATAATATTTTTGTTACACTAAACTTGTTTAAATTTTTTTTTAATCCAAAGGCAAATTTAAATAACATTTTTCACCAGCACCATCACATTAATTGAACTTTTACATTTTTTTACTATTATTTTAACCGGTAGCTCAGAAATGTTTGATTTTTTTTTCACCGTAGTTCACTACTAGTTTGGGTTGTATAAATGTATACTAATCGCGATAATATGGTAAGGATAATGAAGAAATAATTTGTGATAAAATGTAAACCATTTAGTACACCTGGCCAGGATTCTAACCTCAACCATCCCATAACCAAAAAACAGGACTAAACGAGCTTTACATTTAGAACACATGACCACCAGCAAGGGCTTTGTGCTTACCATCCAACTTTGAATCTTTTTCATTAAAGTCTATAATTTTACACGATGAAATTGCAAATCATTTATGAACAAATTAATATAAATTTGTTTAGTTTTCTCTTGATGATACTAAACTAAGCATTTATTTAACAGTATTTGCTGTGAGTTTTTAGAATGAACTTTATAAATGCTACTTCATATTATAATCTATTTAGAAACATAACTTATATCTTGATTTTACTAAAAATTGAAATTTGTAGCCCATTTTATAATATACAAAGATAATTTTTCCAATGACAATTTGTAAAAATTTTATAGGTAATGATGAAATATGACAAAGGCTACAGCTTCAGAGCACAAGATGATATATTAATACATGAAATAAGATAAATGAGATTTTTATTGCTGTCATTTCAAAAGAAAAACTGGGGTATAAAATCTACACTCCCAGGCCTATCTATAATTTTACTAATTGAATAAAAAGAATTATGAACTCTTATAAAAACACTAATATTTTATTCGTGAGGAAACAAATTAGAATTACAGAGTCTTACCCACCTCGGTGGCGTAATTGGCTAACGCGCTAGTCGTGTTGAGCTCGACTTCTGAGGACGGGGAGATTGAGGTTCGAACCTCGGTCGGGTGTACTGGGGGTGGTTTTTTCCTAAATGGTTTTCAACTCTACCTCCACGCAAGTGCGGGGTCACTTCCTCTAATTCAACCTTTCCAATTCCTAATCCATTAGCGTAATTAGTACTTAAAGCGTATAACCCGAACGGTTAGTAAGACGCGACGCTAAATAATAATAAAAATACAGAGTCTTGTGGTCAGCCACCCTAGATACAAAGCCATTGGCGTGATTATATAAAAACGATTGAATTACTAAACTGTACAAATATGAATCTTTCATCTACGTAACAAAGAATTATAAACTCTTTCATAGTTAATCGAATATCTACAACTTCACTAATTGATTTCAACCTGTAGTAAAGATGTCCCCTTATAGACTTGTTGATTTCTAGGAGTTTGTTACTCTGTGATATATCGTCGAACTACCCCCCACCCCCTCCCCTATCACAAACACCCTACCCACCACCCAACTTCCCTTCTTCTCATGGCTCCTCACCCCAACCTCCTAACACCAAAAACACACATAACAGTTAAAACACGAGCTAGTTTCCGACCTAAAGAACGTACATAACCATTAGGACTTGAGACATGGAGAAAGAGGTGGAGGGTACGACCTCATGTTCAGCAGTTTGGATTTACTCCCAAGGCGGACCTAAGTTGAAAGCGTAAAGATTAAAGTTGTCGAGAAAAGGGAACAAGAGAATTTCTTGGATTAAATGGGGGAAAAAAATTAAGACAGGACACTAGTTGGAGAATAATATAAAAAGAGACGGAAAGCAATTTTAAAAAGAGAAATGGCCATTCAACGGGAGAAAGAGATAAGAACGAAGTATCATATAAACATGATCAACAATATTAAAAGTGACCAAGCTAACAATTGAGCCTGTTTTTCTAAATAAAGACGATTTCATTTAATGAATTATAAATTTGAAATCAAGAATACACTATAAAAAACTGTTTTCTTTATACTAAAATATGCTTGAAATTATTCGATTATCCTGTATCACAAACTGATACCCAATTCTGTTTGTCCAAAGAATTAAATCTGATACTGGAATTCAATCCATTTAATTGTATAAATAACATTGTGATAGGGTGCAATTCTCGTATTCAGTTTGTCATTTTTCCCCAAGTTGGTTTAAACTGGAAAATTTAAATTTACTTGTAAACCAGCAATGATAATCCGTGACAAGTTGATGTACTAGTCATTGATAATCTACTGTGATTTATTCTATGTGTATAATTTAAAAGAATGGGAATTAGTATCAGAGTATGAGGAACTTCAATTCTATACTCGCTATACAATTTAACTCTATTAACTGTTTTTTTATTTATTTTTTATTCATTTTATACTCATATATATGTTTCCTAGACTAAAAACTCACAAATACCACCTCATTCCCTTCCACTTTTAAGAGCGACTGAAAGCGAATAGTGGCAGTCATGTTTTCTTCTGCCAGTGAAGAGATCTTAGGCTGGTGACATCGATTCCTTACTCAGTAGATTAAATAGGATCTAAATTCCATATGAAGGGACTCTTTAGAAGTTAGTAAGATTAATACAATCACGTTCACTTATTAATACAGCAGTTCATGTTATTTGAAGCTGTCACTTTTTATATAATATTAGACCCTTCCCCCTTCTCCCCTCCCCCACATTATTATTTTCAACACACATATTGAAGAATCATCATAGACTCTACCATAAAATATGAGTGACTATCGACATTATTATGAGGAATAAATTAAATTTTCAAAATAAAATATTGTCTACGCTACTCGCTGATAATGTAGCTTTATATTGGTGAAATAATTTTTTAAATCAGTGCAGTAGTTTTCGGGTTTATCCATTACAAACAAAAAAGCAAAAAATCGAATCTTTCCTCTTTATAATATTAGTGTAGATATATCATCAATACCTATAAATAATAGAATAATTAATTGTTAAAAATTTTAGCCTCAAAATAAATGTTTGAATTTTCTATCAGGCACTTCATAGGAAAATTGGATTGTATCTTTGTCACTGTGTGTTTAAAATGTAGTCTTGTTTTAGCCAATGAGGCTCCTGTCTAGCTTCCCCATACTTTAAGGAATTCCAACCCTCTATCTAAACTTCAAAGCTCTCAGTGTTGCTATGTTATCTGATTGTTCTCATTGCTCTTTTGCTCTTCTTTCGATAGAAATATATAAAGCTTTTTTTGTGCTAATCTTTTATTTCATGTATTAAAGGTTCATACTTTTCCATTTGTGAAATTAAATTTCTCATAAATTATATCTAAATACTAATATATCATTTGTTATAATATGTTCCTTTTTAGAGTTTCAAAGAAAAGTCACACTTAAATTCTAATTTTAGTAAGACAAAATGCTACTCCTAGCTGGAGCGATGCTTGTCTCATGTGTATCTATAGTCCATTCGACAAATGAATGGTAGTGACAACTAGCAAGAGATGCCAATTTCAACCTCCTGTATACATTGTCAAACCAGATGTTCTTTAAAATTATATATTAATTTGGTATTTGTTTTGTAGTTCATAGTATACAGTTAGTTTTTAATTATGTGTTACTTTTAAGAGTTATTACATCTTTTGTTATGTCAGTCACCACCACTCCTATGGCCAATGTACTCTAGATATATTTCAGTTTGGTGAAATGTTTGAATTTATTGATGAATTTTAATAATATTTGTTACATACTAGCCTCTCCGTGGGGAAATATCCTCTAATTATCTTCCAGTTCACCAAATTGGTACTAGGAAGGTCCTTATTCCCAAATAATTAGCTATTTTAAGAGTCTCCCCCATTTGGCATTACACCACCTCATTTAAACAATAGTATATTGTGATTTTTCGGTCAACAAATTTCACCCAATTTTAATTAATCGTTTTAAAATCGTGGTGCCCTTAAAATTGTACTTTGGGGGATGCATATAAATTTAAAAGAAATTATTATTTTTATACTTTTTTTTTCAAATTGAAATTTTAGGATCATTTATATATATCAAGTAGTTACCTAAGTCTTAAAACTTATCCTATATATTTGAATCATCTTTAGGACCCTTTATTATGTTTGTACTTGGTATGTTTTAATGTTTTATAAGTATTAATTTCTATCTTACAAGGGACTGGATGAGCTTTTGCCTTGTCCACCATGTCACCCAACCTTTTCCTGTGTGTTTCACTGATTTCAACTGAGTTCAACCAAACTAATTAACTATATGATACACAGTATATTTTAGTCTAACATTGTTGTTTAGTATTGTATTTAATCAACTCTACAGTTAATTACAAGAGAATAACATTTGGTCACATTCCGTTAAATATAAAATATTTGTATCCTGTAGTGAGACAGTGCTTAATAAACTTTGTCAAAGGCCATAAAATAGTTCTAAAACTACCAAAGGAAAACTTTCACATATTTGAAATCATAATTTTGGCTTATTATAGTGTATAAATCAACTAAACCCATTTAGCCCCAAAGAGTTTGAACAAAATCCTTCATACCTTTTTGGATCCGTGGCTAGGGACAGACAGACAGATAGACAGACACGGGTACAGACAAAATGATAAAATCCTGTTTTTAGGGTTCGGGGTTACATAAAACGTAAATATTCTTCATAATAACAAGTTAGATTTTTTTTCATGATTACAATATTTTCTCTTGATATGTAAATAAAAAAAAAGTCAAGAAGAAATGTCTATATTAAAAACAATCGAAATCATTTTTATGGTACTTACAAGTAGATTATTATAAAAAAGTATGTAAGAAATCAAAGAGTAATGTGTGTTTTAAAACTACAATTGTTAGATAAATAGTTAAATGATAATAAGAATAAAAATTAGTTTAATAAAAATTAATTGGCCTTTGATGGTCCCTTACTCCTTAAGCTAGGTGTAGACTATTCTAATTTTAAATTAAATGACATGTTTTGATGCTAGTACCATCATCGGGAAACTTAAAACATAGTAGATGTATATGCTTATAAACGGTTAAAATTATTGTTAGAGAGATTCAATATTATTAATCTGAATTAAATAATGCCCTGAGAGACCTGGAATTTTATGAGAAGCAATTTACTTCTTGGAAGGTAGGCTATATTTCCTAGAACAGTGGTATTATGGTGTCGCTTATAAGATAGCACCATAGTGTAATTATTCAAGGTGAGGATGTTACATTTCAGGTTCTATAGAGTTTATATACTGCAGAAAAAAATAAAATATCTTTTTACTTCTCACGATCTATCAAAGAGAGAAATATTGTGAATGTCAAAAATAAATTGAATTCAAGATATTGATAAATGTTGAGATTTCATGACCTCCTGAAAACGGAAAGTTGTTTTTGCGATACTGTCTGCCTGTATCTTTAACTAGAGCCTAAACCGTTTCACCGACTGGGCTCAAACTTGGTATTTTTGGTTTTCATAAGGTCCTCCCAAGGGGTATTTGGAATTAGATATACAACTCTAAAGTTAAGGATAATTTACTAAAGGAAAACTCAAGATAAGATAGATTTTCTAAAAATATTTACTAAAGATTTTAGTTAATTTTTTTGTCTAGATATTGTTTAACGTTACGAACAAAATTAAAATTTATTTTTTTTCTTGAGAATGACTTTGGACCTTACATAAGCAGAAATTGACACTTTTGATCAAATTTTCTTAACTATTTGAGAGCTGAAATAAATTATCATTGTTAAAAACTATTATAGAATATAGTGGTTTTTTTTGGTATATTTTTATAAAATCATTAGTTTCTGAGCTCTAAGCTAATATATATATATATATATATATTATTAAAGTCTTTGAAACTTAATTGTTATGTTCTTTGGTGGAAACAGATGTTCCTCTAATATTGATAATTCTGTAACAGTGTATGATATTTGATTTATGCTCTTTGGTGGAAAGTTATGCTCTTTTTACTCTTTTTTTTTACACCGCGTCTTACTACTCGTTCAGTTTATACGCTTATGTACTAATTACGCTAATAGCTTTAGGGATTAGAAAGGCTATATTTAGAGGAAGCGTACCAGCATTTGCGTGGAGGAAGATTTGAGAACTATTTTGGAAAAGTTAACCTCAGTAGTCCTGGCTGAGAATGGAATTTCGATCTCCCCGTCATCGGCAGTCTATTCTATAGCTAGAGTTGCTCGTTAGACCATGCAAACAATGAATCTTTTTTTTACCCCTTGAAGAAAATTATTGTGATTGACAAAAAACTAAACTCAATATTTCTAAAAAAAGTCAATGTTTCATGACCCCTTGAAATTGAAAGTGGTTTTTGTAATTCCATCCATTTGTTTGTCTCTTTGTAAATCTATACCTCGGCCTAGAGCCAAGACCAATTTACCAATCGTCCCATAACTTGGTGCCTGGGGCTTTCATAACACTTCCCAGAGAAATATCTGGAATTAAATATCCAACCCTAAAATTAAGGGTAGTTTACTGAAGGGCGAAAATAGATCAAATCAATTTTCTCAAAATCCGCTCTAACGATTTTTATCATTATTTGTATCCAGGCGTTGTTTAACATTAGACAAAATGGCAATATTTGTTTTTCAGTAAAAGTTACTTTAAAGGCGGAGAGGAAATTTCCAATCCTCTTTGGTCGACAGAAACTCTAATCTTTTCTCAATGTTTATGTAATATTTATATTATTACAATTTTGATCTTTGGTGGAGTATTTCTGCAAATGTGTACATTAACTTGTTTGTGAATTTTTAAGATTTTTTAATAAATGTATCTATTTTAAGATTAAAGAGAGAGTCCGTGTGGTGCACTGTTCAATTTATTTCATTTGTACGATCAACACGTGGAAACACTATCTATTAAATTTCATTACCACAAGTTTCTTTTGGACAAACTTAATTTTATCATCTTATTAAAAATGTAATTGTGCAATCGCCAAAAACTTATCCAACATAAAGAGTGGACAATGGAATATTTCTTAGTAACCAAGATAATGTAAATCAAATTTATATATAATTTTATATGTTTATAAATAAAATATTAATAAAATATCTTCGTAATATATAATGAAAGCCAAACAAATATATTTCAAATATTTATTTTTATTTTACATGTACATTGTTTATTTGTATTCATACAAAGCAAATGTTGAATTATGATGAATTAAAGCGAGTTAATTTCAAGTCCCTTTCAACGCCCATAAATATTTGTCTGATGACCAATATAAATATTTTCACTGTTAACATTTAATATCTACTATTTTATAAATATAAAAATATATTTGATATTCAGAGTAAGAGGGAGATAGAGAAATTTGTTCAAAACAGCATATATGTATTTCTTAATTGTTATGAATATAAAATACATTTTTATATGTGTAATTTGTATATTTCTCTAAAAATTATATAATAAATATGTGTATTTAAATTATAAGAATAAAATATTCTAATATAAAAATATGCATGCAGCATATATCTCAGTTAGATTCTAAAAAAGTTTGAACTTCTTTTTATTTATTTTTATTTTCTAAACAAAATAGATTTTAAAAAATTCAAATAAATCCTACTTTATCTTTGATATCTATGAGCTAGTTAATTATTTTTATCTTGCAAGAAAAGCATCATGTAGTTCTAGATAGTAAATTAATGGAAGAGCTTCCGTCTCTGAACATTAATTAACTTTTCCATTTTAAATAATAAAGCGTATAAAAACTACTAGCTTGTGTTTAAAAAGATTATCTATCATGGAAAACATAGAAAATGTGGAAAACGTATTCCACGCTATGTCCTAGAGGAAGATAAGATGAAAAGCTAGAATCTTGCTTATTCTTCCGTTCAAGAAAAGTTTGTCGGAACTGAATCCAGTAGAACTCTCTAGCACAATGCATTCACTTTCAAAAAATCATATGTAAATATGTTTTTCCATCTTCTAACTATAAAACAAATACTAGTCCTCAACACTCACTAGTTATAAATAAGAAAAGAGTAAGAAAGCTTTACGCTACGTAAGATAAAACAATGTCAAGTGTAAGAACTATATTTGTTGTTTGAAATTGGTCTCAAATTGTCGCTGCCATTTTGTTGGTGAATGTCATGCAAAGATGATGCTTTAGAAACGTTAAGTTTAATTTATTACAGTCTTACAGACAGTTAAACCTACACAGCTCAGAACAGAAGATTAGTACGTATCCGGTAGATTGTAAATGCAGACAAGCCATGAACATTTTCAGACACACTTCACGTTTAGGCGTAACGATGGAAGGAAGACGTGAAAGCAGAAGTTGCTCCTTCTCGACACAAAGTTGGGGACAAAGCATCGGAAACCCCAAACTTTGCACAAGTTTTCTTGAAACTACATTTATGACGGAAATTGTAGAGTATGTTGTATTGTTCCTTGAGCTATTTTCATTTGCTTATTATTCTAAAACACCTATTTGTGTTTTAATTTAGATAGTTTTTATTCTTATTATAAAACGTCGCGTACAATCCTTATACAAGTAGGTCCGTGCTAATCTTAAAACGAGCGTAGGTTTTATCAGTAAGAGCGTTGTCTCAAAAACATTCAAACAGATTAAGTTGCTGTTATTTTTCACCTCATATTACTACCACTATGGTCTAAACGTATTTTAAACTAACAGCTGTCTATTTTTCAAGGGACAAGACTTATATAAAATATAAACATATTTTTGCTAATAATATTTAAAAACATATCACTATTTTATTTGTGTAACTGTATAGGTATTGATAATACTTATCAAAATTGACAGCTGAAGATAAAATGACTGGACTTATGCTTACGTGAAAGCAAACCTAGTATTTTTTCTATGTATCATACAAACATCTTCCTGTAGAAAATTACTGTTGTATAATATAAATAAGAAAGGTAACATTTTAAGAAAATGTACTCAAATTTGCGTGTAAGATATGGGGTAAAATAATTATTAGTTAAACACCCTCAGAACAACCGACATCTCCATCATCTGCAAAACTAGACGGGTCGAGCCTTAAATTTTGAATCCATGCGCATTGATGTTGATTCTACGGAATTTAGACACCCGCTAGAAACATCAGAAGCCACAACCACGGTGTCATAAGATATTAATTTTGTTCTCTTGTCATCGTGGTTGTGGCAACTGATATTGTGGCAGTTTCTACGCCTTTATCCTCAACCCATGGATATAGTGTCCTCTATTTTCCACGAGGTTAGTCTTAGTAGCTCCTCAGATTAGCGCTGAGCCAGGTATGTTAGCGTCTTTACCTGCTTCTGAGAGGAGAATGTCAGCTGCTGAGGTTGGCAGTAATGGAATACTGTTACCCCCCTCTCCCAAGCATGTGCCAGGATTATGTTGTGTACTTACATTACTTACTGTATTAATGTTTGACAGCTTAGCTTAGCTTATTGGTAGAGTATTATCAATACTATTATTTCTGTGAATAATATACCTTGTTTCTTCCGGTTTATTATCTATTAGTACAGTCCTAAGATGTATCTTTTGATTTAAAGTTGAAATATTTCCTATTATTTCTCCTTGTATCTGAAGTTGATTTTCCCTCGGCGGGAAAGTTAGAAAAAAAACTTATACTATAGTCAATAGTAAGTTATACTCATAGATAATAACCATTATCAGCACGGTTTAAGATTTCAGATTCAAAATATATACAATTAAAAAATATTCCTAGGGTACTGATCGATCGAGATGAACAGTAAAACCAAAAACGTTTGATGGAACATCATAGAAAATATAAAAATAGTTTGAAAAAATATATAGATAAAATTTTCAAACTAGAATCAAGTAATACCTATGATAAATTCCCCAAAAAATGTATTCACGCATTTGACAGCTATCGTGTGGCAAATATCTAAGCATATGGCCATACCGAAAGACCAACAAACCAACATACAAACGAACAACTGCTAAATGCTCCAATTAAAATAAAGCCCAGTTTCACTATGTTAATATATGAATCCTGGATTAGGTTCTTAGGTAATTTGACAATTTAAAAAAAATACAGAATAGGTTTGTTTCTTCGAAAGGCTGAATTCATTTTTCGGGCTTATGTTTTTGAAAGTCACGCTGGAATTAAATTAGGAAATCTCTTTTATAGTCTGCGCAGGGTATCCACAGGAATTCATTATCAAATTCCATGAAATTTCTAGGTTTTCCAGATAATTTTATTTTTCAATGGCAAACATGGTTGAGCTAATAACATTTATCCGTGCCCTGTACTGATAAGTACATTGGCAAATATGTCAGTAATATCTCTGGTTTCCTCACCTTTCTATATAAAATATTGAAGGGTAAGTTTACTAAATATAATATTGAAGTTTCCCTTATTTTGATGAAAGATAGATCATTACTAACCTTCCCAGTTTCATAGTCAAATTCCCTGACCTTTCACCTTTTTTTTCTAAGTTTTTAAAATCCTTTAGTATTTCAGGTTTTCCCAGTCTGTGGCCCCCTTGTAGTTTCTCATGTAAAAATGCATCTAATTTCTATCGAAAGTTGTGTAGCCTAAGAGGAAAGGATGAGAAAAACTTTCAACAAACTTTACCTCAGTCGATTTAGAAGAAGATATAAAAAGTCTGAATTGGATGTGAAACTATCAGTAATAAACCCACACTACAACCGACCTCTCATGTATTTCCCACTCAGGCTAATCACTCTCCTAACAGAGCCATCGACTGCTATATTACCGTATGATTGGGTATACAGAGAACACAAAACATATAAAGAATTGTCTACTCCGGAACGATGGAGCTGGTTGTCATATTGATCGAGCTCCCTAGTGTGTTTTAAGCCCGTCGTTTGTATTCCCACCTGCCAACGTCATCGCCTCTTCATCAGTTTGTCAAGTGTGGAGCTCCCCTGCAGTGTATACAGCACAGCGGAGAGAGAGGACCGTCGCCTTTCCCCTTCTCGGTGAAAGAACGGACTAGGTCCCTTTTGTGTGATGTAATAGAGTCCCGCCGAGATCAATCTACTCAGACCTTTTAAAGTAGTGGTGATTCTAATACTTTCAGCACATTTCAAAGGGTAGAGGAAGTTTGTATTCAAATTTAATCAATTCATCGATACTAATACTGCACTATTAGTAGTTAGTTTCGTGAAGATGTATTTACTAGCGTCTTAAGACTGCTCTTTGGATTTAAGTTAGAATATATCCTGTTATATCTACTTTAATTTAAGATTTATTACTTTCTCGTGACTTTCGTAGAGAGAAACTATTGTGATTGTTAAAGAAATAAGATACAAGACGTTGATGGATGTCGACGTTTCATGAACCCCAAAAAAGTTTTTTTTCAATCCTTTCTCTCTATTTCTTACCGGAGTCAAAACAATTCTACCATTAAGACTAAAACTTTGTATATTGGGTTTTCATAGTGTTCTCCAAAAAAAAGTTTTGGAATCATCTTTCAAATCATAAATTTAGGGTAATTTAATTAAGTGTGAAAAGAGAAAAAATCTATTTTCTCAAAATTGTCTCAAATGCTTATAATTAAAGTTCGTACCTATATACTGTTAAACATTATAAACAAAATTGCGCTTCTCATTATATCATCATAAACATGACTGAGTGTACATAACATAATAGAATATATCCAATTTCCATTATATCTCCGCAATTGTTTAATATATGAAAATTGTGAGATTCTTAAAAATAAATAAATCTCAACCAAAAGAATCGTTTATAAAATCGATACTTTAAAATTATAGAGTAATGTATTTTTTATTAGATTTTTGGGAAATAGGCAAAATAAAATTCACAAAACAAGTAATACATTTCTGTAACAGTGTCAATTATTTCACGTATTCTCTTTGGTGAAATACGATGTTATTTTTTTGATTACATTATGTTTCTATAACAGTGTATATTATTTCGTTTCACATAACTTACGGGATTCAAATACTAGATGACTTGAAGGAAAGAAGAACATTTTGAGAGCTGAAGGTGGAGGCAGAGGACAGGATTCATTGGTGGCTTAAGTTCACTGACAAAAGGAATAAGCTTGTCGTAATACAGAACACTTAATAATTATAATAATAATAATAATAATAATAATAAGCTAGAAGTATAATTTATAAAAAAAAGGAGCGCAAAATTCTGTGATGTGCCCTGTACGATTTATTTTCTTTGGTGATCAAGTTATACACAAAATAAACATGATTACTACTGTATATTCCAGTATTATTCAACCTGGGATACGTGACCATATTTTAGGAGCAATTAAAATTTAAAAACTACATATAAAAAACTATATTTCTCATTAGTTTGATGATCATTTATTTTTAATGTAAATTTAACAATATATTGTATAGATTGCATCATACACCAACAAATTTGGGGGTTCAACGTTAAAGAGAAATTAAATCTTGCTGTATAATAACAAAAAAGGGTTAAATACCACTGCTATATTCACGTGCTATAAGTTGCCAGTCTAACAATAAAAGTATATACAAAAAAATTAAAAACATACACTAGTTACTTGATCGATTGCTTAGAATTATAATGTTATATCATTTGAGATGAGCTACTAAATGAATTACCTTTTAAGCACCTGACATACTGAAATCGATAGAAAACCATCTACACTTTATTCACCTAGAAATGTTTCAGTTTTACCTTGATATAGTACACTATGAAGCTATATTTTAAGCCAGCGATTTTGACCCCTTTTCAACTCACGGCACTCTGAACAAAACGCTAAAATTTTCAATGCACACTATCCGTTTGTTTTTTTAAGTAAAGGTTTTATCATTTAAACACATAGTACAAAGATTGTGTTTAAAATATTCAATAGCTAAAATTGTAATAATGTTGTATTTTTTAAATAATATTTATCACGGATTTTAAAAGTTGCATTTTTAGTCGTTTATTTTTTCTTATCGCTTCTTTTTAATATCCCCCCAAACTCCCGTGGCACACCTACTTACTCTTGGCGGCACAGTGGTTGAAAATGCTTTATGCTGCGCCATAGTTTAGCGAGACACGGTAATACTACTACTTTCTAGAGTAAATGAAAGTTACATACATTGTTCTGCCTATTGTCCATGTATTTGAAAGTTATAGCGGAACAAAGATCCGGGAAGACAGACAGATCTAATGACAAGTTAAAACGGAACCTCACTTCATTCGATCAATAATATACTATAATATAGCCTACATAAATAATAAATGTATTATGCATGCCTTATCTTGTTACCATCTTGGCTAAGTATGAGGAGGGTAAAACTTGAAAATAACACGCATCAGCCTAAAGGAGAGTGCAAAAATATTTAGGAAAATAGTCTCAATAAATCTACAATGGACTTGAACCCTGAACTTCCCTACACTGCTAATCAAGTATCTTGTGAAAGTTAACAGACCTTGTGACAACCGGAGTTGGTTACTAATCGCTCGACCCACCTCGGTGGCGTAGTTGACTAACGTGCTAGTCGTGTTGAGCTCGACTGCTTAGGATGGGGAGATCGAGGTTTGAATCTCAGTCGGGTGAACTGGGGGTGGTTTTTCCTAAATGGTTTTCCACTCTCCCTACACGCAAATTTGGGTTCACTTCCTTTAATTCGACCTTCCCAATCCATTAGCGTAATTAGTACTTAAGCGTATAAGCCGAACGGTTAGTAAGACGCGCTGCTAGATATTAAATACTAACTCCATATTTTAAAATCCCCTAAAGAGGCATATTTGAATGAATGCATACTGAATGAAGTGTCATGGTAACTCAAAATAATATTTATAGAAACAAAACCTAACAAACTATGTGTTTGTAGTAGACCAGGGATATCTGGTTTGACTCCAGATGCTACAGATGAATATATTAAATATTTGCATATGAACTCGCCATTTTATCTAACTAAAAATATGTTGGCTTTAAGACTACGTGTAAAATAATAATCTTAATGTCAGATATTACGTTAATTTATAAGTCATGTTACATATGAATACTTATAAAGTGTACGCCACTAAATTCCCTAATTTTAAATTCCCCATCACCATGCATTAAATTTATTTTTAATGTATCTAAATTTATAGTAGGCCTTTTTAATCAAAACAGTGTGAAGCTAAACGATTTTTGTTTGTTCGTGTCTAGGTCCGATTATTTCAATGTAAGAATACTAAGTACTTGACATACACAGACTGACCAAAGACACACACTTTGAAGCATGATAAAATATATATAGTTATGTTGGACGCCTAAGCAAAGCTCCTTGTTTTTGTGTGAGAATATTTGTGTCTGCGCATGCGCCAGCCGTATCTCTATTCTAACACGCGTGTGTCACTGGTCAATAGTTCTTTACTGTTTATTATTATTATTACTATTAGCAGCACGTGTTACTACCCGTTCGGGTTATACGCACTTACGCCCATGTGTAATGGTAGAGTGATTGTGAGATAAAATTTTGGACCGACCGTTTAACGTGGGATCCGAACCATGGTGGAGGCCTTGCACTCCACATATTCACAAGCTGTGATTAATACACGTCTTGTCAGATATGAAGGAAAGGTTTGGCAATCAGATAAATCTGTTCCGTACTGTTTATTGCTAGTGATTTTAGTTCGAGACGGAATTAGAAGACCAAAAGCTCATATTGATTGGAACTAGACCTCTGTACGTTGAAAGTAATGCTACAATGAAGATGAATTAGAAAAGTTTTGGGATAAAATAGCAAAATAATGCTTTCGCTAGGTCAGTGAATTGTTATGTTTTGAATGAAACCAAAATCTACTCTGAAAGCATGAAAGGTAATATAAAAACGTGTTTGGTCAACAATAAACAGTATTGAACAAAAAAAAAGTTTTGTTTGGATACAAAACGTTTATACTTTATAATGTGTTGGCTAACCCGTGTTCACCAGTCTTTCTCATTCGACTACTTTTTCCAAGCAAGCTGTTTTAATTGTATTAGGTTATTAATAGACAAAACAAAATATTATTTATTTACGTTTAGTTATAATAGGTATAAAATGAATCTCTTATATTTTTGCAACTCGTAGATAACTCAATTCAACATTGCGTAGGTAAAATATGAGAAGATGATTATAAAAACTGATTATTATAATTTTAAACTAATAAAACAACCATATTTTTGCTATAAAAGTTCTCTAAATTTTTTATAATGACTTAGACATGCAGATATAGTCAAATAAAGATAGGAAATATTGTTTTTTGCAGTTTCAATAGTTACTAAAATAATGTTCATATTATATTTATACTGAGAATATGTTGTCGCCTTGTGGATGTGAAACTGACAATTGGCAATTGTCGCAACTGAAATTAAACGATTTGAAGCATTTGAAACATGGTGCTTCAAAATAATATTTAAAATATAGTGATGACCTCAAATAAAAAACGTGCTAATAAAATCAAATAAAGAAAGGTATCTTTGGAAAAGTATAGAGTTGAGAATAGGAACGAAGATATTAATAGAAGATACGAAAGAGAGAAATTCAAAATGGAGACCAAGACTGAAGTACATTAATAAAATAGAGAAAGCTGTTGTTAGAAGGTACAAAGATGTAGAAAAAAAATGGCCAAGGATAGGCAAAAATGGACAGCTGCAGCAAACAAATCGAAAGATTGATTACATAATGTTTATGATGATTATCATGTTGACAGCAAGGAAACATGTTTGTACTTTCTTAAAGTTCCTTCTTACCAGAATCCTAATAAAGGTTAATTAAATGGCCTTATATCAAGGAAGCCGTTAGTTATCTAATGAATTATTGGTATATGAGCCCCTCTCCTCCTAAACACGAGATACCTCTTGGCCGTGTCAAACATTGACAGGACGCACTTACCTCTGTGACAAGTCATATATCTCGACAAACAAGATCATCTAATTGGCCGTCAGTCCAGCCAATCAACAGTAGACCACAGTTTTCACCACCAAGTCCGAGGCACTCCAACCTGTCTGAACAGTTGGTTAGGAGCGCTAGTATATTGTGTCTGCGTGGTCAGATTGGATCACCACAACCTCTGCGCGGGATTCTTACCGCTTTTTGAGTTGTAGAGCTGATACAGACTAGTCTTGTCTTCAAATAAATATATTCAGTTTACCCTGAAATATATTATTGATACTTTGATTTCAGTACTAGCCAATCCTACCCAGAGTGATTTGTTAAAGATTAAACTAAAATTACTGTACTCCTTCTGACATATATACTAATTTTACCCTGTAAAGTAGCAGTGACACTTTTGTAGCACTATTTTCAATCTTATAAGCTACACCATTGTGTAACAAAGAACACCAATTTTGCTAAATATCATTTCAAAAGTAGAGCACAATTCATCTAGAGTGGGTTTAAAAAAACAGTGATTTTGTATGTCCTGCCTCTAAATAAAATATATTCGGTTTTACTTGTAAATATATATTCTTATTTTTGTGATCGCGTTTTCTATATTTTATTATTAATATAGATTTTCACCTTGCATGAAAAAAAAAGTGCAGGAAATGATCAAAGGAAGAAATAAGGATTCACACCCTGACCTCTCGTAAATATCGAACCATGCAAGACAGATGGATGCTCATGACTACGTCCCATATTGTGCGAGTCATATATTACTCAGCCCCATGAATTTTTTTAAATATTTATTTACTTATCAGTTTTACTGCCTAACACATCAAAATGTAGATTTTTTTAACCGAGTTCAATCTAATTCTAAGTTTCGCATGGGCTATGATTAACTATGAAAGGTTCACAACGCATACATAGACTAATGGCAGTTCAACATGATCAGAAATGCAAGCGCAATATTTTATCAAAAAACAGTTCTAAAATATAAATTTGAATAATTTCTCAGCACCACGTTTTATTAATAGTTTGTACTTTCTGCATATGTACTAATTAATCTAATACAAAAGCATTAATAAGATTTCTTTGGAAATGTATCCTCATTTGCGTGGTGGAATAGTGAAAGTCTTCAAGGAATAAACATCATCAGTAGGCCTATGACTAACTGGGAGTTTAACCACAATCCCCCCGTCATAGGCCATCCAGTTTATTGCAAGTACTAAGCTTTAGACCTTGCTGCCACCAAAGTGGGTAGCTATTATTTATGAACTGTTTCCAATCATTAGTAACGTTTAAAGGTGACCTGGTGGTCTAGGGGTAAGGTGTCAGACTTCTATGCTGGCGGCCTGGGTTAAATCCTCGGTCCCGGCACATATTTATCTGATTATCAAACCCTTCCTTCACCTCTGACAAGACATCTTGTGAATGTGAGGAATGCCAGGCCTCCACCGTGGTTCTGATTCCACGTTAAACTGTAGGTCCTTCATTTCATCTCACAATCACCCTACCATTACACATTAGCGTAAGTGCGTATAACCCGAACGGTAGTAAGATGGGGTGCTAATAATAATAATAATAATAATAGTAACGTTTAAAATAAAACAACAATACCCCATATGTATAAAACTTTCACTAACATTGTCATGCCCAGATATAATATATTTAATAAAAAGTGTTTTTCCCACAGTTGCTTTATATCCTTGAATCATGGATTTATGGCGTCTAATTAATATAGTACCTTCCACTTCAGTGAACTCTTAAAGATACTTGTGTAAACATAACTAATCTGCTTCTGGAGCACATGTGTTAAAGTGCTACTCTCGTAATAAACTTTTTGCCAATGACGATTATATTAGGGTTAAATCCCAATCGGGTGTACTAAGGGTGAGTTTCCTACAATTTCCTACTCAAACTCCATGCAAAAATGCGGGCGCATTTAATCTATATTCAACCTTCCTTCTGCCTAACACATTAGAATAATAGTTGTATAACCCATTCGGGTATTAATACGTGGTGTAATATTATATATATATGAACTTGAGGTTTTGCATGTGTCGCACATGCAGTGGAATTCACCATCCACACACTCGCGGAAATACATTGGGTCAACCGAAATGGGGGGGTAAAAAAAGGAATGGTGATACGATTTCTTGAACACTTTTCTCTGCTGAACGGAAGTTTCAACGGGGTAGACGTGTCCTTCCGACATGAATATGATTCCCCCATTCCTAATCATAGCGCGTCTCCAACATTCTTGTAGGTCGCATGAATAAGATAGTTTGTCGCGAAGTAAAAGTCGTGTGAACGTTTACATTCACGGAGCATGCGCGAGGAAGGGGTTTTGAGGTGGGTAGGGGAGGATAGGGATAAAAGATGACGTCATAGGAGGGAGAAGATGAAATATCTTACTTAAATGGCGAGGCTCATTTCCATGTAAAGTATCGGGGGAATTACTTTGGGCTCTTCACCGACGACAGTGAATCTTTCGAGTTATTTTGCGCGATATCTGCTTAAGAAGTCAAATAGTGTAAGGTTGTTTTTTTCCTTAGGGTGATAGTGGGGGTGGAGTTGAATAAGTCCTAGTTTAATTATAGTTCAGGAGAATGTTTGTAGCTGTGTGGAAATTCCATTCAAACTAGCTATTTGAAATTCCTCAAATGTTTAGAGTCAATTTTGTTACGACTCTAATTTTTCCAGAAAAAAATTAGAGTAATTATTAACATCAGAAAATTAAATTTCATACATTTTTCTTAATATTTGTTATTAAAACATTAAATATAAAGTTTCTTTTTTTAGTACTGCATCTTACTTTACATTTGGGTTACATGCATTTATACTAGTTACAAAAAAAGTGTATTGCTTGAGGAAGGTTGAATTATTTAGATGAAGTATGCCCAAGTTTGCGTGGTGAGGTAGTGTAAAAGCTGTTATAAAATACCAACCTTAGTACACCTGAATGTATTCGGTATCAGATGTCTCAATTATTGGAAGTACATTTTATTGTATGAGTGATACCTTAGAACTAGACCATTCAACCACCAACATGAAAATTAATAAAAAGGTACTTAAATACTTAATCTAAGCAACAGGGTGGTGTAGAATTAGTAGAACAGGTAGTCTACAACTACATTAGTTTGGATATATAATTAATCACACGTGAAAAAACACCCCTACATTAACCCAGACAAAATATGTTCAAAACTCGGCCTTCCCATCAGAGGCAATCTATTCTATTACGAACTTGATGGTTTGTACCACATAGTAACCAAAATGAGTATTAATTGTTCAATAAATTTATTTATTAAAGTTGTGCTAGCTATTGGTGATATTGTAAAATAAAGTAATTGGATTTTCAAGCCTAAAAACTAAAATTTTAATTTAAAATATGTAAATATTTACTTTATCTAAATTCAAACCTACAACAGGACCCACTTATAAAATTTTAATTCATATATTTTAAGGATCACATTTTTATCCGAATTAAGAATTTTTTTGATGCTATACAAGAATCTAAATGAGCCTTATCGCAAAAGCTATTCAAATGTTTTCTTTTCAAGTTAATCTTATATTATTCAATCCCTTACTATATTTACATTATTATATAGTTTTAAGCGAAACTAATAAATTGATAGCTCACTATGTTCCATTTCTTAAACTGTTATCAAAATATATTTATTATTCATTAAATAAAATTATTTCCCAATTCTTGTTATAAAATGTGTATTTGACGCGTTCATACATTAATATTAAATACAAAATTAAGGGATTAGTAGTTTAAAAAAGGAAATTTTAGCATAAAATTTAAAGCGCTACTCTCGTAGTGTACTATACTGCAGATAGTAGGGAGATCAAGGCTTGAATATCGGTCAGGTGTATTCAAATTGGTTTTTCCAAATTGGTTTTCCACTTTCCTTTACCTCATATGTGGGTACATTTCCTATAAATTTAGTCTTTCTCATTATTAAAACATTTAACGTAGTTAATACATAAGTCCGAATGGGTAGTAAGACATGATGTTGAAAAACATATATTTTAATTTAATCAGAACGTAAAGGTGGGCTCTTTACATGTTCTGTAAACGTATTTAAGGCTTTAATCTGATTACTACTTCAGGAGCTTATAAACTCTTAAATCCTTAGAACTTAGTTGTCAATTATTTATTCGTAAATCTCACATGCACTCAAAGAGACAACACACACAGTATGTATATAATCTACTTGCCATGGAAATAATAAAGAGATGCAGGACGTGGGAAAACATCGAACTGTTATCACTTAATCTACTCCTAAACATTGAATCAAAAAGCAATTGAGATTAGAATTTTACCATCGATCACAGTAACATCAGCCCGCGACCTATCACGTAAATCCTCCAAACGGAATGATTACCGCTTTGTTTTCAAAATAAATTCCCATTATGAAATAAAGAGGTGTAAGATTGTACCTTTATATCCGATCATCAAATTTGTATCTACATTCGATTAGTTAATACCACCAATTCACAAACACTGACAAAATAATTTGTTTGCTGTTTTGCATTGGAGATAGACTCAAGTTAATGGATGATTTTGGAAGACTCAAACTTTAAATTGAAACCAGCTACTTTCGAAAATAAAAGTACTAAGTCTTGTATCTAAAAAGACATTTTCATTTATATTAAAAAATAATGAATATTTGTCACACTACCAACTACTTTCTAAATTTAATTTAATTACTATAGTAAAATTTAAGTATTCCACATGTCAAATATTAATATTTTTTCTTTAATATTGTAATCATTAATTTGAAAGATTTTAGACATAACATAATGCATATTGATGGCATTTCATAATAAATAATAAAATATTACTCAGACTTTATGACTATTATTTAACATGATTATTATAAATTCTAAAAATACCTATGTTAACTATTTTCTTTAAGTCAATTAAGCGATATCAGTGATAAACCCAAACATTTACTTCGGGGAAAGTGTTTATTAACCGCTTCAGTGTCGAATTAATTTAACGTGTCAATCTTGTGTTAGACTGAATTGTCCGCTATTGGGCGATATTAGCTCAAATACCGGTCAGGTCTACTGAGGATGTTTTTTCCTGAATAGTTTCCCACTCCACTTACAAGTAAATATGTTAGTAGATTACATATAAAATACTTTCTTCTTTATCCTTACACCATTAGAGTAATTATCATTACATGAGCATATAACCTGAACGGGTAGTAAGACGCGGTGCTAAATAAATAAAAATCATTACATGCGTATAGCCTGAACGGATAGCTAGATATGGTTATTTAAAAATGGTTTTAAGCTGTTGCTAATATTATTTAAAATTCTAAGAAAGTAGGAGCAAGAGCTTTGCCTACACAACCCCTTCCTCTCTGATTGCGTAAGCCGAGACCTTTTACTTTATTAGATTGTGTGAACGATTTTTATGACTGACCGATACCTCTGTACATGCCACCCATATCTCTTCAAATATGTGGGTGCTAATATATTTTTTTTAAATAGGCTATATTACGTTCAAGAAACTGCCATTAAATCAATAATATATAGAGAGAGAGAGAGAGAGAGAGAGAGAGACCTACACGTTTTATATATAGATTACATTATATGTGTTATGTATATGTTATATATTATATATTTTATAATATATTATGTACATATAATATATACACAATATTTATAATATAATTCATACTTAAAACGTTTAGGCCTACATGCATATATGTTTGTATGCTTAGTACCTTTTTCATGCCATCTTACACAAAGTAGCTTACAGTACTAATTAGTACACTTATCGTAAGTTCTCATGGATATGTGGCTGGAGTAGCTCATACATTTTAGGAGATCTGTTTTAAATCTGAGTACTTCTAACGAATATATATATTATTTATTGATGGGGTCGTCCTGCTAAGTGATTAATTATTATTAAAACGCTAAAATTATGTGAACTTTTCTAGGATAAGTTAAATTTTAGACCATTCTATCTAATATTTAGAGAGCACATTAAACACAACAATGAAAATAAAGGGGGTATATCTTATTCTTTTTTTACAAAATACTCTCAAGACAGTCTATAACTGGAAAAATTGTATATTTATTGGTTACTTTTGGGACGTGGGTACAACTTTTTCATAATATAAACAATCCTTGAAGGCTATCATCAATTTTGAATACTGTTTGACATAAAACATTGTAAGTCACCATAAGCTACTATTATCCGCAAGGCCATGATATGTGTGTGCGTGTGTGATTGGTGTGTCAAAGATCGCGTGGTTAAGTAACACTAATTAAATCACTCGCCCCACCAGGCTACTCCTTGAGTGCCACGCAACATTCCAGGAATTACCGATCTCGCTCCCAGACATTAGTTTAGGGGGTCGTAGACGTGACGTGGGTGAGGAGGGGGGAGGGAAAGGGGGAGAAAGTATGTGCACCCGGTCGATAGCACCACTGTGCCATTGGGTCAGAACACCTCCACCCCTCGATATAAGCGCATGTGCGACATATATTACGTGATATCTGGGATTTACAGATATTTTACGCTAAAAGGGTCAGGTGGGAGGGCAGTATAAACTAAAGGAACTGTACCCTGAATTTTGTTATGTTTCTCTCCATGTTTTACTAAGCATTTGGGTTTTTTGGCATTTAAGTACATTAGTAGGGATAAAAAGGCAGAAATAAAAGGATGTATACCCGCATTTTCATGGAGAGATAGAAACCCATTTTCGGGGAAAACAGCCTCAAAACACATTGACTAAATTTGAACGCCAAACTTCCCATCACCGTCAAACCAGACTAGGTGATTGTGACGTCCAGTCCACACGTCCACACATGTAGGATTACTCATATTCGTCCTTATTGGAACACGCCTCAGACTAATGTCCTCGCCCACATGAGTCCTTCCTACCTGGGAGGATCTTTGCCAGGTAATCCAAACACATTACCGTCGTTGCACGACCTTGTGACACCGCTTTGCTCTTCGATCGTGCCACCATGAATTGTCAAGGGCTTAGGAGGTTGGAAGGGTGCTAAAAGGGAATAGGGAACTAGTAAGGTGTAGTTTTTAAGTTCCTGATCTCTGATTTGTTCCAGTGGAATTCTTTACACCCCCTCTATCCCAAACCTTCCATCCCCGTGCATTCCTAATGAGGCCTTCATTATTCTCCATATCTTACCCATATGCTTTGCGGGTGTAATATTTGGTTCACATATTGATGTAGTGTCACGTGTGATGGGATATATTGGTAATTTTAGTTTATTGCATTTACACAAAACGCCATGCTTCACGAAAAAGTAGCATACATTGCAACACGTAGTGTAAGCTATATTGCAAAAATGAATTTGGCAAATTGGCCTAGGCAAGAGTTTAGAACATATTTGGATGAATAAAACTCTCCATAAACAGTCAATATAATTGAGTTAATCACTCTAAATATGTAGCATTATAAAGATTTTTTCTGTATGTTTACATAATTTGTAGTATTAGACTATTATTTATAATTATCTTAATTTAGAAGGTTCTGAAATTAATATACTGAACCATGTAATACCTAACAATAATTTAAACCAAGAAGGGGCAGAGGAATAGAGTAAACCTACCGCTAATCGAGGATGAAATAAAATTATTAATGAATGAAAAACATCTTAACAGGGGGAAAACGAAAACTACAATTCCTCTCGTATTTATCGAATTTATTAAGCAGCTCTCACCACATCGTTTTATACCAGAACCTGGACTGGGTCCAAATGAAATAATTTATAGCCATCTAATTGAAAGAGATGATTTTGCCCAAGTAAATGTAGTAAATGAAGTTTTAAAAATCTAAAATACATCTTTATGTTAATTTTTTCCCTGCATCACCAATTAATGTTCACATGACTAAAATTTAAAATTATTAATCTTTCAATCTCCTTAGGACTAAATATGTTTACACATGGGCAGTATAATATTTTGTAAATGACTTTTATTGCCTCCAGAGGTATTATTCTGGAAAATATTTAATATTTTTACAGCGTATATAACATTTTTTTATCACTCCATTAAAATGAAAATCTGCCTTTAGCACAGATGGGAGGTAAGGAGAGCATGTACAAAAAACAACAGTCCCCTAAGTGGATACCTGTTGTGTAGAAAATATTATTATAAATTACGATACAGGAAACATCTAATAAGCTTTTCACACTGTAGATCACACGTCTGGTCTATCAAAAATCTAAAGGTATGGGTTGAAATCCCAGCCTGTTGTACTAAAATTCCTTTTCTTTAATAGTCTCCCTCCACCCAAATAATATTATATTTCCTCTAATTTTAAAGTTCTTCAGTCTTACTTCATCAATGTAAGGAATAGGATAGCCCAGACGGTTTGTAAAAGGTGTAGTATGGAAGAATAAAACAGCTAGTAGACGCTCAGCTACAGTCCAAAAATATTATTAAAAATATTAATTTATAGCTAAAAATTGTACTGTATATTAAATCTCTCTACTTTATAGTATTCATAGGTCAAGTCATTTTATATGGAACTGTTAATTTTGATAGAAATTAACAATAGGACTACCTATAAAATAACCCTGAGAATATAATAGAATGCCATCAATGTTGGCAGCAAAAAAAAAAGGTATATTTTAAAATTGAACAGTACAAACATATTTATACATTTGTACATCCTCCAAAGTTGATTTTGATCGCTTGATGGTAAGCGATGACCCATTTCAACAATAATCATGAATATAATGGAGTAACTTTGTATTTACCAAACCAACTTTGCTAGATCTCTGTGAGCTTAAAGATGGTGTGGGAAGGATTATGCCAAACAGTTTGGTTACATTTATTTTCTATGTAGAAAACAAACAAACAAACAAATAAATGGCCGTTTCTATTGGCTGGTGGTACACGTGAACGCGCGCTCACTCGTCTTTCTGCCTCTTGCGTTGTACATTTTAATGGATGAGATATATTATTTCGCGGCGCCAACTAAACTCCCCTTCTCCCCCAACGCCAACCATTACCGGCATCTGTGTGATGTGCTTGCGTGTGTGATCTCTCTCTCTCTCATTCTATGTCTACCTCGTTTAATTTCTCCCGCCATCCTCTTGTGTGTATCCCACGAGGGCGTATCAATAATTAATCAGGGGCAAAGGGCCTTTCGCATGCTGTGTTGATGAAAGTTGCTCTGCGATGCCTGAGGCTCTTCGGGGAAAGCACCGTTTTACTAAACTTTGCAAAGTACTAATTTTTTTTTTATTTCTCCAACATTTATTTTGACAGTTAAAAGCAACTTCCAGGGTCATACTCAAAATGTTATATTTTTTTAGAGGTGAAAGGGTAGGATGTGGGTGCGGAAATGTTCTTGTACAAACTCGTGGTGAAGTAGTTTTCAAGTAAACTTTGAAATATTTTCAAAATTTTAATATTCTTTTAAAGAAACCGTTGGTTTCCTCCTGACTAATGAAACTCTATTTTTTTGTAAGCTTATTTAACATTCTAACTTCTGTATAAAAAATACTATCCTACTTATTGGAGTTATGAATATTTAAAAGTTTATTCTCAATAATCTCCAAAAACATGATACAGTTTTTATAGCAAGGAAATAGTTATGGAAGTTTTATAACAATGTTAATCTTAGAAAAATAATTGATACTCAAGTGAGAAGAAAAGGTTACCCAACAAATTAGAGGATGCTTAGAATTTTTCAATACTATTTATATATGTACCTTTCTTTTTATTTAGCACCACCTCTTACTATCCGTTCTGATTATACTATTATATATACTATCAGCAGTTTGTAACTTAATTTAGATAACTGTAAGTTTCTTTTGAAACAATTTAAAGTTTTTAAAATCAGAATTTGTGTTGTAAATAATATGCGTTTTTTTTAAGACTCTGATGAGCAGCCATCTTAGGCATTAGTGGAAATTTGAAATGATAAATTATTTATAAAAACTTTCTGAGAAAGGGTGTGGGGTAAGATGAAGGAGGAGGGGAGGGGTGAGAGAATTGTGCCCTTACCATTGGCATTGGCAAGTTCTCTATAGTCTAAAAGTTTATATTGACTTTCTAATACCCACATCTGTGGTCACACGTTCTAAGGCATCATTATTCCAATAAAGGAATTTTATGGTTTCCAGGAAGGTCGAGGTACGAATCTCGTTCGGTTGCAACGAAAGTAGTTGTAAACAACTCATATATCATGGTGGCATTCCCATACGATTGTCATGCAAATGTGTGTGAATTTCTTCAGAATTACTTTCCTCATCCCTACCTAATAGAGAAGTCCTTATAATAAACGTACATACTAGAAAAATAAGCCAAGTTTAAATTTACCAACAAAAGGTAATATTTTATTTCACAAAAATTAAAAAAAAGTTACTTAATGCTTTGTAAACTAATTGAAAAATGTCCCTCACCAATGGTTTGGGGAATATGCAACAAAGAGCCACTTCTCATTGTGTGGGAAAGCAAATAAAAAGCTCAACTCTAATCATACACAGTGTGGGACCAGCCTCGTCCAAAACTAGAGCTACCTATGTTGGTAGGGAAATGTCAAGGGAAATAATTCCCTTTACAATCATTTACATCCCTTAAAAGCCATGCAAATATAACATGATTATGCTGATTAATATTTTTTTCACTGTTCCAAATTTAAAAAGTGGGGTAGCTTTCATTGCCATATAAATTAGTTTGAATGTGGATATCCTAAGCCAAATTTGAGATAAAATATGAAGCACCCGATTTGGGAAGAATGACTACTAAGTTGTAAAGTTTTAACCAATTAATATATATATATAAATATATATATAATAAATACAATGATTTTGTCTATATAGAATCATTTTAAAATGATTTGATGAATCCCTCAAAATGATATCATAGAAGTTGAAATATTTCCAAAATATAGTATATATCTTAGAAACATATAATGTTTAAAGGGCGGTTAATTTTGGCCTATTATTTGACAAAAATGAAAAAAGGCATAAGTCTATACTTACAGTATACATGCATAGGTGTCTATATATATATTTTATATAAGTATAACAACATTTGATAATAATAGGCTTTATAAATTTCTTATATTATTTTCTCGGTTCTATCCGTATTCAACAAATATTAATGTTGTGTAAACTGAGGGTGTCTGAAGTGTTAAACCTGGGTTACATATGATTCCCTTCGACAGGAAGGTTAGAGTTTGAATTCTTTCCGGGTGATATGGAAGTGTTTTTCAACATGTGATTTTCCCATACTCACTACACATTAGTGTTGATGCATTTCCTATTTAAAAAAATCCTCTTAATAATATGACCTTCACATTAAATCCTTATTAATCGGTTTTTTAATAACCCACATACACACATATTAGCGCAAAACATCGCTGTAAAACAAAATAGGCAAAATTGTTGACTCTTAAACAAGTCTAACTCGATTAACAGCTCTCCTCACCCCCACACCCACCCCTTCAGTAAATTCGTAAATTTATTACTTTATAATCAGATCAATGCCTTCAAAAACATTATCATCTTTTGAAGAAGGGTTGGGCTTGTACTGCGCTTGTAATACTGATCATCATTAGGAGTTTACCCTCACCCCTGCCGATAAATGCGTTACGGCTTGCATCACTAATGTTGTTAATAATATTATTTTTGGGAAAGAGGAGAGGGTTGGGAAGGGTACCGAGGCTGTTGAACCAGTAACAAACACGTTGTAAGCTTGGGTGTTATCCCATCTTGCACACAAATAACCTCATAGCTTACATAAACATTATGGGCCCTACTACCCCTTCCCTCTGCCAACCCCTCTTTCATACCAACGCTTACCCCGCACCCCCTTTCTATTGCTTTCACGGAAAATGGCTTCCCACCAAAACGGACAGTGGGGATTCGGGCCTGATTGCTATTCTGCTTTCAATTGGCAAAGTGACAATTTATATCTATTAGTGTCATGAAGATACTTCTTTTGATTGGTCTATGTTATAAACTACCTCCCCTCCACCTCCCCTTGTCTCTACTTTCACCCCACTAAAATTATATATATGTTGTTCTACTAAGGGTGAGCGTATGGAATCATGGATCATGTGTTTGGGGTGGAGGGTTGGGTTTAGTTTGAGTATCTGGTGGTTTGCTAGATAGTGGGAAGTGAGGGGAGCTATTAGAGGGTGTTAAAAGTGGGTTTAATATGATGTACTTTTAGATTATTACGTAAAATCGAACACGTACATATTTTTTTTTTTGTTTCGTGAATATTATTTTATTTTTGAATATGTGAGAGTGATAAAATCCATCACGTGATATATTGTTTTTTTTAATTTGTTTGTGATGGTTAAGCTGTTTGATTTATGTTTTTGTTTTGATAATAGGTCCTTAGCTTGATGTTAGCCCATATTCAACTAATCGAGCTCTATTTTTTGGGGGATAAGGGGCGGGGGTGGCCATGCGTGGTTCTGGGAGGAAGAGGGGCTTGACATGATTAGAACAGAGTGAATAAATTTGTTTTTAATTCAATTGCCCACAATGATGAGTTCTTTCATGTAGAGAAGGAAAATATTCAATATTTAAAATCGTGTTCAACTAGGTGACTGTATATACGATGGCTAACATGAAGTACTCATTTTTTATTAGTAAAAAGAGTCGAGCCCAGACTGCCTCGTTATGCACGCGGACTAAATGGTTAACTCATCTATTCTGGTTTTATGGTGACGGAGTGGTGTGGTTTTTAATACCAGACGGATACTCTGAGTTGTTTTAAATAAATCACTTCTCACTCTTTCAATAGTGATTGAGGGTATAGTTTCTATCACTATAACCTCCCTACTAGTGTAATAATAATAATACTAATACTAATGGTGTGGCTGTACTACATTAATCCGTAACCCAGAAGAGAAAAGATTAGCCAATATTAATGCACTGTTGTTCATGAGTTTCCCGAATGTACTAGTCGTACATCCTTTTCGTGGAGACTCTTTCCTGGTTGCGATGAGTTGAAAGGATGATGATTGTGAATATGAGGGTGTGGAGCCAATGAAGATCTTAACAACCTGCTTTGGTGGCCGCATGGCTTAAGGCGTCACTCTCGTAGTAGACTAGCCTGCCGATGATAGGGAGATCACGGTTTTCTTTTCAATCGAGTGTACTGACGATGGTTTTCCAAAAGGGTTTTCCACGCTCCCTCCACTTGAATGCGGGTACATTTCCTTTAGTTCAACCTTCCTAATCCCCAACAAATTAGCGTAATTAGTACATACGCGTTTAACCCGAACAGGTAGTAAGATGCGGTTCTAAAATAGATCTAAACCTAACTCAGGCCTAAGCCTTATTAACCGCATCCTGTTTAACCTCGTTATTTCCTTTTCGAGTAAAATCCCTTGGTACCAGCCGAGAATTGAAACCGGGATCTTTAGATCAGCAGCCAGGGCCTCTAAACATACTAGGAGGCCAGTTGTATTGTAATTAAGTGCACGTAATCCGGATGGATTGTAAGACTTGAAGAAAAAATATATATTCCTTCCTCACCATACGCAATTATGCTTTCTCAAGTAGTGTTGCCAACATTAATGTGTTCAACTAGATCTAAATAATATAATAAAATGGTGGCTTGGGCAATTTTTAACATTTAGAAAAATATTCTACAGCTTTCTAATAAAAGGCAAAACATTTCTTTTCTAGTTTTACTTACCCTTTATATTTTAAATTAAACATTATTAAATCAAGATTTAATTAGTTTTTTAATACCTCTTACGACCCGTTCTGGTTGCACTATTTATTCTAATGTGTTAGGGATGAGAAAACATGAATTTAGAGTAAGTGCACTCACATTTGCTTAGAGGTAGAGTGAAAACTAATTAAGGAAAAAACACCCTTAGTGCACTCGACTGGGAGCGAACCCCAATATCCGCGTTATTGGCAGTCAGTCTATTGGGAGAATCGTGCCTTAGATTTAATTAATTCGCATATTGTGGAAAAAATAGATAATATTGATTACATCCTATAAGCCTATACCTATAACATTACACAAATAAAATTGTAAAATGTTATCAATGTTTGACTATCTTTTTATAAACGCCTTTTTCTGTTAAAACTTTACTGTAGCGATTTATTTATTGCTTTTACGTAGACGTCACACACCCTCAGTCACCTACCTGGTCCTTAATATAACAACAAACATTTTGCGATGGTTCTTATAAATAGAAAGGGGAAGACATGACTCGCAGGAATGGTGGTATTTGAGTGTGTGTGGGGGAGGAGGTTTAAGGGGGGTTTCCTTATGTCCAGCACGCCATCCTATTTATATCACATAGCCCGGTGTGAGAGATCTTGCCACGCTATGTTTTGTAGCGTCGCACCTTCTACCTAGTTCTTATCACGAAAGGTTCACACACGTATACATTGGAAAGAATGCGCGTCACCTTAATAAATATATCTACAGGTTAATTTTCTTAGTAAAGCCTTCTATAATCTACAAATATATGTTTTTCGCAACTAACATTGATTATATTTTATTATATTACCGACCCGCCTCGGTGGTTAAGCTATCTAACGTGCTAGTTTCGTGTTTAGCTAGAATGCCAAGGACATGGAGATCGAGGTTTGAATCTTTCTCGGGTGAACTGAAGGTGGTTTTACCTAAATGATTTTCTATTCTCATTCACTCAAATGTAGTTTCACTTTCTCTAAGTTCAACCCTCACAATTCCTAACGCATTAGCGTAATTAGTACTTAGGCGTATAACTGAAACGGGTAGTAAGACGCGGTGTTAAATAAATACAGATATCATATAATTTTTGTGACAGCTGCATTTAACAGGATCTGACGTATGAATACGTGAAAGTAAAAGTATTTTTTATATTTGTCAGATAAGGCGCTTCCAATGAATTTGATCTGTAATAGCGTTCTTTACCAAAGATATTTTTGGGAGAATTCTAAGTTAGTAACTATGGGATCACTCTTCCATTCATTTTTTATTTATTTACGGCCTGACATTTTAGTTCACTAATCATCAACTCACTCAAATGTAAAGTGCGAAATTTAGAAAGATTTACTTTTATACTGCTCAAATATGTTAGTATTTCGAGTGGTATAATCTCAATCCTCTGAAATAACATTAATAGGCCTAGAGTGTTTAATGCTAATAACTATTAGGCCCATTGAAGCATCATGTGTTAATTTTTCAATGATGGTTATCAACTGTAGCCTTACACTCTTCAGTGGACGATTGGTCTAAGCCAAAAGATCAGTCAAAATCTATGAAACTAGCTCAACGATATGACAAAGGGTGGTACGGGGTTTCTTATAGATTTGACCTTGAGAAAAGATTTTATTTTAAAACATCAAATAGATTTAGAATTATAAATACATTAAATGTGCAAGTTTTTATTGTTACTTTTGCTTTTTGAATGTAAAAATAAATGTATCTTTATTAAGATTTTGTTTTTTAATCCCGTTATTAGAACATTTATTTTCAGTTGCAACAAATAAATTAGAAATAACGACTACTGTAGTCATTAAACATTTTGAATTTTGCTAATATTAAAGCGCACAATTCATGGAAATGGACTACAAAGGGGTATGCAAGAGAAAAAATGTTGTGAACCGCTGGAAGTCATCACTCTCATGTTGGGCTGGTCTGGTAAAAACAGTGAGATCAGGGTTCGAATCCCATTCTAGTCTACTGAAGGTGGTTTTCCCTAATTGGTTTTTCACTTTCCTTCCACGTCAGTGTGGGTAGATCTTCATCCATATCCAATTAGATTAATTATTGTGTAAGTTATGCTTATAACCTTAACAGTTACTAAAATGTGGCAATAGAAGGAAACTAAAAATAAAATAAACTCTAACCTAGATATTTTATAAGTGTAAGCCTTGGATTCCTAAAATATAGCTAATTTATATTCACATTCCATTATGTTATCTCCGATGTATAAGATATCATTCAAAAATAATTTAAGTTTTTTCACTAGAAATAAATTACATACTAGTCGTCATCTCCATTAAAAAAATTGCCTTATTCAACTTTATTGCTAGCCAAGTCGTGATGTTTGTAGTTCAGTTCTGCATAAGTTCAGAAGTTTAGTGATTTTTGTGAATATATACCGCTTAAACAGTTTTGTTTTAAATATCTCATATACCCTTTTTCAAAACATAGATAACCCTGTCTTAGCTTAGTTCATTTCTAACGTAAGATATAACTATTTATTTTTATAGTTTCACTATTGAAAATGTATAGTCATTGCTATTATAATCCTCGAAGTAAATAATTTTGTTGAAAGAAAAAAGATTTTGGTAGAACTAGAGAAACTGCTTGTAAAAAGATTGTTCTTAAATATAATGGTGGATCTACTGTAAAAAAAATGAATTTTTTTTTATATGACTCCAAGAATAGTTATCAAAAGTATTAAGTTCAACTTTTAATTTTGAAACTCCATGGCTTGAGCCTGCAAGCAAGCTACACTGTCTGAGTAGCCACGGTTGCTAGCGATGATAGTGCCAACATTTATGGATAGAGGGTGACACGTGGTCAGCACAACGAACCCTCCAGTGGTTAATTTTTAAATATATAGATTGGGATGATACCTACTTGAGAGTATTAAAGCCTTAACGAGCCTTAGAAAATGTCAAAATTAATCAAATAAGAGCGCATCTGTTGAGCAGGTTGACAAATACGTCAGTCCTGTTTTGTCTGGTTTACAAGTGAAGTGAAGGTTAAGTTTAAATTCTGAAATAATGTATCCAAAATGGTTTTCAACTTTTGTCTTGTCATATTTGGTTGTGAAGTAAAGACTGAGGTTCAAATTTCCAAAAAATTTTATCCAAATAGATGTTCACTACCCTCCTCCCCCTCTAGGTTAATATGGTTACATTTTAACATAATTGTACCTTCCTCGGTTCTACCCCCTTCAAGGGAAATACACGCTCAGCTCAGATGGATAGTAAGACGTGGAAAACGTGAAATGTCACCAATGTCGGCAATCGAACAGAAAATATCTAAGCTCAGTAGGATAACTCAGCAGAAAGGCGTGATACTGACTGAGATTACATTTGGATTAAGAAATAATATTTGCAAAGTGTAAAAAGTGATGCGATTTTTAATTGTATAGTCATTCGTAAATCATTCTGGCACGTCCATTTGCCGATGACAGCGATTACTTAATCGAAGGTTGACATTGCTGCCTCAGAGCTGACTATATGCTTCTCTTCCTTCCCTCGCCCAACACCCTTATATAAATGCAAACGCATGCATTACGCTAACATTACAACATGTAAGCTCGTTAGGTCTCCCAAGTCAATGTCACCGCGAGCGAGCGCACGTTATGTTTACGTCTCCCTGTCCACCGCCACAGAAGCATGAATTATTGTAGACTCTCTAGTGCGTCGATTTTCCACTTGGCTCTCTGCGTATCGATCTTTTGGTTTGCCACCGGTCGTCACGAACCAAGTTATTGTACACTCGATGACAGAGAAATAAGATCGGGTTGCTCTGTTTCTTAATTGTTTCTGTATTAGTAGAGAACGTTTTTTAAATATAGCTGAGAGGATGCTTAGGTGGTAATTTTCAATATTTCTTAAAATACGACCCAATTGGTCGGACAAATTGAAAGCGTTAACTAACAAGGAACAAGTATTTTTATTAATCTTTGGATATACGTTGTCACAAAAGTGCTCATTTATTTAATATAGAAAAATAGATTCTAAATAATGCACGGGTACGAGTAGTTTGAGTCCTGCTATGTGTAAACACCCATGTGTAAAGATATCTCACTTATGTTAATTAAATTCTTGTGTAGATGCCATTTGATAAGAGATTCCCACGTATGTTTATTAAACACCTGTGTGAAGTCATTTTATAAGAGATCACTCATCTGTAAAATACCTCTGCTTAGATCTAACATGTGATAGACACCTTCGTGGTTCCATAGGAAAAGATAACCCAGAGAGTCCACATGTGTGTCTATTCTGTCCCATTCAATAAGCGAATTCATATATATATATATAAAACACATGTAAATGAATGAAGCGTATAAGATAAAAACAGAATGAAAATTAGCTCTTATTTTATTTGTACCCTTATGTATATTCATATTGAGGTTCGATTTGGATGATTAACTCACGCGACTCGTTTTATTGCTGTTCATTCTATGAGTGCTCATATTTTATTCAACGATTAATAAGTGATATCTTTACTTAATGTACTTTTTTTAGATATATATATATCTTGTTTGACGATATATATTTATTTTGTTTTCTTTTAAGTGTATGATATATCTTATTACATTCTAATATGATTTACTTATCTCTACAACAGACCCAACGCCCGGTTTTCTCAAAATTCAACATTATGAAACCCGCCCGCATCGATGGGCATGTGATATAAACGTCAGCCTCGTCTATTCTAGTTTGTGGTGATGGGAAGATCGTAACTAATATGTTGGCCTAGTGATTTAAAATCTGTTTTTAATGTATGGCCTCATGTGACACATTTGCAAGTATATTTACTATATATTTATATATATATATATATAATATTTATATATTATATCTCCTTTATTACCACCCCATTAATTTAATTAAATGTGAATAGCTCAAACAGGTAGTAATATGAGATGAAAAATATCTAAATGTGAATGGGAAAACTTCCGTAATTTTATTAATTATAATCGTTGACCGTTCTAGGAATTGAATCCGGAACTCTAGACTTAGCAAGAAGACACACTATTGAGTTGGTTTGGTTATCTTTTGAATTGATGTGTGCGTAACCTGTTACTACCCACATCTTTACACTAATGGAGTAAGGATGAGGAAGATAATATCTATAGGAAATTTGGCCACGTTTAATTAAATGGAGAATGCAAAAATTATTTATTAAAAAACTTGTACTCCACCAAACTTAGTTCAAACCCGCAGCTTCTCGCCACTGGCAGTCCAGTCTATTTGGAGAGCAATGACTCAGATTGTTTGGCAAATGTTCTTTTTTAACCTCGGCATAAAATCACAAACTAGAAGGGTTTTTATACCTTATTTGGTTGTAGGTTAAGATTATGTCTGCATAGGCTCTGATAATCTTAATTTTATCACTTGAGTTTGTAAATAAACACAATGTTTAGAGAACTTAGTTTTGTTTCAATGGTATTGAATTGAGCTGAGAAAGGTGCGTAGTGTAAAATGTCTTGAAGGAGTGATTGAAGCGAAGGTGTCGGAGTAGAGATAATCTAATAATTAATTAGAGAGTAACAGAGAGTGTTGTTATATATGTGTGTAAGATACCTGCTATGGAGAATAGAGGTGCTCCTGAAGTGTAAAAAGTGCAGCATAGGTCGTACTTTGTAACCATAGTCACACATGCAGCAGAAACATCGACATTGAATGTAAGAGAGATTAATAAAGTAGAGGACATGGGGATGAGTTTTTAATGAGAATATTAACTACCACGATGTGTAACAGTATACGTAATGGAGTTATCCCTGCAAGAGTAAGGATACTGAGAGTACATGAGCTAGTATAGGAAGCAAAGCTCAGATGGTATGGTCATTTAATGAAGATGGAAATGGAAATAATATCAAATTGAATGATTGAGATGAAGTATATAAGCAAAATACCACAAAAAAGAGATGGGAGGAGCAAATGAAAGAAAGTGTAATGAGTAAGATTGAGGCATCTTAAATTGGCCCATCCACAGGCCGAAAAAAAATTGATGATTATGGCTGATGACTATTGTAGTGACTTAAGATATAAATTTATAACAAAAACACAATCTAAATTAATTGAAAATACAATTTAAGAGTTTGTAAATATAATAAATCATATACAATTAATTATAGACTTATATATATATATATATATATATATATATATATATATGAATAGCTCAAATTTTAAACATAAGTCTATAGACTTAGCTATTTGTTTAAAATAATAATAATAACTACTTGAAATACTATACTTTACTATACCTTTTCGAAATAGTCTTACCTAATCCTTTTAATCTGTATATTTTTCTTTCTCGCTTATATTCTTATATTTGTCTGTGTGTACTTTCACTTTAGAGAAGATTGATGACACATTTACAAAACTTCATTTAGCTATAACCAAATATATATTAGTACCCATCCTTCTATTATGAAAAATTATATTTTATTTTATATTTAATAGAATATACCTGGTAAGCATAATTGATGAGAAAAGTATAATTTTGTCCTAGAAAAATTATGTAAAACAAACTATATTAAAAACTCATGCCCTAGTATACCCAAATGGTATTAGAACCTTGAAGACCCGACCTTCCGGATGAGATCCAATCATGCCATTTGGATACATTGACGATCCTCTATTATTAATCTCTAAGTTCAGATTCTAGGTCTAGTCTCTATTTAGAAACTGATAGTAGTGATGAGTACCGTGTCATGACGTGCCAAGTATTTAAATAAATTACAGACCAGAACTACGTTGCACTGATCCACACACATTTAGACCAGACTTGTGCCAAACCTGTGAGTCCATTTTGCTCGGCCCAAACCTCTAGTGATAAAAAAAAAAAGCCACGGCATTGCCTGATGACGTCACAATTACACAAAAACTCGTGCACGCAAGGGACACGCGGCACATGAATCCTCGTCGGGGGAAATTAATCAGGGACACGGTGGAACATATGCTTTCGTTGATAAGGGAAATAGCCCGACAGCGGTTTTTTTACCGACCTTTTTTTATCACAGTTTCAGAGTGGACCAATTTACCGTACTTTTCCTTAATATATAGTTTTTTTTTTGTAATTCATGCAGTTACATGAATGTTAGCACAATAAATATGCATAATCTTTTTACTTTTTTTTTAATATGATCACGATATCTAGTAATAAACGCAAATAATAATTAATTTTAATTTGGATTTGAGTTTGAGTTTACTGGACAGTTAAGTCATGGAAAAGGTCATTAAATTAGACAATAGTTAAATATCACCAATGTTAATAGTAAGAAATATATTCTTATACTTTCTAAAGAGATAAAGAAGAAAAGGACAGTTTAAAAGAAGTTCATCCTCATGAGAATTGAGAAGGGATGGTAAAGCAAAAGTTATTGTCCACTCGAAGAAAGCAGCTTATATTGCACCTGTCCAGGATTCGAACCTCAACTTTCTGGTCACGAGTCTAGTCATAGATCACGTTACCCCACAGTATGGGCCACAAAAGTACTCTGCGAGTACTCATCATGTCATACCCTTGTTTAAGGGCTCATTAACAAAATATAAGGCTCTTTCGGTGTGGTTTTATGATTCCAGGAAGGTTGGGATTTAAATCACACAACCAGTTTGACTGATAATGTTTCATAATAACTGTTTCGTTTTCTCTCTCTACTTTATTTTGGTCACAGTTTTTTCTAAATTATATACCTTTATCGTCCTTATCCCATAAGCGTAGTTAGATTAATATAGCGCGTTAGAGTGGCAAGAAGTTATGCAAAATAAAAACCACCTTGTGGTGAAAATTTTAATTAACATTTATATAATAATTTATTTAATAGAAACCAAACCATGTCAAGAGAAATTTACACTTAGAACACAGAATCGAACTATATTTTTACGACATAATAGAACTATTTCTTTACGACTCTATAATATTTAATACGAGTATATTGTGACTTGGTTGATTCTAGACTTGCACTCTTCAATTATTTCATGAACTTCTTCCAGGTGTTCCAAAGTAGCGAACAATACAAGTTGTATGTCTACAGGACGGATGTATAAAATATAGGATTCTAATTAATGTTTTATGTTTAGTTTTTCCTAGACAATTACAGACTAGCCTTGTTAAAAAATTAAGAGATAGCGTTTCTCTAGTGAAAGGTTTTGTTTCCTGAAAAAGTTTATTTTTAATTCTCCTTCTTTTATTTAAAATATACTCCCTTTTTCTCTATCCGTATTTCTCTCTACACACCGCTTGAATATCCTGGATTCAATCCAAGTCCAAAACTTTTCGTGTAATTCATCGCGCGATTATAGTATTGCGTACTCATTAAATGTGAAATACGGTGGAACCCTTAATTCATCTCATTAAAACTTGAGATAATTTTCGTTACTATGACGAAGAGGTTGTTATTTACTGGAGTGGTAGATATTGTTGGCTACCTTTATTGAATACGTTTTAATTTTTGTTTCTTGGAGGAGCGTTATGAAGAAAATATAACTTATAACATGAAAATTTTGAATGAGATAGATTGATGTTTAAGTGTGAGGAATTTTTTAACTATCCAATTTAAAAAATCAATTGAACTAAAAGGTTACAAAAATCACCAACCAGCTCGCACCAGTCAACTAGCTATCTACTAACTACCAAAATAATACGTCCATTCATCTGGTTTGTTTTGCTGGTGGCGGGGTGATAAGAGTTCAATTTACTTGTTTGGTGTGCCAAGTTTTTTTATTCTAGTTCTATTCCTTCCCACAAATGCATGTAAATTTCATCCTAATTCTATTTTACCCATCCCTATTTCATTAGTTTAGTCCAGACGTAAACAGAGTACAGGAGGAACACATTCTCTTAATAATTTCTTATCTAGAACATTTTAAGTGCACGCTGTTAATGAAATTAAAAATAAATAAATGTTACGGAACTCCGCACGGACTTTCTCGCTCTGTCGTTTAAAAATGGAAATATTTATTCAAAACTCGTAATATATGTTAAACGAAATAATATACACCAGCAAACCCAAGCATAAATTACACTATATTTATGTAAAATATTTTTTGAATCCTTGTTTGAAATATTTATAATTTATTTTTTAAGAATTAAGGTCCTCATTTTTATATTTGAACCGATAGAAAATATCAATATTGGGTGCACAAGGGTCAACACTTTGTATTAAAATTTCAAGTTTCGGTTGAGAGCAATTTTGAGAAAGTCGACCTTTTCTCTTTTTGTTCTTCAGTGTAAACTAACCTTAATTTTAGGGTTGGATATCCAATTCCAAAATCCCCTCCGGGAAACCATTTGATAACCCAAATACCAAATTTTAGCCCGATCGGTAAAATAGTTTAGGCTCTAGTAGGAGGTACAGATAGACAGATGGAAATTCAAATATAACTTTTTCAGATTCGGGGGATCATGAAACGTTGAGATTCATCAAAATCTTCAGTTCGATTTTTTTTTTTACGATCCCAATACTTTCTCGCTTGTAAATAGTGAGAATGTAAAAATTACTTACTTACGAACTAGTTTAACCTAAGAAAACACAAGCAAATGTATTATTACATTCATATATTTGTCTGGAATTGGAAACAAATAATTAAAGTTTGCTATATGTGCAATCATTCTTTCTTAACACTCAGCCACCCAATGAGGACTCACATTTCCCCTTTGATTCAGAAACAGAATACAACTACTCTTTTACATTATTTTATAGAAAATGCTACGTGACTTGGGAAACATCAAACCAGTTATCGACAGCTCTTTATTTGTGTGTAAAAAAAAAAAAGTTGGTCCAAAAACTTTTATATTTCATTTTATTTATTCGTTGAAAATATGATGAAAGTATGAAATTCAGATTTCATATAGAAAAACTTTCAAAAGCCTTGGGGATTTGAAATAATATCAGGAAACAAAATCTCCTTTCCTATTCTTCACCACCCAATTTTTTTTTCTACTCTTAACATGTAAACAAAAAGAGAGGGAGCTAACTTTCATACATTTATATAAAAATAAAAGTTTTTGTCAGTGGTCTGTCATGTAGTCTTGAGATGTGTTTTACAGTAGTTGTGCATGTGTTGTTAGGAAAGTTTTCCGGGTGCACTTTATTTAAGAGGTCTTAAAACGATTGGTTTTGTAAGAGGTGTGTGCAAGCCAGAAATAACGGTATATCATGAAACTTATTAAATTCTCTTACCCAAATTGGTATACACTTACGGGGGAGACGGGCATAAAGCTATCAGTCTCGTTTTGACTAATATCCTGGTGACAAAGGAATTGAGCTCCGAGCAATGATTGGGTGTACCGAGGGTGAATCTCCATAAACAATTTTACACTTTTTTTTTACCTAAATGAGGGCTAGTTTGTTTTTATGCCTTCATCATCCCTACCCCATCGGTTTAAATGCGTGTAGCACCCTGAATATTCAAATGTTTATATATATATATATATATATTTATTATATTATTATATATCCTACATATCAACCTCTATGGTCTTGGGTTAGAGTGCTTGCCTCAGAACTTGATGCTGGTTGGTTCAAACCCAGCTAATCTCAACGGACTTTTCTTGAGCGATAAAGATCCGTTGCACAACTTCCTTCGAGGCGAAGTAAAGCCGTCAGTCCCATAGTAATTGTGGCATGTAAAAGAACTTTAGAGGGTATGTGAAAACACCTCTTCCAACAAAATTGGTATGCTCTTTCACATTCCTTCATAGAAATTCTGTGTGGAGCACAACGGGGAACCATCACACTTTCTGAACTCCCCTAGTGCATGGGTTTTCTAATAGATGGTGCAGGTAGCACTAATTGGCTGAAGGTCTGCGTACATTCACAACTTCGGATGGATATAAATCGCATCAAACCAAGATTCGAGTTTTTGACTTAAGAAAAGTAAATAGTTTTGATTTATCCAATACCATTATTCATATTCATATTACAAAGAACATTTATCACCTTCTTTGGGAGTCTACAGGTCACTCACAAAGCCAGAGAAGACAATGTTGAGTAGATCAGGGTTAAAATCACAGTCATGTGTACTGAGAGTGTTTTTTTCTACTTAGGCTCACACTCTCCCTCCCCAAAATAACGGTTACCTTTAATCTAAATTATACCTTCCTTATTACCTAACCATCGGTGTATCTCTGTGGATAGCCTGAAGGATTAGTTAGACGTTGTGCACAATAAAAATATATCCTTCATCTGGAAAGGTAGGAAGAAACTTCCTCTCTCACCTCCTACAGTGGCTGCTCTCCGTGGAACTGTCATCGAGTCTTCATCCCCTGAAGGGGAAGCACCTCTAACATCAACCAAGGTAATTGTATTGTGCACTCCCCACGTGTTGGTGTGTTCTCCATTTTTTTCATAAAACTCTTCCTTCTGAGGAAAGTCAAAGCAATGAACAGTGAAATCCCCATCATCCCCCTCCCCTCCACTCTATGGCTTCACCACTCTCCACTCCTGGGTAGAAAGAGGATAGCACAAACTATCGTTACGACTTAGACTGAAACAACTTTCGGAATTACCCGAGAGAGAAGGCACGTAATCAATCGCCCTTTTCTCCCAACTTGATTGCGTCTGAAACACTCTTCAATGGATGAATGTATAGTTCTGGTATCTTACAAAGCGATGCCGAGATGATCTTCAAGGACACATTCGGTTGCTAGAACATTGAGTCATTATAATTAAGTCCAAATGCAGTGCGTGAATAAATCTTTTTTTTCCCCACAAAATATGTATTGTAATTACAGCCTCTACCGACAATGTTCATAACTTTTAATGCCTGTATGTAAAGATGTTTCACACTATATCAACGGTGCCATGTAAAGTAGAGAGTGTGTCATAGGGTTAATATAAGGGTTTAACTTTGATAAAAACATCGTAAAAAATAATTATGTATTAAAGTTACATTGTAGTTCCTAAACTATTTCAATATTTAGCCTTTATTTTATAGATGTGGTAAGATACTAACTTACTAAAGTCCTCATTTTAGCTTTTTTTTACTATCACATTAACACAATAAAATATTTAATAAATAAGTCTACTGGGTAAGAATGAAAGATGTGATTTAGAAGAAATACAAATTATTCACGTGAAGAGAAGATTAATTAATATCTTTGTACTTTTTAGTGAGTACGTTCAACACCGGGGTTAACCCCATCAATGAAAACACAGACCAAATATCAGGATTATCTAAACTGGTTTGCTGGTGATGGGAAGGTCAATGTGTGAGTCCTGAAGATGGTTCTTTCCTGGGTTTTTTTTAACAAATTATTCCTCGCATATGTGGGTACATTTATTCAAACTATATATTCCTAATACATAATTTACTACCGTTAATATTTGCTAAATTCGGATAGGCCGGGTGGGTATTGAGACTAAGAGAAGAAGAAAAAATTAAATTTAAGGACGCACTTTGTATGATGGGCTCCATTTTCATATTTAATGTTATTATTATTAATAGTAATAATATTATTATTATTATTATTATTATTATTAGCACTGCGTCTTACTAACCGTTTGGGTTGTACGCACCTACACTAAAGTGTTGTGGTAGGGTGATTGTGAGATTAAATAGAGGACTTACAGTTTAACGTGAGATCCGAGCCACGGTGGAGGCCTGGCATTCCACACATTCATTCACATGTTGTGATTAATACACGTCTTGTCAGAGGTGAAGGAAGGGTTTGGCAATCAGATAAATCTGTGCCTGGACTGAGGGTTGAATCCTGGACCCCCAACGCAGAAGTTCGACACCTTACTCCTAGACCACTAGGTCACCAACATTAATTTTATTAATTTGTAGTCTGTTTAAAGGGTTTGGCAATCAGATAAATCTGTGCCGGGACTGAGGGTTGAATCCTGGACACCCAAAGCAGAAGTTCGACACCTTACTCCTAGACCACTAGGTCACCAACATTAATTTTATTAATTTTTAGTCTGTTTTTAAAAGTGTCAACATACATTTCAACATACATTAGTATAACAAACAATGTTATAATATTGCAATTAAATAAATCAACACAACCAAATATTTTCTTAGTGAACTTGATTCTCAGTTTTGTTTTCTTAAAATTGAACAATTTTATTACAATTCAAAGCCATTTACTTATAGGAAGCACTAATCCAAGAAGTTGTGAGAATTTAATTTTATTATTACATTACAAATCATATTAAAAATGTACGTTTTATCTTATAGACTTCTTTATACCATTATATAAATTAAAAATATTCTCGTATGATTATGTAAAACGAAATAATTTACATTGTTAAATGAACTTATTTGGAAAAAAATAGATGCATTTGATCAAAAAGCATATATACTACACATTTTTACATAAACATATTATTTGTTTTGTGTTTTTAAAACTCCCCATTTTCTAAAGCTCTATTTAAAAATCTATATTTACCTACAGCTCTGAAAATATTGATAATATAGAAGATTCTTTTGATAAAAGTTTCTTTTAAAATTCCTACAATTTTGTGACAATGAATTGTTTCATATTACAAATTGAAAATTTCATCTAATGTAAGATATCCTCAAAATAATTTTCATGGCAAAATGATATAACCCATTTTGTTTGTAATGTTTAACAATATCTAAATTCAAATCTTGATCAAAATCTTTACAGCCGAGTTTGATAAAATAGTTGTTTTCTCTTTTTTTGCTATTATGTACTTACCCTTGATTTTAAGTTTGGACGTAATATAGTCCAAAAATACCTCTGGAGAACGTTATGAAAGCCCTAGCTCCAAATCTTAAGCCGATTGGTAAAATGGTTTTGTCTCTATTCCTAGTAAATAGACAAATGTAATTTAAATAAATATTTCTTAGGATTCAAGGGATAATGAAACTTCAACATCCATAAAAATATCAAACGCAATTTTATTATATACTTGAATTATTGTAGAATTATTTAAAATAATATGTAGCGGGGAAAACTTACCCTTGTCAACAAACGAATTTATATATATCAGCTACGACCGAATAAACTTACAAAACGGAATGGTTTCCTTCAATAAAGAAAAGGAATCCAGGTAAGTATTTCACGACCTATGATCTGAACTGTGTATTGCCTTTATGATCTTCTCTTCATAGATATGTGGATGAGATGATCATCTTATATAGTATGACGGTAGGAGGAGAGAGGAATCCTATTAGGTCTAAAGGTGGTATCCATCCCAAGATTGCGAAGGGGGACCAGTTGTAAAGGAAAGGCTTCTTCTCCTTACATGTCTAAAACCCCTCCTCCCGTTCACCCTTCTTCCCTAAAGGTACAAATTTATTTCCCTTGTACTGAGGCCAATACCCAATTCAACGTTGAATAGGTTTCAATGGCCTCTTCTGGCTGTTTAGCTACCCCACCCATATTTTCCCCTTGATATCTTGAAAACCACCCACTATACTGATACCCTCAAACTCTCAAACCACTGTGTCGTAGTCAGAACCATCCGACCGGAAGGAAGAACGAATTGCTTGCGGTGCGGTTTCCACCATTCTTTTTCACACTTGAATATCGAAAATAATACTATTATATTGAAAGGAAAGGAAAAATCCTTTTTCAATAAAAAGAAGTATATAGAGGTCTAAATATTACAATGTGCCACCTTCCTTAAGTTAGAAAAAAATGCTCATAGAGAGTGAGATTTTGTTTTTTGTGTGACAAGTGTTATCACCCTTCTGGCATATCAATATTTATTTTCACTTATTGTGAAGAATTGACAGGAAATTTATCCAAATTGACATTAAAGGAGAGTGTGATAATATTTGCGAAAATCACACTTAGCGTAACCATCTGGGATTCGAGCCCCAACCTCCTCTTCATCGACAAATCAGTGTTGATGAGCCTGACGACTATTCCCCGTGCCTACTGATGCGGGTTTAGATCAGTAGTCAACACCCTAGCCCTATATAGTATGAAAAAAGCAGACCATTCTTTACTAAGAAAAAGAAACTAACTTTCATTGATGGCCGCTTAGACTAACGCGTCATTCTCGGATCGGGCTTAATTACCTGTGACAGGAAGACCGAAGTTCGAATACTGGTTAAGTGAAATGAAGGTAATTTATTTAGTTATCAATTTCCAACTCTTTATATATGAAAAAGTGGAGTGCACCTCCTTTAAATATTACTTACCACCTAACTATCCAATAAATGTAAATATTATATGGATGACAGTGGTCAGGAAAAACGTATTTTCCACTAACATAGATAGCCTACTCACAAGTAAAGTCCAATTTTCATAGGAAGGTAAATTTAGAAAATGAAAACACATCTTGGTTTGTGTACAACTTTGTTACATTCTGCTATAATATTATGGTTGCTTTAAAGGAGTTGATAATATTTATCAAACGTGACGGCAGGAAGTTACTTGAATTGACGTATAAATACGTGTAGATTGATCTTAGATGTTATATAAGGATATTTCTATGAAAATTTGATTGTTCTAATATCAAAGCTGTATAGCTAGCTCGTGTACAGTAGGGCCGAATAATAAGTCCTCTTTATGATGAAAACATAACCATATTACACTTAAAGTTGTTTTATCACACACTCTCACTAGTTTGGCTGTTTCAACGGCTATGAGGGAAACACAAACCATTGCATATTTCCACATGGAATAACAACGAACTGTGATCCATGCCTCCTAGTCCCCAAAATAACACACTTGCCACCGAAAGGTTGTGCCCAAAAATAATTTATGCGGTCAAAACATTCCCATATAGGGAGGGCTCATGCTTGTTGTAACGGTTTGGTTTATAGTACTGGTGGAAAATAGGGGTGGAGGTCATCGGTTTCGAGGCCTCTTTGGAGGTAGCCGCATGTAAATAATGTCAAGCATTCATACCCCCTCACTTTCCCCCTGCTTAACAAACCCAATCCTCCATCCATGTTTGATCCAGTGGTCCATTACCATGACCCATTTTCAATCTCTAGCTCTCTCTACCCTATATCTTCTTCTTCCTCGCATATCCTACTTTGTTGTTTCCCGGTCTGTACTTTGGTACCAACCCTCTCACCGAACCTCCCCCCACCCCCTTTTACACATATACCGGAGTACGCCACTGCTAGCTCTCCGCAGTCAAAATAGCTGTGGTTGACTGAGCTATTTTAGTCGCGACTCTCTCTCTCAAACGTGTGTGTTTGCTTAACCTGTTTTCTCTCTCTCAAATAATTTAACTAAAAAAACTAAAATTAAATAACAAGGATCCTCTAGCTAAATGCAGCAACTAAATTTTCTTTTAAAACTTTATAACTTATACAGTTATATACAAATTACTCTATTCATCCATAAAAAATACACAAATTTATGTTAGCCCCGTGTTTGAATACCTGTTCAGGCTATACGCATACGAACATTAAAAATATTAATGGATAATTATTATGTACGACAGACTGATACGTGATGGTTACCCACAGGGTCATCCCTGATTGCTTAATCAAATTAAAAATATTATTTCGACAAAATTCAATACAGTTGTGTACACAATATTTTAATAAAACTTATACCCATTAAAACACAAAACTCTCCCTCATAGGAAACAAAATCAAATAGAAAATTATTCTAATGCATCAATGCTATTGATAAACCTAGTCTGTTTTCCATAGGAAATGTAGATATACCAAAAGGGAAGAATAGTTCTAATATTTGTCTAACATCTGATACAATTATTGATACCACCCTTTTAATTAAATTCAATAAATTAGATCTAGTATTTTTTTTTACTAAATTTAGTAAAATGATTTTTAAATGCTTTTCTAACCATTTTTTATTTATATATATAACCACGTCTAAGTAAGCTCTTGGGCTATACACGTGCATTAAATACACTTTTCGGATAGAGAAAAGAAAGGTATAATTTCAAAGGTACTGTTATCAAAATAGATATATATAATGGCCCTTCCATTTATTTGCTATCTGTAGTCACATAATTTCACTAAGATCATAACATGAAAATTAATGCAAATAAATATATTCTAAAGTCAACCGAGTTCGAGGATATGTTTTGCTAGCGCATTTTTTGGATTGCATCCAAAACAAAGGCTACAAACCCAGTAATTGATTAAATGTTACAGTCCAATTTAAATGTGAATAACCTTATCTGAGATTTATAAAAGTTACTTGATCTACTTTCACGTATTCACACGTCAAGTTACGTAATCTGAATCTGTTACGTTTAATATAGTTTACCAATATTTATAACAGGATTATGTGGTCGAATGGTTTAAAGCGTCCATGTAAAACTTGCGGTCCGTCTTTTTATAAACGTTGTAGGAATACAGCATTTGAGATTATAACATTTGGAAATTGGTATATATTATATGAACTCTAGCAAGTAAGGTTATCGTACCGAATTTTACTCAATACTCACCATAGATTGATCCCCAAAAACGGATAAATTTTCTCACCAAATATGTGAAATATTTTTCAGTAGAGGAGATTGTTTTTGCTCATGAAAGGAAACCAAAACCCGGGTGATCACATTCACCGGTACTTATTTGTAATCTATTTTTAATGAGCCAATCTCGTGTTGGACTAGACTGCTAAAGACGAGAAGATCGGGGGTCGATGCAAGTTGGATGCACTTAGGGTGGTTAATCCTAAATGGTTTTACACTCTCCCTCCACGCGAATTTAGGCTCACTTCATCTAAATTAGGCCTCCATAATCTCTAAACCATTAGTGTAACTAATAAATATACGTATAATCTGAACAGGTAATAAGACGTAGTACTAAAAATGAATAAAGAGAGAGATCTAAAGTCACTCACATACTTGATTCAAATATAAAGCTTCAAATAGTTTTGGTAAAAAATACAGGATAAATTTAAACATTTTGTAGGATTTTAATTTAATTTTTACTGTGTTAATAATTTTAAAATTGAGATATTTCCACTTAAGATAGTGACAATATTTAACTTTCTGAAATGTGGCCCTTATGGCCAAACGAGTTTGATATGTCTGGTCTAAACAATTAAGTAGTCTCGCAATATACTGGACTACCGATTATGGGGAGATCAGGGCTAAAATCCTGATCTTTTGTACTGAGGATGGTTTTCCCGCAAAAGTTTCCCACTCATCTTCCACGCAAATGCGGGTGTATTTCCTCTTATTCAAAATATTATCCATATCGCGTTAGTGTAATTTAGTATGTAATTTAGTATGTAATTTATACATATAATAATAATATTATTATTATTATTAGCACCGCATCTTACTACCCGTTCGGGTTATACGCACTTACGCTAATGTGTAATGGTAGGGTGATTGTGAGATGAAATGAAGGACCTACAGCTTAACGTGGAATCCGAACCACGGTGGAGGCCTGGCATTCCCCACTTTCACAAGATGTCTTGTCAGAGGTGAAGGAAAGGTTTGGTAATCTGATAAATCTATGCCGGGACCGAGGATTGAATCCCGGACGCCAGCATAGAAGTCTGACACCTTACCCCTAGACCGCCAGGTCACCTATTTATCCATATAAATTAAACCAATAGTAATACGTGATTCTAGCAAAAATATCAATTACTATAAAAACAACACGAATAATAAATTAAAATGTTATCATGGTTGACCAAAAAAAAAGTTTGTGCATTATAAAATGCTAATTTATAGTGAAATTATTATTAAATTAAAATAAATCATTCACACAGAATACAAAAAAATAAAACTAGTGGTGCTACGTTTTATTAACAAGTGGTGTCAATGTTTTTGACTTATATGTCTATAAAAATTACTAGTCACAAGGGAAATATTTTTGTTCACTTCCGGTTCGCCTCCAAGCCCCACGCACATGCCTTTTATTACCGTGGTAATCGATATTCGACTGTAGCAGGTCACCACACCACGTACTCTGATTACCATACTAAAGCAAACAAACACACACACACATGTGCATGTCTTGTCCGAATTTTCACTTGTAATAGTAGTAGAAAAATATACTTCATTTATGCATTCCCTCCCTGCTTCCCACCTTTCAAACTATTTGTGTCCTTAGTATTATTATTGTTATTTATTATTATTATTATTAGCACCGCGTCTTACTAGCCATTCGGGTTATACGCACTTACGTTAATGTGTAATGGTAGGGTGGTTGCGAGATGAAATGGAGGACCTACAGTTTAACGTGGGATCCGAACCATGGTGGAGGCCTGTCATTCCACACATTCACAAGTTGCGATTAATACACGTTTTGTCAGAGGTGAAGGAAGGGCTTGGCAATCAGATAAATCTGTGCCGGGACCAAGGATTGAACCCCCGACCCCTAGCACAGAAGTCTGACACCTAACCTCTAGAACGCCAGGTCATCTATGTATATTTAGTAATTCTAGATTACTAGACCTCTAAAAACTCTACTAAACTTTTATCTTTAAAATATTGTCTACTTTTCTCACCGTCCAAGTATCCAGATGATAAATACTTTAATTCCCCAAATCTGTGGGCACGCGGAATAAATATCAAGCTCATTTAACCTTGTTTTCTGGTGAAGGAGAGTTCTAGGTTTAATCCTAAACCAAATAGCAAAACGTTTTCACTAAATATTTCCTCATACTACTTACATTCAAGTACTGGTAAGATAATTCTAAACCATACTTTTCTCATAATTATGTATTAATTTAGTAAAAATTTAATACAGCCAAGATGGTATATAAATAATAATAATAATATTTAGCACCACGTCTTACTACCCGTTCGGATTATACGCTTTAAGTACTAATTACTCTAATGGATTAGGAATTGGGAAGGTTGTATTAGAGGAAGTGAACCCGCATTTGCGTGGAGGGAGAGTGGAAAACCATTTAGGAAAAACCACCCCCAGTTCACCCGACCGAGATTCGAACCTCGATCTCCCCATCCTCAGCAGTCGAGCTCAACACAATAAGAGCGTTAGCCAACTACGCCACCGAGGCGGGTAAGATGGTATATAAAAAAGTAAAAAAAAACGTCTAAGGCGTAAAGCTCACAGTACCGGTTAAATGGAGGACGTGCTTCAAATGTTGTCTAGGTGTGTACGGGGTGATTAGTCGCTCTGGTTTTTCACACTTCCTCTCCACTAATGCAGGTTTATTTATTCTAAGCCAGTTGTTCTCGAACTATGTTGAGAATGCACCCCTTGGTCACGATTTAAAGTCTAATATACCTCCACAATGACATTTTCCTAAATGACGGGGTCAAATGACAAATGGCAGTTAATTAAAGGAGAAAATTTCCCTCATTTGCCTCAAAAATTCCCGACACATTCATGTTCCTGCTATGCTCGGTTTTCTTGTCATTTTTGCCAATCGCATTTGTGCAACTGCTCACGTACAACAGTTTGAGGACCACTTCTCTAGGTTATGCTCCCTTCATATATAATTGTTAATGAATATTGTGTTAAACGTACTATTTAATAACAGTAACATCCGTGGTACCAGGTTCTTACAGTCACGATTTTCTGATGAAAGCTCTAGGATCGAGTCCAGTCGGGTGTAGTAAGTTTTTCCCTAAATAGTTTCCCACACTCTCTCCACGCAATTTCTAGTAAATTTTCTCTAAATCAGCTATTCCCAAACTGGGTTACAGGTACCAACAGAGGTACCTTCAATTATTCCCGCTAGCACGCAGTGAGAAGCCTAACAAACAATCAAATTAGTTAATAGTGGGAAAAATGTATAGTACTTCATCAATTCTTATAAATATACTACTAACAAATCTAGCAAAAAGGACAAAGATATTTAACCAGTGGTTAATGGGTGGCAACACTGAATCAAGCTCAGACAGCCACGCATTATGTGGGGCACCATTAAAAATGTGCAAAAATAGTAAATAATAAGCATTATCTTTGTGGTACTTCAAATTTCAGAAATTTTGAAGAGGTATGCCATTCAAAATGTTTGGGAGCCCGTGCACTATCTTATACCTACTTTATCTTTACTTCAATAGTAAAATTGGTTTAGAAGCCCTATCTATCTAAGTTGGTAGTCTGTCTACCTATTGTATTAAGTTGATTTAAGTGTACCAATGTATCAGTGGTGAAATGTGGGCTCCCCCATTCAAAGTGATTAATAAATAGCTGGGGGCTGGACGCTGTGTCTGTTCTATATTTAAGTTAGCTTGTAAATTTTTTGATGCTAATATAATTAGTTTTTGTAATTTCACGTTTAATATATTAAATTAAATAAATAGTAAAATTTAAATGCACAAATCCAGGCGGGTATTTAAATTTAGTGGTAGAGTAAAAAAAATATTTTTTAACAGCTGACACAATGTCCGGAGTCCTTTTAATGTAGAAACTTTTACTCTGAGTGGTATAATACGGTTGTGTGAACTCACAAACACATGACGTGTGGTCAGATCGTTTGAAATTTTCACTCTTGTTCGCTTTCATACACATAGTCGTCACACTTTTTATTTTATAATGTATTTTGCTGTTTTAATTTATAAATTAAATGTTGCTGTGCTCACCAAATATACCGGGATGAAAAACCCTCTTTTTAAAATGTAGCATATTTGAAGTTTTTATAGATTTTTTTTCTTTCATGTCAAATGGATTTCCATATTGTTCAGTATAAACATAAGTGTTTAATTTTTTTTTCACATGTTGACCTTAACATTTCTTAAAAATCTGTCACTATTGTCCTAGAATTGAAAGGAAACATTTCTCTTTATTTAAAAATTTCATAATCTAATGCTGCTATGCTTAGTACATACGAGTATATTCAACAATTGTTGATATCACCAGGTGAAGAAAATTAAACTCTGTATTTATAATTGAGCAAGATCTAGTTTATTTTAGTAATACAAATATTTTGTTATAAAAACTGTTATTTTTTCGTGTCCCCTATACATCCACCTTAAAAATAGGGTAGGGATAAGAAAGGTAGGTCTTTTAGCTAATGTTACAGCATTCTTGTTGAGGAAAATAAAGAGATAACACAATAGTACACCAGGTAGAAATTTGAGCTGTCCCCACATTGTTCGCGAATCCGGTCGAATGTTTCGGCCAAATATTCGCCCGAATGTTCGCCTATAATCGTTAATCACTTCTTTCATAAAACCTACACGAATGTTCGCCACCGCACAGATGACTATCACTGCTGTTGTTGCTGCAATTATTATACTGAGTGTAATGTTATTGCAGCTTATTAAGCCCAGAAAACCCAGAATAAATAGGAGGTGGTGGATTGTATCTCTCAAAAAGGTTAGAACATGTATTTAGCAGCTGTCACTTCTGACAGTCAAAATCTAGGTATATACCTAAATGTTGTCTGTCAGAAGTTAGATGTGAGCTGTCAGTCAGCACCAAAGAAGCCATGGGGCTACTGTACATTTGTTCACATACACGCCAATGTGAACGGCCGCGGTGGCTAGAAGAAAGATGTTAATTGACAAAGTACGTCACCCTCCTTTGCTAATCAGTTTTACTAGAGAGGGTTAAGGGAAGCTCCACACTGACACACACAAAAAGAAGTGTGATCCAGTTCTTTCTGATCGTACTTTATTTTCAGTGTGATGCAAATAAAATTAGGATTAGATTAACAAAAGATAATACTACTGACTTGTTGAGTGTCACCCGTATGAGATTCCTGAATAAAGCTTCTTCAAATTTCAAGTATTTTTACGGCTTCACAACCACCTTTGTTTACTTCCACTAATATATTATTACTATTATTATCGTTATTATTATTATTAACACCACGTTTTACTACCCGTTTGGGTTGTACACACACTCTAATGTGTAATGGTGAGGCGATTGTGAGATGAAGGGGTGGACCTACAGCTTAACGTGGGATCCGAACCATGGTGGAAGCCTGGCATTCCACACATTCCCAAGTTGTGATTAATACGCGTCTTGCCAGAGGTTAAGGAAGAGTTTGGCAGTCAGTTAAATCTGTTCCGGACCCCCAGCACATAATTTCAACATCTTACACCTAGACCACTAGGTCACCCACTAATATAATACAACTGGTATCAACTCCAGCAGCTACTTCGCACAAAGACAATTCAACTATGAGTTTCTAGTTTGGAAACTGCAACCCACATACGATTGATCAATATATTTGTGTGTGGCTCTCGCAAACACAAGTGTGAGTTGATCAGTGCATATTTTGTCAGCGGACATTTGTGTACAGGCATTTATTAGCAGAGAGTATTTGTCAGTGTGGACTAAGCACTAGAGGAATAGTATATATATTTGGGAAATTGTAATTTTTCCATACCTATCCATGGGAAAATTACCAAACTGGTATTTTAAAATTGAGATCATCATCTAACTATTTTCATACTAAGGTATGGGAAAATTTCAATCCTTGTTTGGGTTAATTACTTCCAATACATGTATGGGAAATATACCAAAGATTTTTCTTACAGCGTATGAAATCAATTTGGAAATAAAAACTTGCGGATCGCGATTAAATTTTCTAAGTGGTGGCATTCACATCCGGATAGTACGGAATCAAAGTTTAAATCATTTTCAATATGGGTTTGTCTACTTTTTTTAAATTTCCCAAAACATTTAAATTTGTCATACTAATATTATAAAGGGGAAAGGTTTGATTTTTTGTTTGTTTGTTTGTTTGTAATGAATAGGCTCCGAAACTACTGGACCGATTTAAAAAATTCTTTCACCGTTGGCAAGCTACACTATTCCCGAGTGACATAGGCTATGTTTCATTTTCAATAAAATTAGGGATGCTTACTAAAACTTGAATAATCTAACCCAANCACTATTTTTTAGGGGGACAGTAAAAATTAAACAAGAAATAAATGTTTGGAATATTTACTATTCACTAATTTATTTTGGAAAATTGAACATCGGCGACACTGAAAAAGAAAAAGTTAAAATAAATCGTCAAATGAATTACATTGTAAATTCAGTCAATGTTTTAAGTACATATTATGTACAATTTAAAAAAAAATTGAAACACACTTGCTATCACTAAGAACCGACTCGGATAATAAGAAAAAACGGATTATCGCGACTCTGGTTTACATCTAAACATATCAGGAAGGATTCAAACCATCACTAGAAAACCAGACTAGATGATTTTGACACTTAGTCCACCTTCCTGCTTTTTTTTAAATCACCGCATCTTACTACCTGTTCATGTTATACGCATATATGATAATTACTTTAATGGGGTAAGGATGAGGAAGGAGGTATCTTGGAAATAATTTACTCGCGTTTGTGTCGAGGAAGGAGAAATGGATACCATTTAGGAAAAACCCTCAGTAGACCAGACTGGGATTCATGGTCCGACCTTCCCATCTTCAAAAGGCCAGTCTAGCACAAGAGTGATGCCTTAGGCCATTTGGCCAAGTGGGTCACATTCTCCAAAATGAGTATGTATAAATGAAACAATTGGTGCCTAAGAATGGCTGTATGCAGAATCAGATTTCACTGAATCAGAAAAACGTTTACTTTCTAAAATAAAATTAGCGAGTTTTTGATATGTATGCCTTGATACATTTTTATATTAATTAATTCACTACTCTAGTGCGGGGCTCCATTTTAATAAAATATAAACAACTAAGTATTAATTTATCAAAGACAATTATTGTACTCTTGTGGTTGTGCTATATGGCTTGTGGGGAATTATTTCTGATAGCTAGAAAAGTATGAAAGTTTTTAAATTTAATAGTCAAGAACTGAAAATAGTGGCGTATGGTGGCTAAAATAAAAAAATCTATACAAAAAAAAAGCTTTTAGGATTAGTAGAAAACTGGAATATTTTAATAATGTGGTTACAAATACCACAAAAAAATTATAAAATTAATTACAATTTTAAATTTGAAGCTTATATCCAAGAAAAAAGGAGCTAAATATTTCACAAACTTTTATAGAAGTCAACTTTTTTTTTTGTATTATAAAATTAAAACTGTATAGATAATTTCAGGGACCATTCTGTCACTTTAAAAACCTATGTTTTCATTTATTCTCTTTATTAAAGTGTGATGTTCTTTTTCTGATATGATTTTGTAGCTTTGTATATAATTTATTTTCTCATATCCCATGACCGTCCTTAGGCAAATATTACGTTTTCTTTGGATTTCATTCGTTTGTGCACTCAGTTTATGGGCTGATTTATGTTTGATTTCATAGTTTATTTAAAAAATTTATTGGTAGGTATATTTTGTTTTAATATTATCAGGGTTATGATATTGGGAGAAGTAAATGTTATAAAGGGTTTCGCCGGATGTATATCATCCTTATTTAATATAGTTTTGATATTTATCTGTTCGCATTATTTATTATAACACTTCTGAACATCTTAGATAGATAAAATTTAGAATTCTGATAGGTAGTGAGATAATGTTATCTATAAAATTCAAAAAAAAAAAAAAACTAAATTTAACTGTGGTGGATTTAAAATAGTGTATCTTTACATACAATAAAAGCTGTTACTATGCAACTTTAATTAATTTTTTTAACTCTTTAATTACCACTTACGTTGTGTCACGCTTCCTTTTATTTTATTTTTTTCTAGCACTAATAGGCAAAATTTCAAAATAATGTGTGTAGGGAAGTTAATCTTCAAAAGAAATTCATATTTTGAAACACGTTCAGATTGTTATCTATTTTGACTACTTTCACCTTTTAGTAAAACAATTTAAACCAATTAAGGATTAGTTTTTAGACATGGTTTAATATTTGATTAATTTCCTTATGGTTAATTAAATAGGCCAAAAATAACAAAGCTTATTTATAGGTTACACGTCTGGATAACGGTTACACCAGCCAGTGAACCCCACAAAACCCAGTCTTGCAGCTGTCAGTTGATCCCCATGGAAAAGAAAAAATACCCAATTCTACCAATAGTAAGAAATATATCTACTGTTAATGGGAACAAAACCTATTCAATCTCAATGTGAGCAGATAATTTATATTGTTTATAGTTAATCTGCGCAGGTACTAACCTATGTACTTTTATCAAAATAAAAATATCTTATATACTCATCGTGAACAGATTACATTTACTCTTAACTATAAACTTTCACTATGAACAGATAATATTAGTTTATTCTCACTCTGAACAAATATCATACTTACTGCTTCTGTGAATGTATAATATCCCCCTTACTGTCTTTGTGAACAGTATATATCCTATCTACTGTCTCTGTGAACAGACTATATCCTAATTACTGTCTCTGTGAACAGACTATATCCTATTTACTGTCTCTGTGAACAGTATATATCCTATCTACTGTCTTTGTGAAGAGTATATATCCTAATCTCTGTCTCTGTGAAGAGTATATATCCTATTTACTGCCTCTGTGAACAGTATGTATCCTATCTACCGTCTTTGTGAACAGTATATATCCTATCTACTGTCTTTGTAACAGTATGTATCCTATTTACTGTCTCTGTAACAGTATGTATCCTATTTACTGCCTCTGTGAACAGTATATATCCTATTTACTGTCTCTCTAAACATATACTATCCTATTCTCTTTGTTCTGTGACCAGGGTTGTGTCTCTCCAAGTCAATTCCCGAGGCATCAACACAGCCGGAAAGGCTATAATCTGTTTCCGGCCAGTAAACAGTCGAGTGTTATCACATCAGTAATTTAAATTGATTTACATTGTTTGCCCTGTGCCTGGGCGGGATTTCAATCTGGGTAGTTAAATTTTGTTTAGTGCTTGCCAGCTTTTGTGCTGACAAGTGTCACCGAGTATTAATGGTAGCCCTCATTGACGTTTAAATAAACATTCTAAGTTTTATAATAAAGATATTTTTACTATCATTCATAAAAAATTAACTGAGAGAAAACAATGCATACATATCTATTATTTCAAAGTATTTTACTAGACCATTTGTCTATTTTATAATTTAATGTAACATCAATAGCACTTATAATTTATAAAATAATGTTTTTTAGTTTTGTAAATCACGATTTTAAAATGACGTTCAAAATCATAACACTAGAAAAATTCGTTTAAATATGATACCTTAACATGGGAGTCACGCTTATATACGCTTGAATAATTTTTCAGCCATATTCAATCTAGTGACAAATTAATTACATTAATCTGAATTAATTTATAGTAGGAATGTGGACCTATTGTAAATATATACACTATTCAGACAAATGCCAATCTTTAAATCAATTTTAGACGTGTCGCTGTCAAATAATTGCAACTATGGATTCTCATGGTGAATTAATGTTTGTTTGTCCAGAGGGAAGTAGAAAATGAAAAACAGTTTTGTTTCCTTGAGAAATAATGTTTATGAAAAGTATTATATAAATATTAGTAATAGTTCAAAAGCTATAATTAAGGCATAAAGGAAGATTTCTCATCTGATAGCTAGAAAAATCATCAGATCTACTTCCATGTATTCATAAGTCGTGTGATATTATGTTGTCACTTTTGAAAGATATTATCAATAGCTATAAAATAACACTAATAATAAAGTAGACTGTTAGTATTTTTAACATCAAAAATAAATATTTATTTTTTCTTACTACCAAAATCATGCTATTCAAACTGTAACCTACCTCTTTCATCATCCCACACAAGTTAATATTAATTACACCTCTCATAATCAAATGTTAAGACCCAAGAACGGGCCCAAGCATTAAATCTAAGGTTAGAATAGGATTTCCAGTTGTCATCTGACAAACCCTAGCTAACCTAATAATCCGTATGAAACCTTTCATTATTTATATATAAAGCTCTAAATACCCAACAATATAAAATAATCTGAATATCTAATAAGTAGAATGTATTCCAGAGAAACATTTACTTGGCAGTGCGTGGTCCCTTCTTTAACTAACATATAAATAGAAGTGATACAACAATATTAAGTTATATCAAATTTAATAATAAACAAAATGTCCACATTAGAAATATTATCCATGCCAGCTCGTGGCACCACATTTAATTAATGTCTAAACGTAAATTGGCCACCAATAATAAACTATCCCAATCCTTTTTGATATCAAATAGATCATGACAACATAAAATTATACAAAACATGTTACTGCAGTCACCCATGGTATCAAAATATCCCATAGCCTTAAAAGGTAGAAAACCGTAAAATAAATAATAATAATAATCATCAAAAGTATATGTAAGTCCTGAACAGTAAATCTAGAGTTATAAATATTTAGCGCCAAAGAGGATTTTGAGAAACATCTCGAGCCTACTTAATAGTCAGGCCTCTCAGCCCGAAAGCCCAGTGTGTAATGCGTGATCACAGCCTGGACTCCAACCGTTATATATACTAAGGAAATCATGTGTTCTCTGGACGCAGTGAGCAATGGAGAGGAAAGGGGTAAAGGTTCCAGAACAGTCTCCACTCGTCCATACGCACAGAAGTTCCGAATGCGCCCGCCGGCACGCGCAACGATGCTCATTTGTTAAATATTATATTATATTATATATTTAGCACCGCGTCTTAATACCCGTTCGGGTTATACGCTTTTAGTACTAATTACGCTAATGGAATAGGAATTGGGAAGGTTGAATTAGAGGAAGTGAACCCGCATTTGCGTGGAGGTAGAGTGGAAAACCATTTAGGAAAAACCACCCTCAGTTCACCCGACCGAGATTCGAACCTCGATCTCCCCGTCCTCGGCGGTCGAGCTCAACACGACAAGCGCGTTAGCGGGTCTCATTTGTTAAAGAGAGCGGTTCAACCAACACTGCTGGCAGCGAACCTCGGACCTCGAGCTAGTTCAACTTTACAGTGCTGCGATGTGTATATATCGGATTGTAGTCGTGCCGGAATGAGTCAACTGGGGCTGATTTGGTGATTTATACAACTTCTCCGAATTTATGTTGTAACAAGGCTACAAAACCAAATAATTGGTCAAATGAAAATAAATATTCCTTACGTTCAATTTTTAAAATCTTAAAATAGAGTATAGTTCCTTCCCCACTTAGGTTGTCTAGATATTTGAGGAGTTAGATTGGCACTACACTTGGTCAACGTTGGCGGAGAGGTCTGGATTACCAGTCACGTGCACTGAGGGTGATATTTCATAAATTTTTGTCTCCCTATTTTTGTTTAGAAACTTTTTTTAAAGGCTTATGAAGATGCATTACTTTTAAGGTAAGCACCCACTGGTCCACATAACATGCATCAAATTTTTGAATTGTTTACATTATTTTTACCGAGACTGCGTCCACTATTCCGCATCGTATGCTTCAGACATCGGCATTGCCGATGGAATTCCATGAGTCATATTTTAATCTTATGCTTACGATGTATGAGATGCGGATGAGCGGACGTACTCCATGACATTCGTATTCAGAATTCTTTGCTTTATTCTGTCTCTCTTTAGTTTAGAGATGGGCTGTGCATTTAACTGCTTGGAACAGTTAAAAGTCAGTTAGTTGACTGAAATTATCATTAAATTTATCTAGTTCAATAGTTTGAGAACTAATTCTTGTGGTTAAGTCGTTCTCAAACTACGTCTTTTGGTTCAGTAATCTACTTCTTTTAGTTCATTCGCACGTAAGCTATTTCTTGGGTGTCAGTCATTCGCGAGCTTAATCTTTCGCGACCGAACTACATCTCGCAGTTTGGCCCTTCACTAGTTCGCGAACATCCACGTGTGAGTCAGTTATTATTTCACTCTCAAATAACCAGTTAAATAGTTATCACGAATCAAAACTAAAACTTATTATTTTCAAAATATCAAATACTTAATCAATAAAATAACAATTTTTTGATCAGAAAAATAATGCTTTAAGGTCAAATTGGTTTAGTTAACATTGCACCAGCTGATAGATTAATGATAGTTTGAAAAGATTTTAGCTTTATCTTAAAGACTACTCGTGACAGTGATGTAATTATAGATATTAGGACAGTGATGATTATTGTTTGGAAATACTTATGCTCCGAATGCATTGGAAGTAATGCATTAAATAAATCTGATTCGCACGAGGCGGACTATTGGAAGCTTATATTTAAGCTGCTCTACACACTTTTATACATTAAAGTCAGCTTTTACAAATATTGTGTTGTGTCAAGCACAGATTTGCAATAATTTTATATAAGCTTTTTTATTAATGTAAAATCTTAACTTATTCTGTTAGCATAAAATCTAATCTTATTGCTTGGTTAGTTAATAAGCTATGAATTTAAATAAATCTTTTGAATTGAAATACAAATAAACTTCTTAATTTATACAATAAAAAATTAAATTAGTGAATCTTGTTGCTTCACAATTAATATTGAATTAGATTAAATTGCATTACAATTAATTAAATAATTCTAACATTAAAAAAATCTTAGTTCATAAATTTTTTTTGGAGGATAGGTTTTAATTTAATTGGTTCTCCTCAAATGTGAAACTTAATTCTTACTCCCCAAATGAGAACTTATCAGACATATAAGGACGTGTAAAGCTTTCCATCTTCTTTTTCAAAGTCTACGTTTGTCTCTTATGCTACATACACTATCACCAATAACACAGAGGCAACCGATAATTCTAACATTGAAAGAGAGTTGGACGGGGGGAAAAAAGAATATAAGAAAACAGTTTCCATACTGTAGGTGGGGAGGGGGAGAACACGTAACAAAGCAAGCAAGGTTGGTTGTATAAGGTGAAGAAAGAACTTCCCCCTCTACAACCGACGTAACAAAAAATCTTTCAATTACTTCTCTTTACAAGACGACACATAAAAGAGCCAAAGTAGTTGTATAGTTGAATGGAAAGAAAGGAAAAAAGATTCTCGATACCTCTCTCTTTTCCCCTCACTATGAAGAGACGCCGGGAGGTTGCAGGCCACAAAGGGAACACCGCCTTCTTCTTGCTTGTGTAGGGACGACCTTCAAAGTGTTGATCAGACGCGCTTTTCCTTCCTGCTTTGTAAAAGGGAGGAATGAATTTACTTCCCCACCCTTTGCTATTGTAAACAATCGGCTGTAAATGTGCGTAGGGTGCTGTTTGGGAGGTAGAGGGGGTGCGGACGTCGTGTAAACCTGAACTTGACGCAGTTCATTTATTGGAAATACTGCCGCCTCATTATCTACGTATAGTCTGATATAAACGAGATATAAAAGAGACCTCTTAGAGCAGCATTTTGTCAAAATGTTATATGCGAAGCATAACAGGTAAGGGAAGAAAATTCGGTAGGTACTCGACGTAATCCTGAGTTGTATTATTAACTAGAAGAAGTACCCGTGGTAACCGTGCAAGGAATTGCTTCAAACGGAAGAGAAAAAATCTTATTTTATTTATTTTGAACCAGTTCTTAATACATTTAAAAAAAACTAAAAAAACTATTTAAATTTCAGTTTTGAGGTGTAAATGCTTCTTCCCTGGGGCTACTAGTTTTAAAATTTCAGACCTCTGCCTACGGAATTTATCGCTCAACGTTCATGGCAGATAGACAAACTCTTCATTTTATTAATACAGACACAATATTTTATGACCCACGTCCATGGTCGCATGATCTAAAGTGTCAATATTTTGTTGGACTGAATTGATGTTGATGGAGAGATTGGGGTTCAAATTTCAGTCTAGTGTGGGCTTACTAATGGTGGTTTTTCCTACGCGGTTTTTCAATTTTCCTCCGCGCAAATTAGGATAACATTCCTCTACAGTTTTAACTCCCTCACCCCTATTTAACAGCCTTTGTAATTAATGTATGCAAATAGCCTGAAAGTGTACTAAGGCGTAGTGAAACTTGTATTAAATTGAACTAAGACTTTAATTGGAAACATCTATTTATACTTTATAAAAGAGTAGACTTTTATTTTTACAATGAGTGCTTTGGTTATTAGCGATGACCCCTAAAGACGTATGCGATTGGCAAACATTTTAGAAAAACTAGCTAACATCAAAATTAATAAAGAGAAGTTGAATAGCCAACATTAATTAAAAAGATACTAAATCTAATCTTACGGCTGACAATATTGACACATTTACTCAAGATAGAAAGCTGACTCACACAATTCTCGGCGAATGAATACTTGAAAGTTGATTTAGTAACACGTTTAACTTTCCATTAAGGTTTTTAAAATGAATATAAGAATATGAATATTTGTTCAATATTATAGGCTTATTCGTTTTATTGTTTGGTCCTACCCATATCTTTAAATTAATGATGGCAGTTTGTGATCCCCGGTGCGCATTGAACTGTGGATTGGTGATGACAGGGAGATCTAGACACTAATATCGGCTGTAGGTATATCATCAGAGGCTTGTGATTTATAATTGAATTTCTTATCGCTTCCTCATACAAATATGGCTGCATTTCCTCTTAATAACCTTCCTCATCCCCCCCTCAATAGCCCATAGAATAAAACCGTTAAATAAATCGTCTGTCAAAACCATTTAAATTAAAAATAGAATTTTGGTATATTCTAACTTTTTTAAAGACAATATCACAATATCAAGAAGATTTAATTGTTTTATTTTTTATCTCTCCCGATCATTTATGAAAAACAATTCTCAGTACGCACAGCCAGGACCTCGGTCTATCCATCATCAACAAACCAGATTATATGATAATGATATTTAGCCGTGTGCTCATTCGCATTCTTTTTATTCTAAAAAAAAAATCTAATACTACGATGTAATATTTAGATGGTTGGTATTCTTAACTGTTGATATTTTACTCAAGGATCTGGTTATGTGCTTTTATTAATTCATTTTTTCTTATTAACCCACCTCGGTGGCGTAGTTGGCTAACGCGCTTGTCGTGTTGAGCTCGACTGCTGAGGAGGGGGAGATCGAGGTTCGAATCTCAGTCGGGTGAACTGGGGGTGGTTTTTCCTCAATGGTTTTCCACTCTCCTTCCACGAAAATGTGGGTTCACTTCCTCTAATTCAACCTTCCCAATTCCTAATCCATTAGAGTAATTAGTATTTAAAGCGTAAAACCGGAACGGGTAGTAAAACGCGATGCTAAATAATAATAATAATAATAATAATAATAATATTTTTTAAATTAGTTTTCCAGTTGTTGTTTATTTTGTTCAACCTTATTTTAAAAATCATTTGATTGTTTACAAACCGTTAAGAGGTTTTAGTTAATTTTAGTTAAATTTATTTCTCATTTTACTACTGGTTTGGATTATCCAAATATGTACACTAATAAGATAGTGATTAGGAAGGTAAAGTTTAAAGTAAATGTACCCTCACTTGCGGGAAGGTAGAATGTGAGAACTTATAGGATATACCATTTCAGTAATTGGAGCTACGTCACCTGCAAAAAAGAAAAGATGAAACTTTTCCGCGTGACCACTGGTGTGGTTTTTGAAATATATTTTTTCCAACAATTCTAACACCCGCTCTGGGTGTATGCATTTTAATTCCACTGTTTTAATGTGGATGTCGAAGGTATTTATTAAAAGGAACTGTTCTCGCATTTGCGTGAGGGTTGAGAGGGAAACAATTCAGGAATACATTCTCTACACCAGGCCATAATTTGAGCACCAACCTTCTCGTGAATGGTAGACTAGACCAGCTGATATTTTCTTAAGTGAAAGTGGCATGTTTCCTCATTTTGTCTATGGAAAGCAACATTCATAATTACTTTTGAAATAGTGTGTTTTTATAAATAGATTATTAAATAAGGTCTGGCATCTATCACTTATCTATTAAATTTTTATTCGTGTTATCTAAGTGTAAAATTACGTCAAAGCCATGTTTTCATCTCTTTATAAATAGTTTTTTTTAGATATCATAGGGCCTAGCATTTTTCCAATAATTATTTGTGTATTTATTGACAAGCAATGAACAATTCTTGATGGTCATATGTTCGCCCTCACTGTTATCAAAATTCACCGTATTTTTTTAAATATTTGGATGTGGACTGCTCTATTTTGTGAACACAACAATATTTTTGCCCCACAAAAACAATCTTCAAAAGAAAAGAAAGGTGTTATTCTTTAATCCATACGAATAAACTAGTTTTTCTTGATTTTCAATTATTAAGTATATATTAATCCAATATGTGTATATACATAAATTATATGTTTTCTGTATGGTCCTATTTAGCTCAAAAATCACGATACCAATTGAGCTGAAATCTCGCTTGGGCGTCCTGTTAAAGCAGAGGCTATATATTTTTTTTAAATACATTAAAAAGCAGGTTTTTAAAATATTTTGTCTTAAATCATGAGAGTAATGTTGTATTCTGCCATTGAATATAGAATTCACTTATTTTTGTTATAATTGATCGCCAAATAAACTGCAATCCAAAAATTAACTATAGAATACATTTCAATCAATAATATATGTGATAAAAAATTGAAATTTGTCAGGATGGTGGAAAAGCTATGGTATATGGCTAAAAAGGTATGTGAGTGTTTTAATTTTATTAGTAAAGATATAAAAAATAAGCGGGACGGATGACTAAAATTTCACAAATTAATACCAAAATAGCTCCAAGTGGTAGTGGAAAATTATAATACTTTAATCATGTAGTGACAAAGACAACTACAAATAAAAAAACTGAAAATTTAAAATTTACCCCAATAAATTGTGGACAAAAATTTCAAAACCCATTTTAATAAAAAAAACTTTAATTGTAGTAGAAAATGAAAACTGTGCACATAATTACAGGTACCAATCTGCTTATTTAACAGACTTATATTTCATTTGTACTCTTTGATAGTTTCTATCATTTTCACAATATACTATTGTAACAAATTCGTATTTCATTTTCTTATATCTTATGATAACTATTAAGAAATATTGTGTTTTCTATTGATTGCGTTCTTTTATGCACTCACTTTATAGGCTAAATAATATCTCGTTCCTAAGCTTGTTTTTAAAATTTATTTATTTATTTACTTTAGAATTGTCATGGCTATGATATTATAAAATAATAAATTATATAAAGAGTGCAATCATGTGTAGATCAACATAACTTAATATAGATTTGATATTTGTCAGTTCACATGATTTATGCAAACACTTACAAACACCCTAGAACTCTAAAATTTGGAACTTCGATAGGTCTTAAGATGATGGTCTCAATAAAAAAAAAAATGATAATCTAAGGTGGTGGAATCAAAATAATGGATTAAATTAAACCCCAAAATTTGAAAATAAATAATTCCTTATATAATCTGTAAACTGTCACTATATAACTTTAATTTGTTTTAATTTTTTAATAATTATTTTTATTGTGTCACCATTCTTTTTTTTTTTTACTCGCACCAACAAGAAGTAGCTCAATGTTGTGTATGGAGATGTTATCTTCAAAAGAAATATAATCTTTTAAAACACGTTCAAACTATAATCTATTTTGACTACTTTCGCGTTTTATAACAATACTTAAAACAATAAAGAGCTGAAATATTTATATACAGTTCAAGATTTTGGTTATTCTTCCCTTATACACTAAAAATTACAAAGCTACTTTATAGATTACCCGTCCGAAGAAGGGGTGCACCAACTAGAAAATAACTAAAACTACCGATAATGATCTAAGCTCTTTCAATAGTGCTGCAAATCCTATTGTATTTTAAATCAAACATAGTTAATGTATTATAGCTCTTAATCCTTTCATATTAATTGGTGCTTTAAATAACGTGATTAAAATAAACACTTTTCAAAAAGTGTATCCATTTAAAATGTTTATAAGTCTATCTTAATAATAGACACAATATAATCAATATTAGAGAGCAACATTTAAAAAAAAAACTTTTTTCCTTTATTTTAGTATTAAATGTACAATTTACATCTAAAGATCTTAAAAAATTTCCTCTCTCGAGAGAAATTTCATTGCATTTGGAAACACTGCTTATATTTATGCTATTTGTGTGTTATTTATTTGTTTGTATATCCGTCTGATTTTGTCTGGCTCAGAGACTTTCCTAAGTTAGTAGCCAGCGTAGAAATCGAAAGGGGGGTTAGCTCCCTTTCTACTTGTCAATCGAACTGTATATATAATATCGACATCTAGGACACAAAAGATTCCATCTTTCATGTCTCTTTTTATTCACGCTAGAGCAAATACGATACATCTAGAAGTCTTCCATTCAAATTCACCTGGAAAAAAGGGGGACAAATTATTATAAATTCAATTCAAACTATTCCAATGTTTTTCTTTTGCCAAAACTGCTGACTTTTGCTTAAAAAGAGGCAAAGGAGTAAAGAAGAATTCTATCGTCAGTAATAGGATGGTAATTATATTAGTATATATGAATGTAAATGAAAATAATATATTCATTTGTTAAATAATTTAATTATTATATAAAAACTTAAAATAAAACGTTGCTGTACAAAGTCAACAATAAAGTGTCTAAGTTTATGGTAGCCTATTCAGGGCTATATATTTACTAATTTTTAAATTCTGAGCTAAATCACTGTGATTGTTATAATCGCATATCCAATAATAATTAAAATATATATAAGTTTAAAACCATAACACCTTCTAATGCAATGTTTCAAAATGTCAGTATTGTATATACAGTAGCCCCATGACTTCTTTGGTGCTGATTGACAGCTCACATCTGACAGCTGACGGCTTTGAAAAGCTACCAGACCAAATTATGTATCCCTACGCCGAACCATATGATCTTCAAAACCATATATTTAGCAGCTGTCACTTCTGACAGTCAAAATTTAGGTATATACCTAAATATTGACTGTCAGAATTCAGCTGTGAATTGTCAGTCAGCACCAAAGAAGCCATGGGGCTACTGTACATAGTAGTATGCATCTTAAATCTAGTATTTGGCCATTTAAGCACTTACTAATATATGTATTAGATCATATTAAACCCCCAAAGACTCTGTAAATTAAGATTTTTGTTTACTATTAATGTTTGAAAATATATTTTGAGAGAGACAAATAAAACTCACACAGGAAGAATCCTACTATTATTTTTATTTAGTTAAAGGGAACAACTCTATTTCCATGTTTTTTTCTTTCCGACGAGTCTGCTACCTACTTATCTAGGAAAGAACACACTAAGTACTCCCTGCCAGGATTTGAACCCCGAACTACTCTTAACCGGAAAATCAGGCAAAATGGACATTATATAAAGGCTCGCGTGCTCATTGGCACAGTTATAGTCCTATGTTCCTAAGAGAATAAGGATGTAATTTTATGACTTAACAGTTTTATTCCGTGCCAAAAATCTAGAGCTAAGCTTTCTCAAAACGTATAATTCTTTCCATTTGTGTTCTAAGGTATTAATTACAAAATTTTCGAACCTAAAAATCTTATCTTGATTAATCCTTAGGAGCCTTCTGAATGTATCGTCTTTAATCCTAAACTGACCAAATGATCTGTCTGATAATTGTTCACTTCTGATCGCTGATACGCTCACAACGTGCCTTAGGGATGTGGTATCGAAAGAAAAGTATCGATAATGTATTCATTAAAAGTATCGGAAGAAAGATATAGATATCGATACCGTACCAGTACCAAAAGAAAAGTATCGGTATTGAAATTTTATTCGTGAAAAAAAAAATCTAGTAATAATAATTTCAACTTTTCCATCATAATTGTATTTTAATATTTATTTAAACACTGAAAATTATAATGGTCTAACAATATTATAGTATACTTAGATCTATTGCATCAATGTTATGAGTTGGTACGTAGAAGGTATGATAGATATATTTGTATAATTAATATTATAAAATGTTTTACCATACCTACTAGAGTTATTCTTGCTTGTCATATAGAAAATGAATGAAGATTAAAAAATAGTGTAATTTGTTATTTCTCCATCGTCCACCTTAGTAAACATTTAATACCAGCATGAGTGAAAATAACAAAAAAGTTGTTTATTTCTATACCAATCACGTACCGGAGTGTGAGTACTAATGTCAGTAAAAGTATTGGAAAAGAAGTGTCGAATAAAAAAACATCTAGTATCGATAGGGAAATATCGATATTAGTAACGTATCGACACTTTTTTCGCGTCCCTAGATTGCTTGTCTCGATATTCTAGATATCCCCTCCTCTTCCTCCGTTAACTTCCCCTCTAAAACATGATGTTAGAGAACTCCGCTAATTAGAACAAGCTTGTTGGCGTGTAACAACTCCTCTAAAGTTATGTGGGGCTGTCTTGGTATCCAGTTGTGTGGAAGTCCACAAGTCCATAGTTCGAGACTTCCAACCCCCACCCTGTTTGACGTAACAAGGCCAACCGCTGCAATTAATATCTCTCTTACCTCAGAAACAGAAACTTCCCAACTTCAAACACAGGATCCAATAGATAGTGAAACTTCCTGGGACGTTCTAAATATTGAAATGTGTGTTCAAACGAGAATATAGTGTTCCCGCCGCTAAGAGGTTCTGGTCATACAACTTTGAAAACAGACTACTCAGTTTAATAGAAAGTACTTTGTTTATTCACACCATGTCTTATTATTTGTCTAAGCTATCCACATTTAATTTCACCACTAAAGAAGAAATTCTCCCACATTTGTATGAAGGAGAAGTGGAAAAACTATTAAAGAAGATCTAATATCTGTGCAACCAACCGGGATTTGAACCACAACCTACTTGTTATCAATTACTTAGATCAGACAAGGCTGATAACTCATAGTTGGCGTCTACCGATAGAGTTCCCATGAGTAATAACTTAATAAATAACAGCTAGGTTTATTGAGAGAAACCCGCCTTAGTGGTGTAGTTAGCTAACGCGCTAGTTTAGTGTTTAGTTAGACTGCCGAGGATTGGTAGATCGAGTTTCGAATCGCGCTCGGGTGAACTAGGGGTGTTTTTTCAAAATAGATTTCCACTCTGACTCCACTTGAATGCGGGTTAATTTTCTCTATATTCAACCTTACAGCTCTAACCTAAGCCTCAAAGCTCTCATTCAGCTAGTTTATTGTAAGAATAATTACGCCTTAGACGGCGCGATCACCAGTGAAGTTCTTACTATATTGTCTTGAAACATATATTTCTTTTCTAAAGTGCAATAAAGAAAATAACAATATGTTTGGACCCCTTTAGTGACCGTAAGCTTTAAGGCACCATCCTCGCGATGGGCTGATTTGTCGATGGCGTGGTGATTGGGGCTGGAATTCCAGTTGGGTTTACTGAGGTTTTTATCTTAAATGGTTTTAAAATCTTCCTCCACATAAATTTGGGTGTAATTTCTTTAAATTCAACTTTGTTCATTCTTAAAACACTACTAACAAGGTTAAGAAATAAATGTTGGATTAGTGTTTGATTCAAACGGATTTTTTCGTTAATTAAATATAGATTCAGTAAATTAAATTAACTGATTCGGTGGTCATCAGATAAAATATGTCACACTTGCAATATTCTGGGTTGCCGATGGATGAAAGATTGAAAATTACAGTTGCATGCGTTATTATTTTTTAATAAATGGGTTTCTCACTTTTACTCCGTAACAATTAGAATACACTTACTCTAAAATCTACCTTCTTCATTCTTACCCTATTGGTGTAAATATTTTAACAGCCCAAACGTGTAATAAAACGCTGTGAAAATTACAAAGTTAATTAAATTGAATTCCAAGATTCATTAATAAAGTATAAGATAGGAAGTGGCAATTACTATTTAATAGGCTACTTCATATTCTTAATAATATAATATTTATTAAAGTAACATCATAAGTGGATCATATCGTACTTTTTTTTTGCCCAATGAATATCTTTGTGTAAAGGATGCCCTATATTATCCTACTCAATCCTATATAATCACACTTTTAAGTTGTTAATTTAGCTTTTATTTTACTCATATAATACATAACGCTTATTATAAATCTAAAAATAAAAATTAATATTCTCAAATAAGCCAATACCTTTATGCTAGTACGTTTAGAATTATACTTGAAAAATATTTTTCACTTCTTGCCCCATATAGTGCAGTCTTTCAGATATTTTTTTATAATGTTTACATTCAGTATTTAATGGTTTCAGCGGTTTTAACAGTTTTTTTAAAATAATGTTTGAAAAATTAATTATTATTTACCAACTATAGGATATTTATAGCCTCAATATGTAAAATAGCATGTCATTAAGAATGTTGGATGGAAATAAAACTATACAGTGTAAAAAGGGGGAAAATGAAACAATATATATTTTCCCGGTCAACAACTTTTATATATCAAACCACAAAAGAATCCCATAAATTAAATATAACTAAAATAGTACAGAGACCTTTTTTTGACCATAAAATAAAGTACATTGAAAAGAAGTCATGGTTGTCTAACAGATGGTAGTACTAACTCAATTAAAAGTTAACTCTCTTCTTATTGCCCCTGTGCCCTTCAATTCCCCAAGAAGTTTAATCACGAATTAAATATATCATCGTTTGATGTTTTAAATATATCCTACAATGAATAAATTACCTGAAAGTCCTAGATGAATAGCTAAGAAATGAAATTTACTATATCAAACATTATGAACAAAAACACTAAAACATTATTTATTCAAAAATTGCAAAATAATTTGCTTATCAGTAATTATAGCTATTTTTAAAATATGAAATAATATATTTTACTAGTAATTAATATAGTAATATAAGAAATTCACACAGCAACTTATAAACTAATATTTCTTGTAAAATAAAAAATTAAATGTGCTATTATATAATAAATAAAATACTCATTTCATTCAGAAAAGCTCAAATTATGTAGATATCTGGTTCAGTCTTGAAATGAGGTCTAGAATAAGGAAATGTCGACATCATTCATATCCTAGCTTTCTAAATATGTATATAAATTTATACTTTTATTTTGCACTTAAAATAAACTACCCATAACACATTTGCCGTCCTACACAATTTAGATTTAAACTTACACTTATTAATTTATAAATTAAATGGTCATTGTTCAAATTTTATTATTAAAAACAATGTGGTGAATTCGTTTTTAATTGATCTTATTTAATCATTATTATATTTTCATATTATTTCATACTCGTTTGGTTACACGTATTTCGTATTTGTTGTTGGATCGTGGTTCACATATTCCTAGTTGTCATTCTCATTTCGTCTATGTTAAATATAATTTTTAATAACTATTATATTAAAACTTACCAAGATTATTATGGTGTTCTTCTTATTTCTAGACAATTATTCAACCACATACGTACATTGGGATGCATAGTATAAGCATGGAAAGGAACAACCAGATTTCTACAATGGCGTCGACAATTGGCGAGAACCAATATTGTTCTCAAACAAAAAAGTAAATGCTTTTGAATTATTTATTTAACGTCATAAAACGACCATTTTCTCAAGTATTTCTTGCCCAGATTATTGATTAATCCAATGATAAGGTGGGAATACGGGATACAAGTGGTTCGTATCCACTCGAATAATATAGTTCGTACAGTTAAGCTATTTGTAATTGGAAAAATATCATGTAGTATACAAGGTGTCATCAATGGCAGAGAACATCGATCTTCATCAGACGTCCAATCACATCCAAGAATGTTTTGTTCAAAATCTCTCTAGACCAAATTTTGTGTGTGTCGATTGTACGAAAGCAGGAGTGAGAAAATGATAAACTGCTCTTTAATAGAGCTTTTCTTGTATATTTTATGTGATATAGCCTTTATTAAATTTGATCCAAACTTTTGTTTTAAATAAAGTTCTTTTAAGATATTAAAAAATAATTTTGAAGCAAATAAATCTTTTTATTGATTAAGAACTATAGTTACCTCAGTCGAGTTAATAATGTGTTTGTATGCCCAGCTTACGAATAAATCTGTGGTTTTTAAAAGAGTAGGAATATTATATGCAAAATACGATCAAACTTTAATTAATATTAGCTTTAACATTATAAATGCAAATAGTATTTCATTTTAATGTACATTACTACGAAACTATACTATATAAAAGCACTTTACTACTTTGTTATATTTTAAATTCTTATATATTTTTATTATTATTTATTCTTATTTCCATACTTTATTATTTTTATTTTTTATTCGCCCTAATATATGAAAAAAATGTGAATTCTTATATCAACATTGTTTCAAATATTCTCTTTCTGAGAAAAGCAATATCAAAATATTAATTCTTTTTTCATGAGCACTTCAATATGTTTTGTATTGTTTATTAATAAACATCCTTCCGACGAAAGAAATAATGTATTGTATTGTCAAGAAAAACAATAAAGGACCAAGAGGGTTTTCCAAATGGTTAAGTATTCTGAATTCCACACATGAGGCTACAGTTCGATCTTAATTGGATACACTGCAGTCAACAAATATTTCTTATTTTGACTATGGGGCTACATCTGGTGAATAATATCGTCCTAGAATAATCACTAATAGTCTTACTCAATTGAAATATATGATTCAAAACGCTAGTATTTAATCAAGGTACCAATGTATTAAAGAATGGTAGCCCACTAAAATAACCTTAAGGAAATAGATTTTTTTTTTGACAACTACTATGCATTTACCTTAATGAGAAGTGTTCTTTAAATTAGTATAGCTAAATATTGAGTCTAATGAATCTAACAAGGAGGGAAAACTAGGGAAAATAAAGTGTATTCACAATAGTCAGGTGATAGGATGATGGTATAAATCTATTGTGGGAAAAAACCTCAGTCTAATGCATAATAAAACACGACCACCAGTATGGGTATAATAATTATAATTGTTGATGTTAGAGAATACATATAATTACATTATTTTAAAGTGAATACTTACTCATTCCTAAACTATTTCAAACTTTGAAATTTATGTGTCAAAGTTAAACATTTTATTCGTAAGTGAATTTGTTACTCCAAAGCATGTGATCAATATTCTTTGTACCTTCATCAGTTATCATTGTGTAGACTGTTATAACATTATTCTAAATATAAACTACTCTAAACAACCAACATCAGACATCTTACTCAATTTTACGATATTGATGAATAAACAATTAAAGGTATAACAACTTATTTCTTCTTCAAATGTATGAATAAATTGATGGAGATAAATGTGTCTACCGGAATCACTGAGATAAATAGGGGAGGAAAAAAAGAGTCCATACATTTGATGCACCACTGTAGCTTTCCCATGTACTCTACATGCTAATGGGGGTGCATTTTATCTTATTTAACCTAACATATCTACCATTTAGAAAAGTAATTGATAATATTAATGTGTAATATACAAGTAAAAATTCTATAGAAAGTAAAATATTTGGTAATATATAATGACAATTGTAATGATCTAATAATAATAATAATAATAATAATAATAATATTTTTAAGGGTAATTTTATTATGTACCTTTTCTTACTACCAGTATAGGTTATTTGCATGCCTACACTGGGGTTTAAGGGATGAGTAAGTTAGAATTAACAAGAACTGTATTGACATTTGCGTTGAAGGTTAGTTGAAAACCATTTACAAAAATCCACCGTCAGTACACATGGTCATGTTTCGAATTTTAATCTCCTATCACAGGCAAAACAGAATCAACTATTGAACCCTAATTCACATGCCCATCGATACGGATATTTTTTATTCTTATGGTATGATTTATTATCTAAAAAAGCTTCACATTCATACTTATATCATACAGCTAAAACTATTTCTCGTAAATTAACATGTCTGATGTAGAAATTAAAAGGGTTTGCTTTCAAAAGAAAAGTAGATCGTTTTGCTCAAGCTACTCTTGAAGGCGTATTAAGTTAAAAGTGCCAAAGGGATATAAGCGCAGTGTTTATGTTTCATCAAAGAGAAATGATGAAAAGTTGTAAAAATAAAAATAAAAGAAAGAGAAAAGAATATAAAAAGTCATATTCCAAACTTTACATTCATGAAACACAAACAGAGGCATAATTTGAATGGATGATTTTGTCAGTAGGCCTACTTCATCTCTTTTTAAGAATATATTTTCTAAAAATGGTCACGAATATAGGAGTATATAGAAATATTATTTTTCTAATGAACGTATTTATTTTGAATTTGTTTTTTGGTTGTTTATATTGTGTTAGCGAAGTGTCGGAATACTTCCAAAAATGTGTTGAAATTATGATATTCGAAGGTTTCTTTTTAAAAAAAAGTATTTTTTAAGTGTTAAACTATTATAAATTTGGTCTCTCTCATACTATGATACATTTAATCACAAGTAGCTACAATATATTTATAAAAAAAGTATTCATTTTTGCCACGGCTGTAAAAATAATAGCTTGTTCTTTGATTAAATCTGTTTAGTGATGTTTGTTCAAGTGTTCTAAGGCATCAGGTTCAAGTTGGGATGAGTTTCCACTGATTGAAAGACAAATACTAGAAACTTGGTTGATTTGCAATAGAAGTGGTTTTCCACCACACTATCTATCACTGTGATATGTTTATTCTCGTTCTGCTAAACCAAGGTAAATTTTCCCTACTTTGTCCTCCATCCCATAAAATTTAGAGCATTTGTTTTTCCTAAATCATTTTGTTTCAATATTGATCTTTAATAAAACCAACTTCACTATCATATTAAATTTCCTTTCCCAAATATTGAGTGAATAGCCCTGCTTACTTATTAGCTAATCTTGCAGAGTGATACAGCTCTGGGAATTGGATGCTGAGTATATTATAAAATTAAGCTGGGGTAAAAGTAGGGGGCTGATATACTCATTCAGATCATAAAATTCATTTTAAACATGCCAGTAAAAAATACAAAAGAAACGTCTAACTGGTTCCCATATTTGAAAAAATTAAGGTAATTTTTTTTAAACAGCATCATACTAGCCGTTCGGTTCATATATTTAATTACTAGCCAGGCTAAAAGTTTTAGGGGTGATTAAGGCTAAATTTTTAGGAAGTGTACCCGCATTTTCACTGAAGAATAGGAGAAAACCATCCCAACCAGATTCGAAGCTTGATTTCTCCATCATCAACAGACTTGTCTACTGTAAGAGTAGTGCGTTAGATCATGAGGCCATAGTAGTGTGTGAAGGCATATTTGACATTACATGTAAAAACAAATAAGGGCACCAATATGGCTTTACACCCCTGATCTTTAATTTAATTTAAAGGCTACAACCTCTCTGTGGCTTTTTTTTTAAACTTATCTTTCTTAAAATATATATTTGAAATAACTATAATGAACATGAATTAGTTATCATGCCAATAGCTTACGGTAACTACCAAAAGCAAAAACACAAGCAGAGTTTAATTTATTACGTTTGGCTACCAAAATTATCCGATACATTATAATTGTTCTTTTCTTTTAAGAAAACATTATAAAATGCACGTTAAAAGGAATGTAATATATTAAATAGATCCAAGGTAATATTGTTTGTATATTTTGATAAGTATTTATATACATACCCTTTGCGGTGTATAACCAATATGGATAAATGAATGGTTTACAATATGTTCTTTCACTATAAATACACTATTGGGGATAAAGTGAGACCAAGATTAACTAATAGAAAATTTTCCTTTTTTTTTTTTTTTTTTTTTTTTTTTT
>CABFOV010000069.1:157408-177187 GCA_902141375.1 Timema poppense
TTTTTTCAAATTATTTTAACTAAAATAGATAACTCAAAATTACAATTATTTAACAGTCACATTTATTAAACTATTTAAATTATGGAAGCATATTTTTTAAAGTGTATACATGACCCACTGCAGTGATTGCATTGTTTGAGCCTAATAACATAAGGCGTCACCATTGCAAAAGACTAGACCACCGATGACAAGGAAATCAGGGTTCATTCCCAGTCAGGTGAACTGAAGGTATATTTCCTAAATGTTTTTTCAGGCTTCCTCCACGCAAATTTGGTGCTCTTAGTTTAAGTTAAACTTTCCTATTCCCTAAAATAATGTAATTAGTATCAGGCGTATAAACCAATCAGGTAGTGAGAAACGGTGCTAAAAAAAATTCCTTGGTGTAATCCTGCAAGTGAGCTATATCAACCGAGTGGCCGATACTGTCAACATTTGCGAGTAGATGGTGTCATGAAGTCAGCAAAACGAGCCCTTCAGCCGTTAATTTCACTTTAAAAAAAAATAAAGCTGATATTTATTTATTCAAGTAGTGCATCATTTGTATGCACGGTGCTGAGTGTGACCTCATTTCAGACCCACTTATTCACAAATAAATTTTGGAAGCACTGGGGATCAAATGAGTTGCCTCTGGTTCTGTATCCAGGAACTCTGATAACTTGACCACAAAAGTGGCCCCTAAAAATATTGAAAAGTAAAACAAATAAGATATATATATATCTTATTTGTTTTACTTTTCAATATATATATATATATATGGATTGTTTTAAAGCGTCAGTAATGCTCATATAAATAAGTATGTAAAATATTTCGGTAGTCTTAAATTTTTGGTAGTAACTGTATGTCAATTTTATTGCTTGTCCAAATCACGAGTGTTATAGGAAAGGCCAGTGGTAGTTCATATGCTAGTGAGTTTTGGACAAGTCCAAAGTTTAATGGCCTTTTTTTAATACCTCAACTTCTTTTTAATGAGATCACAAAGCCTGTCATTTTAGCATCCAAACGTAAATTGTATTATGTATAGAGTGTGCTATAGAATTAAAGGATCATTTTTGACAAACATAAAAGCTACTAGAACAATGTTCATTATTGTATACATTAAGTAATGTCAAATGCAACCATCACTACACATTAAATAATAAGTAATGATAGTAAACTTAAATGTTATAAATGTTGACTGCAAAATAAATGTGTTTTTTAAGTTCCTTCTTGCAAGGTTCCTACTATAGTTGTCTAGGGAAACGAAGTTATGTGGAATTTTTGAATGAAACCTAAATATTATATTATATTGCATACTGTTATCCTAGAATATTATATATATATATATATATGTGTGTGTGTGTGTGTGTGTGTGTGTGTATGTGTGTGTGAAGAAACTGTATTATAACTTTTTGGCTAAACAAAAATCGTACCTCATCGCTTCTAGTCTCAGGACGCTTGATAAATCTCGCAAGGTTGTTGCCACAGATATTCAACCGCAATCTCCTTCATTTTTATCGCCGAGTCACAGGCTTGGACGTAAAGGTCTCCCTTGTCGGTGTGGTTGGTAAAAGGAGGAAGAGGTAAGGAGTTGAATAGAGGGAAGTAGTTGAAGGTGATAAATCCTCCTGTAACCCAACCCCACGTTCTCCCAACGAACCTCCGATAATCCTGGACTCCTGAAGAATCGGGTGGGCTCTTTTCCGTTCCCTTTACCTCTTTCTTCCTCCCTTGTAGAAACGAATGATCTCCCTCCTTCTTCCTAATCCCCCAAATACCCCCCTTTCCCTTCCTTCTATTTCCAACCCTTCTTTAGTGACGTTTTTATCGGCGTGGCGATTTGGTCCCCGTTGACAAATTAATTGGCCCTACTCCAGGGTCTCTCTGACATGACCAGTAGAAGGGATGGGAGAGGGGAAGTGGTACGCCTAGCTACAAGACCGTTAGATGGAAAGCAGACTCTGCCGTGTTAGAGCGTCGTGACATGCCAGCGTCATGACGCCCTACATGGGGTGAAACTTGCCCTGATTTGAGAAAAGAGGGTGAAAAAAAGTGCAACACCAAGCGAGCATCTAGAGATTGAAATTACATCTAAATATTTTTTTTAGTGACGGTGTTTAATTCAAAAGGTCATTGGCTCGTTTTCTGAATCTAATAATAGATAAGCTTAAAGCATATGTCGCCTTCTTCTGTTATACCTTAAATAAATTATTGAAACTGTGGACTTCTTTGTTTAAAATCAGGTTTTAAATATATAAAACACGTCTCACAAGATTTGATCTGTTTGCACAAGTGGTATTAAATCACTGTGTGTGAAATTTATAGAAGACAAAGTTACACAGCTGAATTGGCCATGATTTATAGACATGATGTAGATAGTCCCCAAATAATTGAGGATGGGGCGCACGCATATTTAATAAACACAAGATATGTACTATTCGAAAAGTGACTAATTTAATAATAAGGAATAAAAATAATAGCCAGAAGTTCTATGTATTACCAAACCCAATTGAACTGCTACTAAGTCAGTTGGTCCCTGGATGAAATTCAGATCAGGAACCGAACGTGTATCTCAATCAGGAATTTGTATGCTCACAGATCAGAAACTCTTGTTGCAAGACTAGGAATGCCATCGATAATTAGGTGGTTGTATCCTGATTGCGAACTGTCTAAATTGTAAACAGGTCAAAATTCGTCCAAATCGCGAAGACGCCCAAAAATGTTATAGCCACCTAAATATCCAATGTCCAGATTGCGAGCAAGTAAAAGCGAAACTTGTGGGAATTACGTGAGGGTGGTGACATGTATGGAATTGTTTATTGGCAGCACCCGCTGGCCACCGAGGCTTTCCTCCTGACCAAGCTTACCCTAGCCTAATCTAATCTAACCTAGTAACATAACCTATAAACACTCGTATATGTAATTTATTTAGAATAAGAATGACGAGGCTGAAAGAACACAAGACTGCTAGGCCCTCATGGGCTTATTATCAAATTAGGGGTGGTGTGGCATAGCAATATGGCGTATCTATGTTCTGGATTCATTATTATACATCAAAAATCTATGTTTGCAATCAGGACTTTTTGTAATTAGGAGGCCACCAACTAGGCATCTGTCCTAAGACTTATAATTATTTCTATTTGCAACTATGTGTTTTTCTAAATGCACATTCCTAAATTAGAGAATATCCTCTTAAATATGTTGGTCACCTTTCAGCTCCCAACAGACATATATAATTGGCCTTCAGATAAATATGCCTTCCATTCCTGTAGCAAAATATACTGAGTCTTTCTTTTCTACAGTCCAATTTTCATAAGAAAAGCTTGTATTACAGCTGTTACTAGATCAACTTTAACATGTTCATACGACAAGTCATATTATCTGCAGCTATCACTTTTAATGTATTTTGTTAATAAACCTACATGTAGAATGTTACGGTTTTTTTGTTTGTTTTTTTAAAGGCACCTCTTTTGAATCCTGGCATGTAGATTAAAGCGGTTATTATGAGCTTGTGTTAAAATTTTGTCAGAAAAATAAAATCAATGAGAGAATCAATCCCCACGCTTTTTGAGTCTATATTCAAGTAGGGAGGGGGAGGCTGTAAGTCTAATGAAAGCTTTATGGATGAAATGTTATAAAAATAATCATTTAAATTGTACTTTGAATTTCTAGTGTCTTTGTTTTGGAATAAAAGTTACAATAGATTTATAATATAGTACTAAATGTTATGCTTTATACATGGCGTCTATCCTCAGAAACAATATGTNAAACAATATGTCTCTTATAATCAAGTAGAAAAAGGTGAGTGAGAAAAGCATACAGATAAATATAGGGAGGATATTTGAGGCGTTGTAGAAATACATAATTTAATAATAAGGCTTCTTAATAAAATAAAAAGTTGAATTACTGATTAAAAGGAAAATATTTATACGCCCCACCTATCACTGTAGTAATATCATTAAAATGTATTCTGTCTTACGACAGGTTCATTCATTTCTTTTTCTCAGTGAACCTAGACCACCAATACGCCCTGTTCTCTGCTTTCTAACTCAGCTCAAAGAACTTTCTTACTTTAAAAAAGTTATTCAATATTTTAATCCTCCACTGTTCCTATGATCCTCTTTCCCTTAACTTTTATTTCGATGACGCCAAATAATTTCTTTTCATCCATCGTGAAGGAAATACTATGAATTAGCTCTACTTTATAATATTAAAAATAATTATTGCAATCGTGAAAAAATCGATATTAACATTATGACGTGTTTTAATGTAATATTTGAATAAAAACCAATGAAAGTATATTTGCATTTTTGTTTGTAGCTGGCAATGGTTCCACAACGGTTTGATAGATTTTTTTCAACCTTGATATTTAGATTTTATGTGTATACACGTGAACAGTCTTATAAGTTAGTCACTTACTTACCCTTTAACACCCCTTAAAAACATATAACTAGAGTATCTAGGCAGAGGTTTTAACTCAGTTTTAATATTATTTTCTACACCATGCCATCCCCTTTTATTGTATTTCACCTCGGTGACCACCAGGCTAAGGAATGGTCTCATTATTAGTTTTTTTTACTCACCATGTATCCCTACCCATTTTGGTTGTATGCATACATAATAATTACTCTAACGTGGTAGGGATCACAAAGTTACAATTTCTAGGAAATGTAACCACATTTGCCAGGAGTAGAAGTTAAGAAAATTTAGGGAGAAATAACCCAAGTCAGAGCCGGATTTATATTTATGGACGCCCATGTTGGTGGATTGTGCCGGGAGGGGTTGAGGGTAAATAAATTGAATGCCCTAACATTAAATACGTATTTTTCTATTCGTCGTCTTGGCATGAATCTTTATCTTTTTAAAATGAACTCTAAGATATATGTTAAATAATAGTGTTTGAATAAGGAAATATTGTCATTATAATAAATTAATTTTCTTAAAACCAAATAATTTTCTTTAAAACAAATATTAGTTATAAGTTTCTAGGAAATATTTGTTCAGAAATGTGTAAACATTTATGTAAGCTATAGTTTGGTTAAAAATATTACAATTACACAAATATACATTTTGGTTGGTGACCCTGATTTGTGAAGGCCTTCTCGCCCTACCTTAAATCTGGGTCTGCCCTCAGTAAACCCGGCTGAGACTCTAACACCAAACTTCCTCTAACTGGCGTACCAGACAAAAAGAGCTGGGCAGGGTTAATAACAGATATACTATATTATTTAATACTGGTTATAGTAACCTTTGTGCATGTGAGGAATGCCAGGCCTCCACCGTGGCTCGGATTCCACGTTAAACTGTAGGTCCTCCATTTCATAGCACAATCACTCTACCATTACACATTAGCGTAAGTGCGAATAACCCTAACGGGTAGTAAGACAAGGTGCTAATAATAATAATAATAATAATAATAATAATAATAAAAGTAGCCTTCATATCAACGTACTACTAAACCCAAAAGTTAAAAAATCTGTTTCGGCTGCTTCTTATAACAAAAATCCTCCCAAAAAATTCCCTTATGCATCCCCCGATGACCTTGATAGGGCAATGGAGCAGCTCGGTGACCTAGAAGAGACAGGAAAAGAAAAGGGGTTCCGTCGGAACGCTACATTGATCCACAGAAAGGAGGCCTTACCTCTCTTTCTTTCTCACTCTTTCTCGCCAAGTCTCCAAATTAGATTCCGACCTCTGTTTTATGGGTCAACAATCCACCCTCTCCTCTCAAACCTTCTACACCCCTTCCTCGTCCTTCCTAGCCGAGCCGTCTCTTCTTTTCAGTTGAATTACCTTTCCTGCAGCACCTCGGTGAGTGACGGACAGGTCTGAGGAATAGTAAAGAAAAAAGGGGAGGGGGGGGAACTTAAATTATTAAATAAACGCACTTGCTAGTTTGCATTTTTTTTCTAAGCCCCTAAAATTGTCTTGACAATGTTGTCATCGAATATATATATAGCCTTAATATAAATATATATAGCTAGACACATATTATAGTATCGTACAATTATCGTATTATTTATCATCTTAAACGCTCACATGACAGAATTGTTTTGTAAAATAACTTGATAAATATTTTTTTTCAAAATAATAGCTCTATACCCACTTAAATGATAAAGTGACTTAGAGCAAAATTCTCATCCTATACTGGACTGTCTTTGACATGAAAATCAGGGTTTGAATCCTGATCAAATGTAATACTAGTGCATTCACCCTTCCACACAAATGCCAGTACATTTGATTTTAATTCTACCCTAATCATTCCCGCAACATTAACGTGATTACTATATATATACATATACATATTATTTTTAATAGGCCTTGAGAAAAACCAAATATATATTTTTTAAATAATTTATTACTTTATCCGTTATTTAAGTGAGAAACTATTATAAATAAGTTTAAATTTGTTTTTATTTAAGGCCTATTAATAATTATATCAATATGTACTACGGTGGTTATGAAATCTCATCAAAGCTGATTAAAAAGATTTTAATGTATGGCTTTTTTTCTTTTCTAAAGAATATTTTGATTCGGATTTTACAAAAGAAAGGATCAAGAATAGTCGGTTCGTCTGAAATGGCTCAATTTATTATTATTTTACTTTATATGTTTGAAGGGCAGGAATATGCTAGAATCCAACTAAAGGTAACATTTTTCTTTAAATAAAAGAGTGGGTTTGATTGTGAATTGAAAAAAAAATGTATAAATTGTTGTAAATAATAAATTGCCTGATACAGTAAACCCATCTGCAAGCTTCTTATCAATCGTGTCCTTATCAACGTGGTTTCACTGTCAGAGCTAGAAATATTAATTTTATTCACCAGCCATTATATTAATTCTTAATTTAAAGTAATGAAATATGACTAAACTAGGCTAGGAGCGTTAATTTAAAAGAAATTCTTGTATATGAAACTAGAAAAGATGAAATATAATATCTTATTTTAAAATGAGCCTTGGCAGATTTTTGAGTCTTGGCTTTTTAGTTAAAAAGAGTCAAAAGTATAGGTCCAAACCAATATTTTAAGGATAAATATTTTTCAGCTTTTAGCGAACTAGAGAAATATTTGTTTTTTAATGCTTCCACATCGCATCCAAGAAATACATATTTTAAATTATAAATTGGGATCGGGTAGAATTGAGACGAAATTTTCCCAAATTTTGCGTAAATGTAGAGTGCGAAACAATTTAGGTAAACTACCTTAGTACACCCGGCTGGTGTTTGAACTCCAACCCTCCCACTAAAGAATGTTTTACTAGAGGAGTTTGGTATTTAGGTATCATGTCTAACGATCTAAATTAAATATTTCGTAAATCGTTGATTGATAGTTAAATGGGCCAAGTTTGGTTTTTCTTCTTAAGATTAATATATAATATAAATACATATAATATTTTGTATTTTAAGGAATGAATAACTATGTGTACTGAAAAACTGTATTTTAAGTATTAATTATTTTGGTTTAATTTAAATTACAATTATACATATTCAGTAAAGTTCAATTATTTCTTTAGTATAATTATATTTTAAACGTAGCTGGGTTGTCAGCTTACGGGCCATTTCTGACATCTTTACAAGCTAACCATTATACTTTTATCTATTAGTACGTCAAGCTGAGTTATCTACAATGTAATATTTAAAAGTTGGTGTATTTTATTTTGACAGCTGTATAAAACCCCACTGAAAAAAAATCTCACATAAAATTAGAGGTATTATGTGTAGTAAATTTCTCTGGAAGTAAACTCAAAGGATGTAGAATGATGGAATCGATGACAAAAGTATTTAGAAATGGTTTCTTTTTTTACTAGGCAGCGAACGTATTTTGTATAATTCCCCCACCACTCTCTCTATTTCTTTAGAAATGTTACCTCTTGGTCCGTAGTGATATTACAGTCAATATTTTTGCTGGTCCAACTAGTTCATTGTTGGCTTTACGTCATGTCAGCACCACATGTTCCCAAACTGCGAGGTTTTACGAGAGTAGAATCTCAGGACAATATCCCCCTCAACCCTTTATAAGCCCCCTTGTGCCACACATCAAATCTACCCCCTTTTATCCACCCATTCACCCTCTTCCCAATAGCTATAGTGACTTCCATTTGCTTCAAACATTGTTTTGTATGTGTCTACTGAAATAAAAATACAAAATTTGCCAGAAGAAATGTTTATTGAAATCTTTTCCTTGAGGTTAAAGTGTCAAAAGTGACCTTGCTTCGAGCCTAGCTGAGGTATGAAATAACGTTTTATTAATATGTTTGATCCCTTTCCCAGATTTTACCGTTTTTTCTGACACTATTATTAGTATGGTTCATAAGGTTTTCGTTGATATTTTGAATTAATTTCCAGGTTTTAAAAATAAACAATATTCTCCTGAACCTGAAATCGGCCATGATAGCGAACAAGTCACTGAGACATTGAATTAATGAACCCAAGAGTGTCTTTTAAACTCGATGTAAGGTGATTGTGACTTGAACAGCCTTAAAATATTTTAAATTATGTTATATTGTTTCTAAAAATTATTAAAGTCTTACTTTATTTCAAACTTATTATTTTTGTTTTTAACATTAAATAAAATTAATCTCCATTTCCATACAATAGCTAGGCTATTTACAACACCATTCACGAACCTTAAAAGAGTGTTCAATTTTTCATTTCCCAAACAAAATATAAACATTATAGACACATACGTACACATACGTTATTTAGAAAACAATGTATTTAATCTGGCATGATATATGGCTTGCTATTGGAATTTATATTCATTAGATCGTACTATTTTTGTTTGATCAAATAATAAGTTGATTGTTCCAATAAATAAAATTGTTTTTAAGTTACAAATACATTTGATTAGAATTGAAAGCAAAAATATTTTCATGGATGTGTACGACCAATAAAACACGATTCAAGACCATATTAACAAGACTCAGGGAACCATTATTGCTATATTTTTTGCTCGTTAGCTACTAATCCTAAAATTGTGAACTTTTATTGGGATGATAAATAAATGTTTTGGTTTCATTGCGGTGGGGGAGGGAGGAGGGGAAGTCACACATATAGAAGATTATTACGACAAAATAAAAGCAATAACCAGAAAATTGAAAAGTAAGCCATTATAAAAACCATAGTGCTTTACATTAAAAAAAAAAGATACTACTTCGTAAGCTGAGTAATAAATAAAACATGGATAGCGAAGGTTCTTTGTTTAGCTTGGAAGATAGTATTCATATTTTATGTTTTCGTGTTTATTGCCGTTTAGTGAGAAATCGGCCATAAAAATAAAATGTTTCCGCAGGTAATGTTTGTGCGCTCTGTTTTAAAAACCTTCTAAATCCCCCCCCCCTCCCCCAAAAACCCTTTAGCTCATCCTCTTACGCCACGATTCATGTGTTGAGAATAGTAGCTTAGAATTTACAGATAAAAGTTGCATACATATTCTGAAACCAGTATAAAAGTTTGTTCATATTTTATATTGCTGGTTTATGTTTTCGTTTCGGTCTGATTTTGGTGCCTCAAGCCTCTTTTTAAACATTACCATTCCGAGAGTTATAGTTTAAATGTAGCAATTCAGTAGTATAATATATTACAGATTATTACTGATTAATCAAGTGCTATATATGCACAAAATATGTATTTGTTGTGGTTTTAGTTGATAATTTATAAATTTACTTATAGTTTAAATATATTAAAATTTCAATATATTTTTCAAAAAGCAACAATATGAATATATTGTTTTTTTCTTTTTTAATTATTGCAATTTATTTCAGTTGATTCAAAAGATAAATGACTATTTGAAATGATAAATTAAATATATAAAATATAAAGCTTGATATATTGTAAATAATTAATTATAAATAATATGTAATATACACGGTCAAGCCCCGGATATATTAGTTAAAAGAATCATGATGGTAAGCTAATCCTAAGAAATTGTATTCAAATCCTTGTCCGGTCTCATTTTTTAGACGTATAAATCATAGTAAAATAATTTACTACCCGATTAGGTCATCAAATGATTTCAGTCGTCAATCACACAATCTACTGGAGCGTCAATGACAGGAATATTGGATTTACCGTCCCTGTTGTGTGTATTGAAGGTATTTTTCCGTAAATGGTTTTCCAATCTCCATCCACCAACAAATGAGTACTCTCTCTCTCTTAATTTAACCTTCCTAATACCCAAATAATTAGAGTAAATATTACATAAATGTATAACCCAAATGTTTATTAAGATTCTGTGCTAAAAAAACATATATATGCGTAAAACATTAAAGGGTTATAAAAAAAAGGTACTAAAACATATATTAATATACATAACAAATAATTACTTGATACGGATGTGCCATTTTGCAACGTTTTAAAAAAAATACCACCTGTAGGCCTATAGGACAATCTAACAAGTTAATTTTGACGTGCAAACAATAGTTAAGTATTTCACCTATTTTTTTTTTATTATTATATTTATACATTTATGCATTGAAGAAGAAACTATCAATTATTAATTTTATTTAGATTGTTTTTTAAATCATACTAACTTTGATATTAGTTCTCGAAGATTATTAAACTAGTATGATTTCTATAGCTTTATAAATATTAATATTAAAGATTAAAAAGTATAAATGTACAAATAGGGAAAGGTTCAAACTAAGGAATTGAAACTCTGCCTCATTTACTAAATCAGGAGAAATAAACAAATTCTAAAGTTTTCATCAAATGTTACATTTCATTTGAGGTATTTGTGATACGATTTCTTTATTTATGTAAATGTATGTGTGTGTGCATCTATTTGAATAGAACTTGCATCAAAGTAATTCGATTCCAAATGTGTCCTTCACTTTACTACAAGATACACATAGAAGGCTAGACAGAAAATAAAACTGTGGTGTGGATTCAGTTCAAATTCGCAATAATAAAGTTGACATTATTTGGTTTGCAGTAAAAAAGAACTACGAACGGATTTAGTTATTTAAACTTTATTAAATAATATATGTTCTTGTATATCAATAGTCTATTCTTTGTAATAGCATTAAATAAGATTTTTAAATCTCTCTCTTTGTTCCAGAAATTAAACTTGGAGAATAAACATTTTTTATTTGTATTTTTCTCAAATTTATTGTGTAAGCCATTTTATATTCTCTTTAAATTGTTGAATTAACATTATTAACTGTCCGTCTTTCATTTAAAACGGAAAAATTAAATAATAATTAAAAAGTTTGAATTAGTTAAAAATTGAAGTGTCCAAATTGTAAATATCATAAACCCTTTTTCTTTTCAATCCGGTTTTAAAAGCAAATACGCTTCCATATACTCTGAATGGGTGCAATCTTATTTTGACGGAATACACTTTGTTCCTATATATAATAAACTACTCTCTAGTGGATTAATGAGGTGTTAACCTTACCAACTTACATAGTAGATGAAGCGTGGATAGCATAAAGTATAATATAGAGACACATTTAATTGATTTAATTTATATTCATTTATGTATTTTCTACAAGAGAAAATTGAGGCATTATTTATTACCTAAGGTACGCTTATAGCTGTAATATAAATTCTTATTCATATGTGGTATTTTAATCAAAAGCAGACAAATTAAGATAAACATAAAATAAAAATACTATAATAATTTAAAAGCTAAAATATTGTATGTGAATGGCCATCACGTCAAACATATCCAGGATTATCCCCAAAAAAATTGACGTCAAACTTTTATATATATGTTTTATTTTTAATAATACCCAGCAATGTATTAGCTCGTATTATTTACCTGACTAGAACACAATATTATATTTTACTACAACTCTAATGGGAAGTTGGTTTCCGGCTATCTAGTTTCATATCCACCCAATTATAGAAGGGATCTTCAGTACTAAAAATAGAAGTAACCATATTCATAAATGATCGACCAGGAGTCGGAATTGAATACCCAGCCTCAATCTTAGATAACTAACGTAAAAACAGTATATATACTGTAGAGACTATCTGGTTCAATACCTTTTCCTTTGTTTCGAATGTATATTAGCGTATACTAAATAACTAGAACTGAATTCACTAAACAAATTAAATAGAAGTACCGGTGCAACTTTAAAAAAGATGCGCCTAGATCCGTATTGATTAAAAAAAACAGGTATGGTTTGAGAGAAAATATGCTCTGTTTATTTACGCCCAATCAAAAGACGACGCACACACTTCAATTATCGCATGGTATAATGCGTCACTCTCGCAATAGATTAGCCGGTGCTAATGATGGGGAGATTGAGGTTTGATTCCCGGTTGGGTGTACTGATGTATTTACCTAAATGTTTTTCCACACAAATGCGGGTACACGTCCTCTAAGTTCAATCTTACTCATACCTTAAACACTATATTAATTAATACATAAGCGTATAACTCAAACGGGTAGTAAGACGCAATGCTAAAAAAATAAAGTCTCAACTTTCAAATGAGGTCACTTTGATATAGTATTAAAAGGGTGACATAGCTATGATCGTAAGGCCTAAGAATACATTTATTTAACTGCAGTTTAACTGATGATAGAGGAATTAAAATAATATATCTTGCAAGAACGATTTGTTTTAATCTAAATTGAACCATATTACTAATAACAAAGTTATAACTTAACGGGCGATATTTCATTTTTTACTTAACTAACGCAATGATATTTCTTTCTTTATTATAAAATAATATCAATTAAAACAAAAATCAGTGGTATGTTTCTCTAGATACAAAGAAATTTTCTATTCAACTATATCTAAATATGGCGTGTAAGTATATTATTTAAAGATGCTAGATATTTTGCCCTTTCTTTTCTGTGTAATGAAAACTAAACATTAGTAATTATATATACATTCTATAGTGAATATATATATATATATATATACTTTATATTGAATATATATATATACATACACTCTATAGTGAATAAAACATATTTTTGAAAATATCCCAGTAGAGATACCTAATATAATCTAATTGCTGGTTTATAATAATCATAATATTTAGTAATATTTGTATTTTCTGTCATTATTAGAGACTATTAGTAAAGTATCATTGACTTCATAAGTGAATTTCTCACTAGTATTGTCCAAAAAGTGCTTATGTGATTATGTTTAACGTGACCTTACTATTATATCTGCCACCATCTTGTTATTTATTTAATGAATATAGAAATAGAGAAAATATAAAAGGTTCTTCCTGGAGAACAACTTTATTGCAAATTGGTGCTATTCAAGTATTTAGCGCGGAAGCATATTCGCATCCATCAGCGACTCTAGCCTTTGGATATAGATTGGAAATGGTGCCCATTACTTTTCCTCGTCTATTTCGTACACAATTATCTTTAAATGCTAAAATCACTTAAAACTCACTATATTATAAATATCAATTGAGGTATATGAACATGCCCTCTAACACTTTACACTTAAAACCTTTAACGCCCGGCCGTTAGACCTACGATAGAAACTTGAATCTTACCCCCTCCCCACCTTTTTTTTTCTGGATGAAAATACGCTTCTTGACTCGGGACATCTTCATTTTTCCGCCACTTCAAACTTGCGTCCTATGACGTGACGAACACCTCTTTACTTTCCTGCATCCCTTTCCCCCAGGGGACGTTTCACTCCCATCCATCCAATACTATCATCATCCCTTGAAACGACGATATTTTTTTCCCCTTTCAAATTTGACAGTTGCAACAATCCTCTATTATTTTTTTGCAGATTTCCTTGTATTTTATTTTTCTGTGTCGTTGCTTTTTGTTCATTTTATTTAAAGATTGATATTCTTACTATTAATATACATTAAACCATTTTTAGATCATTTATAGGTATTTTCATTTTAGTTATTTTAGCACCACGTCTTACTACCCGTTCGGTTATACGCTTGTGTACGCTGATGGTTTTAGGGATTAGTAAAATTATATGAAGAGGAAGTGTACCTACTACATCTACTTGGAGATGAGTAGAAAATAATTTTAGAAAAAAAATATCTTCAGTACACACGACCGAGATTCAAACGTCAATCTCCCTGTTATCAGCAGTTTAGCTTAATGCAAGAATAGCGCGTTAGACCTTGTGACCACTGAAGCTGGTTTCATTTTAGATGAAGAGTGACATTTAGACAGGAGATGCGTATAACCCGAACGGGTAGTAAGATGCGGTGCTAATAATAATAATATACAGGATACTCACTAAAGCTATTATTTGAACTAACCATGGTCATCTCACACTTAGAATAGTTTTTCAATCAAAGTTTAAAAAAAGACCGAATTACACCCTGGGTAACACCCAGTTTTATTGGCGACTACATCTCAAACGAAATGTTGCATCTCGGTGAGATTTTCTGTTGTATTATTCAGGAAATAATTGAAATGAGACTAGTGAAACTGTTTTCAACATATTTAAAAAAATACAATTAAATTACTAAATAGTTATTTTAAAATGTAAAAACTAATAAACATATTCCAATTTTACTTTAGTAAATTGAAGAATACTGCAGAATACCACATTTCTGTAGGTTATCTGAATCTAATTTTATTCGTCTAATCAACCTTCGTGAATATACATTAACGTGCAAGAGAATGTCAATTTAGATATCGTAAAACCTAGGTCAGTTTCAGCTGTTAAGTTACAGGTTTATTTCTCGTGTTGTGATGTCATCTGAAGCAGTTTTATATACTATGATTTAGGTATCTTGATGACAAGACAAATTTTTGTGAGATTTGGTGTGGTTCCTAAATACATTTAAACTTATTTTATCATACAATGATCCTTATTAATTGTTTCATAGTGCATGCTTTGTACTTATTCATCAATAATGTTTTTAATATAAGAGGTAATTTAATTTTTTATTTCTGTTATTTATTTATATATTACCAATATTTTTTTGTTGTTTTTAAAGCTAGATTAAAGCATTCAATTAATTTAGTCTTGATAGAAGATCGAACATTTCCAATGGAAATAATCAAATTGTGGCATATTAGAATGGAGTCCTTGACGAATCTTGCCAAATTCTTATATCTAAGCCTTAATTTGTTGTGTAACCTAAAAAAAATGTTATAATATTTCAAATGCTTCGGTGGCCCCATGGTATAAAACGTCACTATCGTGTTGATCAAGACTTACGATGACAGGGAGGTCAGGGTTGGTTTGAACCCTTTTAATTGTTCTGAGGGTGGTTTTCAAAAGTAATTTTCCACTCTCTCTCCCTCTCTCCCGCCCCCCTCCATGCAAATGTGGATACACTTCCTCTAAATTAACCCTTCCTCATTACTATCTCATTATATTTATTAGTACATATGCATATAGCCTAAACAGGTAGTAAAATACATTTCTAAGTATATATTAATATAATTATTCATATTAAACACGTCGTCTTTACAATGTAGGATCATGAATCAAATAAGCTTAACATAGATTAATCAATCGCACCCAATCATCTGATTGTATTTTTTAAATCTTCCGGAAACTACCAACATAATAATTATGTTCAAGAGCCAATAATGGATATAATTAATATTTGTATTTATGTTTAGTCAAAAGTCACCCTAAAATCTTTCATTAATACCAAATTACCGACTCTCCAATCTCATTGATTTTATCTGGATGGAACTTGCTGAAGAAAGTAAATGGGTACGGGGGCAGGGGGAGGGGGTTAATGATGGTTCATAGCCCAATAACAACAGGTAAACTTTTAAAGATAGCACCCTCCCCCCCTTATAGTTCGTGATAAATACACGAACTAAAAACTAAATATTAATCTTTGATTCATTATTTTACCCTCCATTTCTAATAGAACTTATAAAACGTAGCCCAAAACTGTGTGAATAAACTATGACTAGCTGTTATTGTATTATTTTTTTATTTATGTTCAAAACAGGACTAAGAACCAGCATTTTATTTTGTTCTCGCCTTTGATTCTCTAACAAATCTCAACACAATTCTCCTGCTGCCTTTATCAACATTCACCTCGGTAGTAAACGAGGGGTGAGGGTACGCAATGTGTGTGTGTGTGTGTGTGTTTGCTTTTGTTTCTCTTTTCCTTCCCTTGAGTTTATCTATTTCCTCTCATTTTGTTCTTGGAGATATATTTTTTCCGCCTTTAACTCCCCTGGATGAAGTGGTCGATCTTATTTTTCTGAAAGACTCAAAGTCCATCTCCCTCCATATCTTGAGTTTTCTTCAGTTCAACTTGTTGATACTCTTGCGATAGTCGATATGTGAAGTCTTTCTTCTTTTATTATTCCATCATATCTTGACTCTTTTCCTAACCCAGTTCAATTGAAAATATATATCTTCCTGATTTTTTTTTTCTTCTTCCCATGAAAAATAAGTGGGATAAGAAGTTTTAAGTCTACGAATCCCCATGCTCTGAAGGTAGGAGGTAAGCTGGCAATAACATGTGTGGCCATAGGGAAATAACTTTTCATGAAGGTAGGATTGACGAAAAAATGTATATTTTCAGTTGCTTTTTTAGCACATACCTACTAAAGTTAATTGAAAATAAGTGTGAGTAATATTAAATATTTACGATATCATAAACATAGATATGCATGTTAAAATACTAGACGATAAGGGAACGTGTGTTGTATTTTTAAATGCAAGTGGCTACACAAGTCCACACAGCACCGCACCGGTGTGGACGAATCATCGAGGGAGCATTGCTTTCTCTCTTTTTCCTACCTACCACTGGGAATAAAATGTTCGTGAGCCTCCGAAATTTTTTTTCATGCTAGCTGGATGGGCGAAACCGTGATTTTATGATATCGGTGATCACAGTGACCTTAATTTTAAAAGATTTATACCAGTGATTATTCACAGTGATTGGAAGTCTCTGTATCAACACTTGTAAAACTAGGCATTTATTTCACAGCCGTTGCACGTGTGGCGCTGTAGTCATTATTTCCAACATTACGTACAAGATAAACAATATTATATACAACTTATTGAATTACAAACATTCTTATTCTTAGTTATTAGCTAACATACAATTTTATCATTCGTAATTAATAGCTAACTTAATTTTATAATAATAGGTGAAAACCTGTGCAAACTAATATAAAAATACAAACTTATTTTGTAATTTAACTCACTCTATACAGAATAAAAAATGGTTTACTTTATTTAGCTACAATAATATTATGCTTGGTTTAATAAAGCAAATTAGTTAAAAACCCTTCGCGATGTTATTGTAAATAAATTCACTTTAGGTGCTGTGTGGCGCGGGTATGCTCCGTGTAGCAATAGCTTAGTCATTAAATGTTTCCCTAAACTTTCACATCTAAAATAAGATTGCACTTCCTTTATCCTCATCCTTGCCAACCGGTGTTTATTAAATTATAACCTGGACGGGTAGTAAGGCATGGACGTACAACAATAAAATAAAGTAGCTAGGTTTCATAATACAGATTCAAAAATTAACACCCCTAGGAAAATTTAGTTGCTGTAGCACACTTGAATTAGCTTAGGGATGCAAGAATATAGATCCTCTTTAAACTCTCATATGAGCTTACCATTGCAATCCGACTACAGCGACTATTTAGCGTTCTCGGTTTAAATAACTACATGTGTTTGTAGTTTTATTTAATGTCAACGTTACTCTTGCGAATTTGAACTGAGTTCAGACCACTTTTATTTTCTGTCTAGCCTTCTATGTGTATCGTGTAGTAAAGTGAAGGACACATATGGAATAGAATTACTTTGATGCAAGTTCTATTCAAATAGATGCATATGCATCTACATTTATATAAGTAAATAAATCGTATCACAAATACCTCAAATGAAATATATCCTTTGATTAAATGTTTAGAATTTGTTTGTTTTTTCTCCTGATTTATAAAATAATGTTGCGTTTCAATTCCATAGTTTGAAGGTTCTATTTAATTTGTAACTAGACCTACTATTTTTATTCGTACGTTGTCTTTACTGTCACTATATATTAAAATAATAGACTAGTAAACTGAGGCTTAGTGGACCTTTGTTCGATCCTAAGTCAAAATTCTTAAATTAATTTACTTTGTGCATGGTTTAGTCCTCTTAATAATACATTACGGTGACCTGAGTCAGGGTGCTTTGGAATAAGCTAAGCTAGTTTACAAGACATATGGTTCAATCATGTTCTTATAAAATTGTAATTTCATTCTTAATACCAACATTTGTACCATCACTATCAATTAACGATGATATAATTTTAAATTTAATCATGGGTAATTAACATTGCTTTTAATCAAATCATAAAATCCACACTTGACTTAAAAACACAACTTAAATCTAGGTTTGAAACAACACCCGAGTAATTCATCCATTATTTATTCCATGGGAAAGGGGAAGCCCCAATTTCTCAAATGCTGGATTTAGTCAGAATTGATCCTGGCCTACTGGGTCAACCGCTCGGCTGTCCTTAAATTTATACCTGTCTTGCTCCAAGAACCACGTCCCTATGGTCTTTCTTATCGATTGGTTTAAAGTTTGGTGTGTGGAGCAAGAATGGGAACGCTATCCAGTGTGTTCCCGCCTTATAGAGACACACACAAGGAGAACCAAATTCTTGAAAACGACAGATGAGCACACCCGCTGCTGACTAGGCCAACAATTCACCTAGTCAATACTAAGGCAGGTAACCTTGCATCATGCTTTCCACTCGCACACACGTGAGATGGAAAAATTTAAGTTTAGGATCATTTTCAATTGTTATTTTTTTGGAAAATAAAATAAAATAATTTAAATAAAACGAATGCAGTAGAGATATCACAAGGTTAATTTCTCCTAAAGGTGTTAAAACCATAAAAAAATATAATAAGTTATATAAAAGCAATTATATATATATATATATATATATCGGTTCTATATAAAAGCAATTATATATATATATATATATATATATATCGGTTCTCTTCTCACACTTGTGCTACAACTAGAAGTGCTTGGTGGTTGACTTTGTTACTACCGTTGTGTGTGCTTTAGGCCAGACACGTTATTACTTCAATGTTACAATCAAATAATTTACAAATAAATACTCTTCCCATGGGAAAAGATAACTGTACATATCAGCGAATAATGTTCACCTCCGACTGCAATTATTTTCTAATAAACTGTATACCCAAAAACATTTTCCTATGTTACTCTCCAAAACTCTATTTGAAGGCTTTATGTGTAGATCTATATGTAATAAGCCCTAGGTGTCACCTACCTCTACCTGGCCCCTTCACCTACTAAATAGGCTACAAGCCACCATTGTGGGCAGCTATTTTTCTATTGAAAATGTACCGGGAGATATTCATCTACTTGTAAGTTTTAGAAAGATTGTCGGTTAATCATCCTGATAGCTCATATACAGCGTCTGGCCACCACACGTGGTCTATTGTTTTCTGTTAAAAGTACTACTAGAGGAAAACTAAGTTTAAGGTCAGTAGGCCTATTTTAATTCTGTATTTGTGGCCACTCGGGTTAAGTCATCAAGTTACTCTGATCTGGTTTCCCAGTGAAGAGGATTTAACATTGGCCAGATGAATTGAGGGTGGGTTTTTTTTATTAAATGTTTTTCCACTATTATATCTACGTTGATGCGGGCGTCTTTAGGTTTTATCACCCTCTTTCCCACCTCATTGATAGAAATATATGATAAGTAAGGGAGGATAATTATACACGGTGCATAAAATAAAGTATATTCAATAATATCAACACATTTTGCTGTTCGTTTTTTGGGAAAGATTTGTAATACATTCTTAGACTTGAAAAGTATAGTAAAAAACACCTTTATGTCATCCTTTCCTCCACCCCCTCACCCGATAAATAAAGGGTAGATTTTCCTCA
>CABFOV010000069.1:177367-224092 GCA_902141375.1 Timema poppense
CCTTACCCACCAAAAAAAGACGAAAGGTCAAACGAGGGATATATAACGAAGAGAGGACCCACTTTTATGAATAAAGAGAAGAAGAAGGTAAACGGGTTGGGTAGGGGGATAAAAAGCACACATCTTGAAGAAATTCCTTTTTATTCTTCCTCACTTTACTCCGTTTCCTAAAAGTTGGCACTGAACTAGCCATGGAAATGTGAATAGCACCAGCCACCTCCCCATCTTTTCAAGTGTTTGTTTTCATCGTTTGCTCCGATTGGAGAGGGGAGGGGATGAAACTTGTCATCAACAACAGCCCTTCAAAGTTAGGGTAGGGGGGGAGATTTGATTCATCTCTATAGTGGGCTGGCAGTATAAAGTATTGTAAATTATTTGGTGTTTGCCTTTTGTACTTTTCAATATGGATGGGTGATTTAGTTTTTTAATCTTTAACACTCAATTTTTGATATATTGTCAACATAATTCTAATAGAACATTTTAATTATCTTACAGCTATTCTAGAGTAAGTTTTAATATTTCATTGTTTATTTTAATCAATTAATCTTTTAGTTATGTAGTATGTATGATAATAAAAATACGTGTGGTTTGCTGTAATGAATGTCTTTAATAAGAGATGATATTTTTTCTAACATTCTATTATGATTTTAGTTAATCAATATACAATAAATTTTATCTTAATCTTATGTTTGTGGGTGCATCTCAAAAATTACCATCTATTCAATGATTTTTTCTTGAAATTAATAAATTGTATGCATACAAACTATGAAGTATTTTATTTAACTTTGTCCCAACATTTTTGAAAAAACAACAACACGATGTTATATCAGACAGATAAAAGTATCAGCTACAATACCGGCAACAGATATTTGTGTCGAAAGGTAGGAGAACCTCTATTCATATATTTTTGTATTGTCAAAGGTGGATTAAAGAAAGGGTAACATTTATTTGTACTTTTCCATCTTTTTTTTTTTTCTTGACAACTATTTATTACGTACCTAAAAGGTGAAATTGAAATTAAAACTTATTAGTTTTACAAGTAAGTTTGAAAATGACAGTACACTATTTTTTCCCAATTAAATAATTTTAATATTTACGCCTGTTATTAATTAAATAATAATAATCATGCAATTTTATTTCTAGAATATTTCTTAAAAATATTTTTATCAGCACCGCGTCTTACTGCCCGTTCGGGCTATAAGCACTTGCGTGAATGTTTAATGGTAGGGTGATTGTGAGAGGAAATGGAGGACCTACAGCTTTACGTGAGATCCGAACCACGGCGAAGGCCTGGCATTCCCCATATTCACAAGTTGTGATTAATACACGTCTTGTCAGAGGTGAAGAAAGGATTTGGCATTCAGATAATTCTGTGCCGTGACCGAGGATTGAACCCTGGACCTCCAGCACGGAAGTCTGACACCTTACCCTTAGACTGCCAGGTCACCTTTCTTAAAAATAAATATTAATAATAAACTATTGCAAAGACTGAACCATCCTAAATCTATAATGTCCTTGATGTAACGTGATGCACTCTTGTAGTGTGTGTTACGACAATAGTAAAGTTGTGGATTGAAATGATTAAAATAATGACAATAAAACAATTTATACTCCAAGATTATCTGGATAGATCCTTTGGTAAATCCAAAGATACAAATTGCAAATTTATCTCCAGATGCAATATTGATATATTAAAATATTATAGGAGGTTATCCTAAAATAAATTAATAAATTAATATTATCTATAGGGCCTATATTTTTTATATATTTATATCATTAATAAATCAATGTTATTTATATATTTAAATGTTTTCAATTCAACATGGGTGGCCATTTTTTTGTTCAGGGGCTATCGAATCATTTCTGACCAGGAATCAAAATTTTCTTTAAAAAAATATTAGGGACCCATATTAGACTATTGCCCGACAATAGTTTTTAAAGTTATATAATAGATCATATTTAATGTACACTAATCATTATTGATAATTTTAATTAACATTAAAGAGTTTATTTTATTGAATATATAATGATTTATTTGTAAAAGAAATGTCTTTAAAAATATATGGGTAATTTTATTTATGTTACTGATTATCTATATTCTATTAAGTTGTATTACACACGTTAGTTGCAATAACCAATTTTATCTAACTAAACACCAAGCAAAATATGATTGTTTATCAATGTGATCCTTGATTTTTCATCAACTGTGACAGTTACTCAAATTGTGTGTTTTGTTATGGGAAGGCTGCATCTCATCGCATCATGATATAAATCAGTGACTCTCAACGGGTGTGCCGCTAAATTTTAGAGAAGTGTTAGTAATAATTAAATAATTTTTAAAATTAATTAAAATAAATATGTTTGAGAGCTTCCAATGTTTATTTTCCAGAGAATAAAATGGTTTACAATTATTAATGTGTTGAGTAATTAATGGGAAACTTGAAATTACCGTTTATTACACAAAATTTTAATTCATGTTTAAATAGAGGTCAAACAAACCCATTTCCTTTTCAAATGAGAGAAATATCTCACTACATGCGCAATGCCTAAGTCTCTCGTATCGGTACCGACCTACCAGTTCAATGTGATCTAGAGGCCGATTCACACAGAGCGCTAAGATAAGATAAGCTAAGCTAAGATTTGCTTTGCTAACTTTCTAGAAAAATAGCGGACCATGTATTTAAATTTGTTGGTTCACACAGAAAGCTAAGCTATGCCTTGCTATGCCATGGTAGGTTTTTTTCCGATTGCTGGCCGGGCAATTTTTCCATCTCCCATCTTGAGCCATCTTAAGTTGCGAATGCACATAATGCAACTTGGGCTCCGTGTTGAACAGACGCAGTGCTGGTTAGGTGAAAATAACTAAAGAAATGTTGTAGTTTTGCTTTCAGTTTGTTTTACATGTATTTAAGTAATATTCTACTTAGGTTTTATATTTAATAAATGCTTTTATATTAAAATGTAATCGTTAATTGAACAAGTAAAACCTCCACCTCCTAAATTTTCTTCATTTTCCAAAACAGCTTCTAACAGGAGTATTTTTATTTACTCAGTACTATCATATGAACTCAAACAAGACATTTTGGAGAACGCCATCCATCATAGCTAAACTTGACTGGAGCAGACCAGAAAGAAACAACACTGAATTCTGGAGTGAAAGGAGGGACCATGGCTTAGCTTAGCATTTTGTGTGTATCTGCCTTTAGTCTTCTTAATTCCTCTCGTCACCTCGGAGAAGGTGTATTGTGATTGTTAAAAAAAAATCAAATTCGATAATTTGATAAATGTTGAGGTTTCATGACCCCCTAAAATCAAAGAAATTGTTTTCGCAATACTGTTTGTCTGTATGTATCTCAAGCTAGAACGGACACTATTTTAACGATCTGGCTGAAACTTGTTATCTGGGATTTTCATAAAGTCCCCACGAGGGATTTTGGAATTAGATATATAACCCTAAATAAAAGTTAGTTTACTGGAAGACCAAAAGAGAAAAAATAGATTTTCTCGAAATACACTGTAACGATTTTGAATAAATTTTATATCTAGACGATGTTCATCACTATAAACTATATGGTAAGTCTCATTTTTTAATGAAAATTACTTTGAGGGTACTTAAAATAGGAAATGTTTTCATTTTTTTTAAATGCATTCGCAACTATTAGAGATGAAATAAATTATCATTGTATATGTATTAAAAATAAAAATCTTTTACATTAAGTAAATTTTAATGAAAACAATAATTTTTTAGCTATAAGAAAATACATATATATTTTAACTCAGGTATTTGAAAATGAATTTGATTCCTACGCTCTTTGAAGGACAAATATGTTTCTACCCTTTTTTATATTAATGTATATCCATATTGAAATTTGAAAGATTATCATTAAAATTCCATTTTTATAAAACAATCAAAACAGAAATGACAATGTCAATAGTTTACAAAAGATCCCATAAAATGATCATATTATTAATACTCTGACGATAATACTTAGCAAGCCACGTGAAATTTAATGGTTTCAACATACAATGACCGAGTAGAGAAGAATTTCATTAATTAGAGGTGAGGAAATAGGACGTAGTGAGAGATATATTTTACAGTTACATGAATTAATAACTTTCAGTCATCGTGTTACAGCTTTATTTAACTTTCTATAATATATAACAGAATTTAATGTAGAAAATATTTTGAAATTTGGAGGAACAAGGGAATTAAAGAACAGATTAGAATAGAATTAAATTTATTTTAAATTATATTCAACTTAAATTCCTACTCCACTTCTCAATATTTGCTAATTTATAAACTTATATTATTCTAAAATATATCTAATCTGTCTTTTTCTGCCTTAACTTGTCTCTTGACTTAAACCTATAAGTTTATATTATGTTATTTTAAAGTGTGTATATATATATATATATGTGTGTGTGTGTGAATTATATTATTTAATGTGTTCTTAACTCCTTCATATTATAATGAAAATATAGTGAAGTTCCCTAATTTGTCAATCCATTATAATTTATACTTAATCCAAGGTTTTCATGTCTTTTATACTTTTGATATTTGGACTTTATATTAAATTTAAAATTTCAAAATCTGTTCTACATTAAATTCTGTTATTATATTTAGAAGTTGTTCCTTACTACATTTCATTATGTTTTTCAAAAAATTCTGTAATATATTTAACTATATGAGAGTGATGGGTACCTCATTAAATAGGGCACGACCATGTCATTTGGATTCACGACCCGTGATATGAGCCCTAGGCATTCTTGCAATTTTGACTACAATATTTGTCATGTTTATATTTTGTTTGACGAGATTTTGACATATTTTATCGTTTGAAATAAAATATATTTTTATTCTACTGAAAGTAATTTATCTATTATTAAATATTATTAAAATGTTTTAATTATATCATATTTTAAGGTTTTAAAAATGATGTTTTATAATTTTTACTAAAAAAAGCATGACTTCCCATTTAAGGTTAAAATAAATTTCTTAGAAAAAAATACTTGAAATGAAAATAAAATAAAGTTGTATTTCCCAATGCCCTTCCCTATTTCACCCCCATACATTTTCCTATTTTTCTTCACTATTGCCCTTATACCCCTTCCTCTGAACTCAACTCGAAAAGTCTTAACAGTCTTTGAAACTTATCTCACACAACACAAATTGGAGTTTAATTCCCAAAGGACTTGTCACTTTCAATACAACTTCTCGAAACTTTCAATTCATTTACACGCTTTACAAATTTTTTTTTAAAGTAAAAAGTCAAACCGTTACATTTTTTTATGATATTTTCTACCAGTCTTTTGTCTTGATCGAGGGGTAAAAAAAGAAGTAAGAACCTTACGGAAACATTTTAATTTAGAAAAATTAATTTGTTTCTCCTATTTTCAAAATGAATTTTTTTTTAGTCTTGTGCCTTGTTAAAAAAATCTTAGCAAACTCGGTAAACAATTTAAACCAATCTCAAGAATCACTTATTTGTTTAAAATAATGTATATATATATATATATATATGTGTGTGTGTGTGTGTGTGTGTGTGTGTGTATAAACCACTCCCATATTCCTCAATCAGGAATCAAATTGCATGCATTTGATTAAGAGTCAAACACATTAAAACACAGTAACTCTGCTTAAAATATTGATTATAATTTTAAATATTGGTATCTAGTATGATCAGTAAAATGTATACAAATAAATTTTTTAAATAATTTTCCTATTCTTTTTAATTTGATTTGATTGTGTGTGTATATATATATAGTGTACACATATACATGAATATATGTATGCTACAGGTAGAGTAGATAGTGTTGAGTGAGATGTGATTGAATAATGTTTTTCGAAGTTTATCCAGATATTTGAGGTATCCGACCTGCACTTTCTGAACCGACTGATTATATAATTACACGACTTTTAAATTAACTTAAATCTAGAACAGACACAACGCCCAAGTCTCAGTCGTTAATTCATCACTGTGATCGAGGGAACTCACCTTTCAATCATGATGAATGTTTCGGCCATGTCATTAATAAAACCCGGAATCTATAGCTCAGTAGTCATAGGAGCTACCAACTGAGCTAAGTGGTAGGATTTTATTACTGTAAAAAAACAATTGTTTGTGTATTATTAAAAGCATGCAGGAAGTATGTATACGTAAAATACTATATATTTGTTTGATAGTAGCATAGTCATAATAAATAGCACTAAATCGTTTAAAAATATATGAGTTAATAAAAACCTTGTTATAATATATCAGTCTACTTAAGAAACACTCAAACAGATTATATTAATGGCTTAGTTCAAAATGTGCTTCATGGAAAATATATAGTTATGCCTGGCACTATACTTTCAAAAACTTACAAGATCCATATTAAAGTGTTTTAGCTAATTTTAAATTCATAAATCCTAATATAAAAAAAAATGAAGAACGAAACTTTATAAAGTCAGTTTTCCTTTGTGACGGAGGGAGACATATTCTGACTTACCCATTCACTTTGTGACAAAAACGTTAAATTTAGGTTAATGTACATACGCTTCCCAGTTTACGCTCTTTTATCTTTATCCTTTCTAGTGTTCTCCTATAACCCCTTACCCCCTCATTCCTATGGTTCTAGGACTAACTGCCACAGAGGCAGCACAAAATATAAATATACAGCCAACTCCCTACACCCCCCTCCCTCACATCCCCCTCTCTCTCACTTCTCGCGGTGTTTAAACACCTTTAAATATTCACTCTGACATTAAAATGTTTTCGTCTTTTAATGCAGCTTTATGTTCTAGGTAAATATACTTTGAAGTAAGTTTTATATGCCTTCATACTATCTTTTTTGTACTAGAACAAATCTTTAAAGAAACATTAAGTCTGGTTTCAAGTAATTTGTGTCAACTTTGCCTAATTATTTTAGGTTTAATAAATTAAAAAAACATTTTATGGCAAATTGTAGAGTTGTTGTTATCTCTATGCTTTTATAATTGATTAAATTTTAAATGTGTTTTAATTAATGATTTTGACGTCAAAATGATGAGTGAGTTTCATGATATCGAACTCATAAATAGATCGGCAATGTTTTGGTAATTGTATCAAAAACATAAATAATAGATGTATAAATAATTCTTTGTATAAAAATTGTACGCTAATAGTATAAGGCGTCAGTCTCCTGTTAGACTGACCTGCTGATGAATGAAAGATTGGAGTTAAAATCCTGTTAGAGTCTACTGACGGTAGTTTGGTCTATCCTAAATGATTTACTTTTCTCCTTCCAAGAAAATGTGGCTAGATTTCCTCTAAAATGCTTCCTTCCTAATTCACACTCCATTAGCGTAACTATCATAAATGCGTATAGCTTGAACAAGTGATAAAACGCAGCGATAACAAAAATTATATATATATATGTATATACATATAAACATGTTTTTTTGTTATCAACAGCCTAATCATAATTACATTTTTAAAACCTACCAAATAGAATTAGCCTATACATAGAATTTCACAATAATCTATCAAAATACCTAATCAATTTAAATGGGATTCTGTCCTTTTTTTTTAGAAACTAGAAGTAATTTCAATTTTAAAAATTATTTTCTCAATAATTGAAGAGCTAATTTGTTTAAAATAAGTAATACTATTGTTTTAACAATAATTACAAGAGACATGTACCAAATTATAAAAAAAAACATATTTCAATTTCATGTTTAATATTGTTATCGCACCTAGTGACAAAAACGTTAAGTGCAAAAATAAAGGTTGCGTCTCTTTATTGGATTCAAAGGCTCTAAAATGGCTTACAGAACATGGTACAGTTAAGATAGAATAGCCTTCCCCCCCCCCCTTTCCAAAAAACGTTTTGGTCGGTAAAGAATTACCACGCCGTTCCTCTCTAGCCGACAAACAGATGAGTCCGCTCTGAAGGGAAGGGTACAGCCATAGCAGGAGGCTATGAAGAGGTAATGTGGAGTGATCCTCAACACACACCCCCGCCCCCGCAACGTGTTCCCTAGTGATGTAACGGCCGACCAAATGAACAGCTAAGTGGTGGGCATTCGTTCGCAGCTTCCCTCTATACGCTATACGCGTATCCTCTCCCTCCCCCCACCCCCCAGACTTTTTCTCTTACTGCTCTTAAGCACACAAAACAAATGTTAGTACACACCTCCCCACGAACTGTCCCTCTCACTCTCTCAACCCTTAACCCCTCTTTTCAGTTTCACTGTTACCGCTAGTGCATTCACTGTTTTCTATTATTCAATTACTACCAACCTTTTCACCCGCCTTGCCCCCTGGAGCTTAAAGAGGTGGGAGGTGTAAATGTTAACATTTATTACAGTAACATGGTGGTAAAGAGCTATAGCACCCATCTCCCCACCCTCCCCATTTACCCCTCATTACTACTGCCTCCACTATTTCTCTAACCTTTTCACAAGCCAAACCAAGATCTGTTCCACCGCAGTTAACACGTGTTTTCAAAAAAGGTCTGCAGTAACATTTTGATTACACTTTTTTTTATTGCAATTTAATTATTTAAACAAAATTAACTCTTTGGTTTTATCCTTGTGTATGAGATCTTGTGTTGTGCCACTTTTAAGTTTCTCTAATTAGTTATGATTAATTCTCAATACTGGCGTTCCACGAATACACTTTCTTTAATATGTAGTTGTATTTTGATTTATTTATGAAATTTATTTTAAATTAGTATGCTAAGATTTTAATTTACCTGATTATTAAGGTATTTAACGAGCACTCTCGGAACTGACTGATTATATCAGTACACGACTCATACATTAATTAAAATCTATAACAGGCACAATACCTAGCCCCACGGGCGTTAATTCATCACTGGGAGAATATATCACCAATGATACATTTTCCGACCATACCAGGAATCGAATCCGATACCCTTAACTCAGTAGACAGAACCTTTACCTATTTATCTTCGGTTTTGGATATAAGTATAACAACATTGTTGATAATTTCTCAAACCAAGGAAAAGAGGTATGAATGTACATTATATAAATTGTACTCACATTAGCATGAAGGGAGGATGGGAAAACCATAGTTTTATCATCCACATGGGAAAACATTACTAATATACCTGGCTGGGATTCTAGCCCTCAACCCCTCTATTAAGGTAATTAAGGAGGCCGCTTCGGTAAACGTAAACTTACCGCACAGACGTTCAGCTATAATGCAATATTTAATTCTAAGATTAGTTATTTCAAATTAAACTATACTCTAAATAAATACGAAAGATTCCAAACGAGTCGTTTTTCTGACAGCCCCATAGCTTTAGTTCTACAAATATTTAAAAAAAATTGGTGAAAAATTGACTTTAGTTCATTTCAACGACTTGTTAAGCATATTTGCGAAGCTATGAGACTAGTTGATGAAAGGGGACTCTAAATTTACCCTTCCACTAACAAATACATTCATATTTTGTATAGGCTCACAACAGGAAGTCTTAAGATTTTTGAGAACTAACAGCGAGGTTTATTCCCCTAAATCTTATTCACATGACAAAGGGTGGTTGTATGTGAAGAGTGAAAGGGACCTTGGACCAAATATAGATGTAGTTTCCGAAACGAGAGAGATAATCATATTTATGCATGTGTGTGACCTGACAGTGAATGCTACTTTATATCTGACCAAAGTCGAATGTGCTAGACCACGGGACAGCAGATTAGAGTAGTTTCTAATAGTTTATCTTCATTTTATATTGTGCAACATTTAATGTGATAATCTACTTTTTAGTGATATCAAAGCTGTATCCATACGCATACGCACACGCATTTCCATGGGTCGCAAGATTTTATTCTAAGCGAGGCACTAAAATTAACAAAGAATAGTATTTATTTGACTTACATATTTCAGAAATGATGAGAAAATATTGACTTGAAGGATACAATAATATAATAATATTGAGAATATTGGGACTTGTAGGTCATGTAATTACAGAAATGGTGAAGTAAAATATTTAGTGACCTAATAGATAGATCTCCCCTAATTACCTCATTGTATAACTAGACCATAAATTACAGCTGTTTTTCACATAAATGGCGGGAAATTTGGATCTTTAGGTCAAGCTACTACAGAAATTGAAGGAAAATAGGGACTTGAAACTTATGTTTCACATAACCACCACCAGGTTACACCAGTGTCACGTGCTCTCTCGTTGCCATAACAACATTTCGATAGCTTTTGTTTATGTTCCCTCATTCTTGTCTGTAACCTCTCACTAATTTAGTCTCAACATCTATGTCGTAACATTAATTTGTGTCCCGCACGACGACTTTGGTAAGTTTGTTTGTCTACCTTTATGTTTCCCCTTTTTCACGTCTGTTATCTAGTTTTCACTCATCAGTGTTTCTAATAGACTTTAATTAATTTAATTTCAATTTGCAGGGCCATGAATATGGTATTTTATACCGAAACATGTCGGCCAGAATCTAAACGGGTTTTTTAAATGCTGATTACCTAACCCAAGGAGTATGGGACTGAGCAACATTAAGACTTGGATTCTCATTTATCATTGATTTTCGCTCTAAAACTTTTATCATAATATGTTTGCAACTTATAAAGACACTAATCTCTCAAAGTTTGATTCCATTTAACAACAATCTCCATTATATGGATTGTAACTGTGTGTACTCGTATAAGTTTTCGATGCTATTGTGTCCCGCACGACGACTTTGGTAAGTTTGTTTGTCTACCTTTATGTTTCCCCTTTTTCACGTCTGTTATCTAGTTTTCACTCATCAGTGTTTCTAATAGACTTTAATTAATTTAATTTCAATTTGCAGGGCCATGAATATGGTATTTTATACCGAAACATGTCGGCCAGAATCTAAACGGGTTTTTTAAATGCTGATTACCTAACCCAAGGAGTATGGGACTGAGCAACATTAAGACTTGGATTCTCATTTATCATTGATTTTCGCTCTAAAACTTTTATCATAATATGTTTGCAACTTATAAAGACACTAATCTCTCAAAGTTTGATTCCATTTAACAACAATCTCCATTATATGGATTGTAACTGTGTGTACTCGTATAAGTTTTCGATGCTGGTATTAATTATTTTAATATGTTGTGTATGTGTTTATTTTGACTGATAGTCACCAATTGACTTACTGTATTTTGTTATATGAATTGAATTATTTTAATCTATCAATTTATTCATTTTTTATCTCACTTATCTCATGCGTGTTGTATCTTTTGCTAACGTGTTTTTCATCATTTAAATATAATCATTATTAACCTAAGATTAATTTTTATAATTTTTTCTAGTAATTCTTATGTTTATCCAGCCTTTCAACTTTTATCATAATCTTAAGTGGGTTTCTAAGTCTTAACCATATAAATTGTGGTAAATTTAAATATTATAGGTCAAAAACAACACACTTGGCTGTAAAATAGTGATTTGTAGTTTATGATAATATTAAGTGGTGGAAAAATTGAGGCTTGTTAGTTATTATACTAAATAAATTCCCGAAAGAAAGTGACTTCTATAAATTTTTATTTTATGAATGGCGTGAAAATGGAGAGTTTATAGGTCATATTATCTCATAGTGGCTGAAAAATTATGACTTATAGATTATTTTTCCATATAAATGATGGAAAAATAAAAATAGGGAGGAGCACCTAATCCTGCTATAAAAATTCAGATAGTAAGTGAATTGTAAGTTATTTAATTAACCAAAAATAGCAGGAAATTATTAATTGGTGGGTTGAAGTATTACACAAATGTAAGTGTTTAGCTTGAGCTGACACAAATTTAGTAACTCGATGTAAGTAAACCTCGTATAGTAAATAGTTAGACTGAGGCTATACTCATTTATCTAGTTCATACGTTTTACAATAAAGGATTGTTATTGGCATAGTAGGGTGGGCAGGAAGAAGATAGTTAAAGAAAACGTAACCCTATTTACGTGAAGAGTAGAGAAATATAACTGTAAATGAATTGTGTACCCCACAGTGCATCAGATTGAAATCCAAACCTCAAATCCCTGTCTCCAGCAATTCAATATGTTTCAATTCTGATGCCATAGGTTTCATTGATTACTATTGTGAGTACTATATATGTATATGCGTGAGACTGAAAATGCTATTTCATTTATGCATTTGAAGAAAACATTTTTTTATCTAAATTTATGGGACGTCACTATTTCCCGTTTGTACTGTGAGAACCTTACGTGATTGTTTTTGTATTGGCCGTCAGATTAAAATGATAACTCTCTTTTAGAGCTTCGTATCACTACGCCAGAGGTTCAGGATTAGATTATTGTGTTTAAATGGAATAATTTAGTTCGATAATTTAATATTTTGGACTGTCAATAAAAATAAAAAAAACCATCAAATATAGTGTGATGATTTATTCATAGCCAACCACTGTGTTGTTTATTTGAACGTTATCTTATCTTACTACTTATCTGGGATATTTACGTTTTTGTACTAAAAATTTAGGAATGAGGGCAGAGAAAATTTACACACACTCTAGTGGTAGACGTGTGGGAAGATTTTTAGTAAAATATTTCATTCCATTTGACTGGGATTCAAACCTCTACTTCCCCATCATCATCAAACGAAATCGAACAGACTAAACAATCTTTCCCACACATTCATCCTAAAACCGTTATTCTAAAACTTTTAAACCGAAACACTTTTTAGTGAACATAATATTATTAGCCAACCATATTAAATGATGTTACTATATAAGATTATTGAACAAACATATCCCTTTCTTACATGAAAAGATAAGAAATACTTCCCTTACCAGACACGTGATGACTAAGAGCGCTACTGGAGACTGTAGATCACAACAACAAAATAATAACGGCTGCGCAAGCGCCAAAGACACGCTCAACTTTTCCAATCTTGGAGGATTTAAGAGCTTCTTTCAAAACGAAGAAATAGAAATGGGTGAACTGTTGGAAAAAATAAAGAATTTATCCTCAAGTAGGTTGAGTTTCAAGAGTAAAAGACGAAAACTTCGTGTGTGTAAGCATGTGTGTGTTGGGGGGGGNGAGTAAAACGCTACAAAAGGGGAGAGCGAAGTTGTTGTTTTATGTACTTTTGAAAAACAACGAAATAAATATGTCCTTTAGTCTCATTGCATTTATTGTATCACACACATCATTTTTATCCATTCCTTTATATGGTTTAATATATGTCGCCCTCCACCACTCCCCATTATTTTTTTTTAGAAAAAATAAGTATATAGTGTTTCGATAGTGTTTCCTAAGAGAGAAGGAAAATTACATTTTTTCTGGAACCTAAAATACATATAAGATCGTCTTCATGAACGGACATAAAAATGCGACATGTATAGTATGTGTTAAAACTTAAAATTATAATAAAGTGTGTTGTAATATATTTATTATATTAGGATTCTTTTAGGGAGTCTTACAGAAATTACAGAATTTTCGCTCTTAGTAATGATAACATTTAATATGTTATTATTTATTAGTATTTATATAAAGGTACTCTTACTTGTATTGAAAAATTCTATAAAGAGTGACTAGACCCTGGATTTTATAGGAAGCTCCCTTTCGAACACCAAAATTGATTAAAAGTCACTAAAATAAGACATTCTAGAACTGTCTTTGATTTATTAACTAAAAAATTAATCTAGAAATGTATCAAAAAATTCAACTTTTCTTAATTTTAGGGTTAGACAGTCACACTTACAGATGGCATTGCAAAAACAACTTTTTATAGTTTGGGGTATTATGAATTGTCAACATCCTTCAAAATCTCAGTTAATATTTTTTGTTTTACGGTCGCAATACTTAACTTTTAGTTTTCGAAAATTTAAAATATATATATATATATATATTTGAGTTTAGTTTGAAAAATATGTTTCAAATAAAATATTTGTTTAATAAATATACCTATATATTTGTAATTATAGATAATTTTATATCTCAGTGTTTCGGAAATATGATATAAAATATGTGAATTTACGCATTTGACTGGAACACTTAGTCATTTTACGAAAAAATTAGAGTAACCAATTTGTTTCTAATAATATTGAATTAAATTTAATCAAAATCGCTACAGATGATTTTAAGAAAATCATTTTTTTCTCTTTCTGCCCTTCAGTAAACTACCCTTAGTTTTAGGGTTGGATATCCAATTCCAAAAGCCCTTCGGGTCAAACTTAGTAAAACCATATTTACCAAGTTTTAGCCTGATCAGTAAAATAGTTTAGTCTCTATTCCGGGGCACAGATAGATGGAAATTCAAAAACCAATTTTTGGATTCGGGGGGTTATTAAACTTCAAAATTCATCAAAATCTCTATTTCGATTCTTTTTTTTTACGATCTCAATACATACTTTCTCTACCCGTAAGATATCGAGAAACTAAAAATTACCAAGTCACCATTGAAATGTTTCAAACCCTACCACACCAAATTTGTTGCTAACGGAAACCTCTTTGTTTCTCTTGATACATTATTAATATTAAACTGATTTTAAAATTCTTTGGGCGTTTTTGACGAATAAATACGTTTTAAATGTGTTACTAAAACCTAAAAAGTTTGTTTTACGTTTAGTATTCACTTCAATGGCCACGTATGTAGGGCCAACTCTCTCAATATAGACGAGACTCGCAATAAACGAAGATCGGGACTAAAATCCTCATTGTATGTTATTTTATAAATAGTTTTCCATTCGCTCTCCACATTAATGTGTGAACATTTCTTCTATATTCTACCTTTATAGCTACTAACACATAAACGTAATTGGTAAATAATATGCATATACCCATAAAGGGCAGTAAAACGTGGTGCTGAAAAAAATAATTTAGTGGGTCCACTTCTACAGAGCTTAAACAGTTGTGCCAATTATATTCAAATTAATTATTTGATAATATATTGATATGTCAAATACTAGGTTAATATAATTAAATTAATATTGTTATTGATTGAAAATATGAGATTATGGACCAAATGTTATAATTATATAATAAATATAAGAGTGAAAATATGTATATTTATTGGAATATTGCTATTATTAATGTGTAGGATATTTGGGAACACACCATGTAGAGAGGGAGAAAAAAAAATTACAGCCGGTCTTGACCGAGGTCTACCCTACCACACCAGAGTCAAGTATACTCGCCGTAGGACTTTACCTCACCGGTGGCAGGACGATAATTGATTACGATATATTTCCAATCCCACCCAACAGACCGTCCCCTACCTTCACCCTTCACCCTTCCCACTTCCCCTCCTTCCGGCAACCAGGGAATTGATCCGGGTTTCCCCGGAGCGCCCCGATCTGACAGCTGCGTCCCAGGTTGTGATCTCACTCGACTGAGCAGGCAATGTCGAGCTGTGATCTTGGCGAGCGCAGGCTCTTTAAAGTTTTAACTCTTGTAAGATTCTGGCAGGAGCGTTTATAAAAACAACATATTTTTGGGGGCCAACATTGATAAAAATTCACTATTCTATTAGTGTAGCTAAAAAAGTCATATCATAAGTTATATTTTAATACCAATTTACTTGATGTATGGATGTATTTAATGTAGTTATAACTGTTAGATGTGGTCCTGCCTACTAAAATCCTACTATAGCTATGAGGATCTATAGTGTAATCACGTTAAGAATGGATATTTTAGAGTATATTATTATTATTAGCACCGCTTCTTACTACCCGTTCGGGCTATACGCACTTACGCTAATGTGTAATGGTAGGGTGATAGTGAGATGAAATGGAGGACCTACAGCTTAACGTGGAATCCGAACCACGGTGGAGGCCTGGCATTCCACACATTCACAAGTTGTGATTAAAACACGTCCGGTCAGAGGTGAAGGAAGGGTTTGGTAATCTTATAAACCTGTACCGGTACCGAGGATTGAACCCCGGACCCTCAGCACAGAAGTTCAACACCTTACCCCTAGACCACCAGGTCACACCTTAGAGTATATATAAATTAATATTATTCTTATTCCACGTCTCATTGCATAATGCATGTAAGATGTTACTATATTGTGTATGATATTATATTGGCATTGATATCATCTATTTATATTGACATGTAAATATAACTACCATTACTTCATTATAGACAAGGCGATTTATAAGAATATCCATGGTGTAAATCTTATATCAAGCCGTACTGACCAGGCAGCCATTGACTGTTGGCCAAGTTTGAACCAATTTCTGCTGATAGAGGGTACCATAAGGTCAGCGCAATGACCCCTCTGGTTGTTTCTCTCAGTTTTATAGACCGGAGTCGCTATAATTTAATTAAAATAGCTCCTCTTTAATCCTCATGAGATTGAGTTGAACCCGTTATAGACCCAATGCTTCCCAAGAGTTTGGAAGCATTGGGAATCAAAACCGGGACCTACGGATCTGTAGCCAGAAACTTAGAATGATAGATAAAAGAGGCGGTAAATTTAGGAAGTTAAACTACATATATCTGGCTTTTAATTTGTTGTATATAGTACTCTTTGAGAACCTAATTGTATCTAAACACGGTTTACAACTTAACTTTAGAAAAGAGACAACATCCAGTCATATATTCTCTGTGATAATACGAGTGTATCGCAATGTAAAGGGAAGGACCAATTCCATTATCTATTAATTCTGAGGCCATCCCCAGAATAATATCCACAAACCTTTAGGTTAAAATACATATTGCCAACTGAACTAAGGAGTCAGTACCCAACGTGATATTTGAAACTAATTTCTAAAACAATAGTGATTTATTGATGCGTTAATTGGACCACTTTTTCTACCAACATTTCACCGGTGGTCACTGTGCAGAAATATAAAAGAGAACACGCTACCATGGTTTCGTAATTAAGACATTACGTATCATTTGCAGATACAGGATTGTGAACAAGAGACGTGGTTGTCTGCATCTTTTATTAGCTCAACTGATAAAATCCAGCTGCTCATGTATTATAAAACACATAAACTTCTATTTATTTTACTGGTTCACTTACAGGTGTTCATGTATTAGCAAACAAACTTCAAATTATATTACTTATACGATCACATGTGATCACGTATTATTAACACGCAAACATTTTTTCCCACTAGATCACTTTGGCCAATCATAAATACTCACCTAGACTAATCACAGGAGCATACATGAAATGGCCGTCTTATCCTGTTCTCTTTCTCTATAATTTAATATTTCCTGCCACTGATTATTTGATCTTTTTCAGCTAAAAAGCAGAGAAAAATTGGATTATAAAACAAACAAACCATTTAAATATAGGTTTCTTTCATTAAAAAAATTATTTGTTTCCTATGTTCACTGGTTAATATAATAGAAAAATCAAAACCATTCGTATTTGCACTGGAGTGTTGAAAAATAAAACTGTTTTGTGTATTATGCCGTCAATTTATTTCACCTACTATTGTTCGCCATCGTTATATTAAGCTGTTCATAACCTTTCAGTTGATTTTTATCAGAATAAATAACAAAGAACCATTCAAAAAACATATCTTTCTATGTGAAATTATGATTAATGTATCAATGGTGAGATGCCTTGTCAGTTAAGCGGTGGCATGTACAATGTCCATGTACCACCCGTTTCAATAAAATGTAGAGCATTTTCTTAATAAGAAAATTCTTTGTGATACTATAATTATATTTGGGATACTCACAGAAATTATCAGTACAGGAAGAACCTGTTATATAGTTTAGCTATCAAAATTTACCTCTTATAGCCTCATGCGTCGTATTGTCACCGAAGATACCGTGTTCGAATCCTCACCGACTCCGTATAAGGCAAAATCCTTCTAGAAACGCATGTGTTATTTATTAGTCAGCGCTAGATTAGTCATGTATCCAAGCAACATGCTATGATTATATCCAAAATAATTATGACATTGGTAATTGACTACATAATAGAAATAATTATTAACTGTATAACGACTAATAAAAACTGAATTGGAGTGATTATTTCCTCCCCATACCCTTTGATTACTTAAACGCTAGTTGTAGTAGTTATTTCCCCTCCATACCCTTCGCACTAAAACACGAGTTTTAGTGATTATTTCCCCTCCATACCCTTTGAGCACTAAAACACGAGCTTTAGGGATTATTTTACATGGGTTGTTCACTAATAAATTAAATTACGTTTCAAGCTTATATTTCAACGGTCAGCAACTAAAGGCACGCAGGCTGTATCTGACCCACAACATATTTAGCAAACAGACAACTGTGTTCATAAAAACAGATTACTAACTAAATACAATTTGATAAATATAAAGTTTATATTTTTTCTCAATATCTTTTTTCTAAGCTGACCTACCAATTTGTTTCTTAGCTTCATATGTCTAGCGATATCAAAAAGGTGGCGGACCCTATTTCTATCTGAAGCACTGCTTCATAGCTAAGTAATTGCGATAGGTATTCACGAAGTATCTAGTAGGATTTTAGAATGTAAATAGGTTTTCTCCTGCTATATTCCTACAATACAATAGTGTGCCATAGTATTATTATCATTATTATTATTATTATTATTATTAGCATCGCGTCTTACTACCCGTTCGGGTTATACGCACTTACGCTAATGTGTAATGGTAGGATGATTGTGAGATGAAATGGAGGAGCTACAGTTTAACGTGGAATCTGAACCACGGTGGAGGCCTGGCATTCCCCACATTCACAAGATGTCTTGTCAGAGGTGAAGGAAGGGTTTAGTAATCAGATAAATCTCTGTGCCATAGTAGCCATTTCAGACCAATGACTTAAATAACGTAAATTTTCTAGATAGTTATAAAAATAAAATACACCACTACCTGATAGTTTGTAAAGTATAAAATATATTTCCATTTTTTTAATATAAAGCCATAATAGAAGGAAGAAAGAGCTTGTAAAAGTTCATGGCATCACATCATAATATTCGTTGATATGTACAATACATCAAATTTATATCAAAATTTTATTATTTATAAATCAAATTTATTGATGCGTAACGTACCCTTGGAAGTCCACGCGCCATAAATCGGGAAACACTGTGCTAGATTATTATACAACAGAAGCTTCATGTTCACTTGCGCGTGACTAATGAATAATGTACCATCGGTGGGCACTTGGATTAAACGTCAAACTGGTCTAGTCTGGTTTACCGGTGATGAAGAGTTCAAGCTTTCATTCCCAGCCAGGATTTTATCATCCCAAATATTATCTCCCTCCCTATCCTTCTACGCAAAATCTGTGTACACTTCCTATGAACTCCACCTTCGTTATCCTTACCCCACGAGTGTAAGGGAGGATATGCTGGATGCGGGGTATGGACAGAGTACAGAGCCCAGGAAGAGGGTCTAATTCGAGTTAGAAACGAGTGTACGTTAGAAACGATCATTATTCAAGAAGTGTTTCTTTTATGGAGTGACACGCCAAGAAACTTTGAGAACACGAGACTGGGGAATTAGACTGGTTAATTGATATAGGTCTGTGTTCATATTTGCTTGCATTTTTGACACCGAACTGAAGATAAACATAAACTAAAAAAAAAAAANAAATAAATTCCTTAAAAATTATCCTGGCTGCTGCAATAACATTATTTAATCTTCTATGTCGTTTATTAATTCAAAAAAGTATAACAAATTTTTTTAACTATAGTCTTCCTTATAAATTGGTTTAACCTAATTAATAATACCAGTCACTTTAAACTAAGAAAAATTGTTGTTTTGGAGCTAATTAAAACATTTCCACCGTTTAATAAACTAAGACAGCCCTTTTATTTATAATATTAATATAATAGTCATACTCACCAGGTTTTACATTTAAATGTAATAAGCTGTAGTCGACGTTTGTAGTCTTGTTGTAAAGTGCTCGCCTCAGGACCCGATGCTAGTAGTTTCAAACCTTACTGGGATCTATGGATTTTTCTTGAGCGTTAAAAATTCGTAGCACAACTTCCTTCGGAGGGGAAGTAAAGCCATCTGTCTCATGTCAATTGTGGAATGTAAAACCTGGTTCAGACAACATGGCAAATAATACGAACATTTCCACCAAAATTTTCGTTATTCTTTTCGCTTTAGCCAGAATGTTCAGACTTGAACAGAAAAACATGTCCCAATAGTTGGTAACTTCATAATTATTAATGTGCTCTGGTGCCATTTTTCAAAATACATAATTATTACTGTTATTTCGGCTCCGTATTGTTTGATGATCCAAATAGTTCTAGGTAGCATATACGTACATTATTTACCGGCAACCGACATGAGTAGTAATGAAATATTGACGACTTGGTTATAAATATACGATGCTGAGATCTTTACAATTCTTGTTAGACACATTCCTGAATGTAAATATTCCAACTAAACGAAAATTCAAGAATGTATTGAAAATCATAAACACGCATCACTAAAAATTATCGTGAGGACCCAAATGGAATCAATCCACTTCACTGGCTTTTTTTTTTTGTAAAGTGTAATAATACGTAAGTATGCGTATATCAAAGACATTTCTCTTGGTTCTATATATTCCGAAGGTATTACTCAAGAACATGAAATTGTTTGCTTATTTTCCAGTTGCTTCGGTCAATTAGTGTTTTCAATAGTTTAACTCGCTCTGGTGTATGTTTTATGTAAAGTCAATCATTACGGTCTTATTCTAGACATACATTATAAGTAATAATAGCAGGGATGATGATGATAATAATCTTAATAATAACAATAATAATCCTCTCTTTGAGGAAGTAGAAACTGTTGACTTAGGTTCTTTGTCATAATGTATTTCATTCTTGATGGCCTCGTGAATAATAAATTAGAACCGGGTCTAGCTAAGACTCAAAAGGATGGAAGTATTATGACAGCCCAGGGAAGTGTCATGTTTCCCTACAAACTTTTTTTTTCCCCTTTTCACTTATCTTTCCCAACTAAATCCCTCCCACCCCCTTTTTTTTTCACACAAACACACACACACATGTTGCGTATTGTACTGTGAGATATACCGCTGAATATCTGGGATAAATAAGTGACAAGAGAAGGAAAGCTGCGAACGATCACTGACAGAAAAAAGCTTGATGAATTGTGGAAAGATTGTCGGGAGTTTACTCCATATTGTGAAGTAAGGAGTGCCGTCGAGGTGATATGAGGACGAGTAAACTAAAATAACACTCCTCTTTGTTGAGACATGTCATAAGACAGCCTACATTTGTGTACGCACACTTAGAGATGATGCACTATTGTTGGCACAAGATGAGAATTTTAGTCGTGTTTTGTTTAGCGACATGCTTACTTAGTAAATTTGGAACTATTTCGCAACGCTGGCTGCATCTTAGCTTGACGCACCTAAGCACTCTAGCCACTATCATAACTAAACGCCAATGTAAGAAATAGAACGAGAGGGAAGAAAGTGGACAGTTTCATTATTGAAGCCATATTTTTTTCTGTTGATAACACCTATCTTCTTCTACTGATGAGTACACACAATCAACTATTATTACCTGGACAGCATTGCCTTGCATTTTAAAATTATATTATTATTGTTTCCTACACTAGATAGATATACGCAGTCATCCACGGAAATATTTAATCTATGTCCTGTGGATTTTCGAAGGAGATTCACACCATTGGTTCATTCATACTCTCTCGAAAGCCATCAAAGAACTATTATGTTATACGTTTGAATTAGTTGCTAGGGTTTTATATTAAAAGATTTGCTGTCTCGTGTTAGCTTATTTTGTAAGTAGCTTTCTCCATTACCACTAACCTTATTTCCATTATATTTCTGCTCGTTCAAGTCGCTAATACGGTCTACACTGGCTATCAAGAGACTATGACTGACCCCCCCTTGAAAATAGAATTTTAGGCTAAGAAAGTCTCGAATAACCGCTTCTTTTGATAGCTCAGTTGCGTGAGGAGTGTGAAGTAATTGTGTTGTCTCTCGAGCCTTGTCGCATTTATTTTCTTACCACCACCACCNTTGTCGCCTTTATTTTCTTACCACCACCACCCCTCCTGTTACAAATCTTCCTCTCCGCCCATCCCAACTTATTTTTTTTTCTTACCAGCTTTGTTTTATTTGGTCGTGGCTGGTTGGAGGTAAAGGTTGAAGCTTTGATATGTCCTGATCTCCGTCGGGCTCTTCAACTCACGTAAAGCAATTCTCTGTGTTGATCCCCTCCCCAACTTATCCCCCTTCCACCCAAACTTCAACGTTTTGTTCATGGTAGAAGAAGAACAAGAAGAGCTGGGACGTCTCCAATCCCTCAGATGAAGACGTTTACTCGTTCCGTTTCGTGTTATGGTTTCTCCTCATTCTCCCTTTCCCTCACCTTCCACCCTCTCGTCTCCACTCAATTTTTTAAGCTGTCAGTCAATTATAATAAGTTTATTTCGCACTTGAATAACCCACCGTTTGGAATAGTCAAAGCCAAATATTTAATATCCTTTAAATTATTTTTGTTGTCAACATCCCTTTTTCTCAAGTAATACAAAGCTTACGGCGATGAATAAGGTATCAGCGGATAGGATTTTTGTACCGGCTTCTGACATAACATACTCGGTCTACGTTAAAACACATTGTTTGTTTAAAATGTAAGTTTAAAGAAAAATCTAGCAATTTTTGTATCACTTACCGAAAATGACAAACAATAAAATTCAAGATGATTGAATTCTGACATCAAATATTGTATACAAAGAGGTATTATAAATTGTAAATACATTCAGATTAATAAACTCTCTTTGCTATTTTGTATATTATACACTTCGCTGAGTATTTAATGTCAACGACCCAACAAAAGACTAAATCTTTTTTTTGGGCGGGGGGGAAGAGGGGGGGAGTTGAATGTGTGAAAGATTCGCAAGAGTTTACTGGTATTATATAAATCGTCGAAGTCTACAAATCGACCTGTGGGCACATGGCTTAATTTCCAGGTTCATTTAGTTTGCTTCACAGCTCGTGATGGGGAGGTTGGGGTTTGAATCCTGAACGGGTGCCCTAAAGAATTTCTCCCACGTCCTCCACGAAAATGAAGGAAAGTTTATTCTAAGCTCTACCTCTATAATCTTAGTGTAATTAAATTCGCATAGCCCAGACATAAAATAGACAGAGAACAAAAATATCAATCTAACATTAAACATTTTGTGAGCCTTTTCTATCAGTGAGAACGTTGAGATAATATAATTTAAGTCTCTGTTTGTTTTATCTCTCCAATAAGGTTTAGGGATGAGAAGGGTAGCTCAAAGGAATTATATCCGCATTAGCGTGGCGAGAGAATGTAATGGGAGGGCTGGGAGAAGGGAGAAACGGTGATAAATCACACTCTGGAAACAAATCCTCGTTGATCCATGTTGTGATAAAAAAAAAACTAACCTGCCCATTAACAGTGACGAAGTGCAATGCGAGTTTAATTTCAAACGTTGGTCCCCTAACTCTGATAGGCTATGCCTCAACTCTCGTTTGGCTCGATTATTTATGTAATCATTTTATTGTAAGAGAGTGGCAGAGATTTTGAGCTCGCCACAGTGTACAAGCCTTTCTTTACACCCACCTTTTAGACGTTTACTGATGTACTCTTAGGGTTTTAATAGAAATACTAAATATCTAGAGAAATAATAAAAAGATCAAGTTTGAATAATACAGGAAGTGTAATAAAATATTTTTTTAAAACACTACCCATAATCACCTATTTGTCCTACACCACGCTCCTCTTAATCACAGGCCGTGGTGTCAACTGTGGTTAAATGTACTTGATGTGACGTCAAGGGTCCTAGCAATCTGCTGTATTTTAAGGAGAGTGATTATATGTATATTTAATATTTTAGTTCATTTGAAAACTAATGGGTTACTATGAACGATTATAAAAATTAATTTAAACATATTTCACGTGTATTATTAAAACAAAAATAACTTATAAGTAGAAAAAGGTGCAACAAATAAATATTAAAACAAAATTTTGAAATTAATATTTGCTAAGTAAGGATTATATATTGTCTATAGACATGATTTAAATGTTATGCTGAAAATTATGAAAATACATTGAATTGAATCTCGTAAGGAGCATTATTGTTATATCCAAAGTCTCGGGCTCATTTCAGTGTTACACCCTTTGGCAAATTAGTGTTTGAAATAAGGGTTAGTTCTTTGACTTCCCAATCCAATATAAATATGTGTATGATTAATATTTATATATATATATATATTCTATATAACATTAATATATTAATGATAAAAAATATTCAAACACTGAACACAAATGAGAATTTATTTATTTGTTTTTAGCACTTACCAATCGCGCGAGCAAAATTTGAAACTTTATTTTTATATTGTGGCTAGTTTTCTCTTTTTTACTGAACAAGAATTTTCACTACAAATTTAATATTCCTATACTTAGTGTATGTGTTAAAAAAAAATTGTATTTCTAAGCGTTCACAAACCCATACATAGCAATTCACTAAAGAAATTACCGAAGAAACAAATTTGTGTTAGTCAATTGTTGTTTACAAATATATTTAAGAGCCAAGGATATGCTTTTGATTTTTGTGCTAAATAAATTATTTTTTGAATATTTACTTTTTAAAAATTGTCATTATTAAACGTCCAATAATCCCAATTCTCAAAACTGATGTTTATGGAATGGTTAGTTCTCTTGTAAGATAGTTGAAATAGCTATATTTTGTATTAGAAACATCTTAAACATAATTAAAAGAAATGAATTCCAAACTCATAGAAATTTTGTAGTAAGAATAGCTACTAATGTACTCATATTATTATATCATCTCAAATATTAATTTAATATCAGTTTATCACATAAAAAAGATTCATATATATTATGTTTTCCCCATACGACCAAAAAAGTCATTATAATTAATTAAACTGTTGTCATTCAATGTGTCAAAATGACTAACAATATCAACATTTAATTTTAGTTTCCCGTACCTGGAAGAATGTAATTCTAGTACAATTTATACACGTAACTTCTTCTCTGATTCAAGAGGCTGTTCAACTGAAACATTGCGAATTACTTCCAACAGTTGAGGGAAGTTGCTAAATCGAGTATTTAGGTTATCATCTACATGTCAAAACAAAATCCACACCCTTCACCATTAAGTGAATATTTGGTCAATACTATTAAAACTTTAGTACTATGATAAAGGGGATTACGTGTGTTGGTAATAATATATCCTACTTTTAAATTTAGTGATTTATATTTTCCCCACAAACTAAACATGTTATTTACAAATAAATCTAATCTCTCATATTCCAAACTCTTTAATTAATGACATTAGTCCTGTTTAAATAGAACCTTTGATTGAATTTTATCCAATATACAATACCAGTATTCCATCATTTGAAAAATTTAAACCATTCCAGTTGACGTATTTTGCTTTAATTTCATGGCAGACAAAGTTGTTTCTGTTAATATTTTTAATACAAACTTAATATTTTACCTTTCCAAATTGGAAAGGCACATTGTTTTGAAATGAATGGTAAGTGCTGTTTTTACCAGTCTTCAATTAGTATAACTCTATTGTATCTGAAAATTCAAGCCTACTATTTTTATAAATAATGCTTGGTTAGACATTATATTTGTTTCCACTTGAGGCAGAAAATATTTCTCTCGATTCATCAATTTCTTGGCACCCAATTTAATAAAGTGATTATTCTGAAAGCAATAACTTGCAAAAATCCTAATTTTGGATGATAATTATTGTAAATATATCGAGGGGGGGGGGGGCGGGTAGTACAAGAAAATGGGTCGAGCTTAAAAGGGAGTAGCAAGAATGAGTGTAATAGAAAATATTTGATGATCGTATTAACTGTGTAATTGTATTTTGTGTTGTACTTAATTTTTTCCGTTAGAAAATCCAACTAAGTGAAAAGTTCGACACCATTCTTGTAGGTGTACTTACATTACACTTATGTTTTTCACGATGTTTTCAATAACAATTCCTAAGGAAGGTACAAAATATATTTTCAAAGTATTTGTTGAAAATACTTTGCCGTTGCGACCATTTTTCTAACTTTATCTTCTGTTGTACAGTCAGTCTAAGGTGACCGTCAATGGCATAAAAACCACGTATGTTAACGTTTAATGACAGCTATTTGTCAATTTTAACATTAGCAAGCACTTCTGTTTATTTTTTTCAGACCTAGAATTGAAAATATAGATAGCTTGGTTTACAATTTCATATTGGTACGGACTTTAATTAACTAGCTCTACCTTAAATTCAGTACATTATTGAGATAAATTTAAGTAAACGTCGATTTTAAAGTAATTCGCCATTACTTCCAGAATGTTCATTAAAACGCGTTCTAATTTCAGGTTCACTTTCTTTGTCTGTTTGTGGTTTACTCAATTAAAAAGGTAAAAGACATATTTGAGTTTTGGTTTCTATCCAAGCGATCTCTGGTGTATATTCGTACACATCCGGTTCTATCTTTATAAATTTCTGTCTTAGATATATCATGGTATCCTAAAAGTTTTATACGCACTTCTGATTCCAATGACGTTGACCAACAATCCCTGGGATTCATTTTAATCCATTTTGGTCTAAGTTCTTCAACACGGAAGAAACGAACAACATTTACATAACTTAAAGCTTTATAAGAGCTTTAATTACGTTTAAAACATGTTACACAACGTCTTATCATTTTGTTTAGCTTTTAAAAAAATTATAAAATAATGTTGGTAAAAAACTAATATTTTAATAATGCAATAGAAAAATTCAACGCACAAAATGATCAAAACACATAAATAGATTACACACGAAACAAAAGCTCAGAGTAGTAAAATAAGCTGAACAACTCAGCAATACTGCATGTGCCTGTGTAGTTGACCAAGACCCTGGCGCAATGTTGTCAATTTCAGTATTCCGGTCTGTTACTAAAAACGGACATAACTATAGGCATTCTAACTACGCTAATGAGTTTATATAATTTACTATAGAAAAAATATATCCATATTTGCGTGAGAACCTCAACTACACCCAGCTGGGATTTAAACCCTATCCTCCCCATCACCAGCAAACCAGACTAATTAAGACATTAATTTAGTTCGCGTGTCAACTTATAGTAGTAGCGGTAACTTTAAACAAAGAGGTTTTACTCGGAATTAATATGGTATGCTTATTCCAAGAAGAGTAGATGGTGTTAACGGTTATACTACATAGGAACTATCAGGCAAACGTCTATACTTTTACTTGAATAACACTCTTAACTTTATAATGGCAAGAGTAATTCCACTAAACATGGCAAGAACAACACCATGTTTACGAGTTGCATGAAAGTTTCCACACTGAACATTTTATTAACTTACTTTTTATATGTAACGCCATAAAATCACGCTATTTGGCTTAGTAATGTTTGTCTTAATATATGCGCCTTGTAAACTAAGGGGTTTAACTTACGACTTGCCCCCTCGGATTGGATAAACATAATAAATCTTGTCTCCGGACACCGGGAGGACCATATGTTTGGATTAGAATTAGAACTATAGTAGACGCCAGAGTGGCTGCAAGAATAGTGGGTCCAACTCTAAAACAGGAGGTCTAGATCATTTAAAACTTATCACATAAGAAGCTGTTTATCTTTCTAAAAGTAACTTGGTTATATATTTTCACCCTTTAAGAAAATTTGAATAATGTTATCATTTTTATTACAATACCTCTGAGTTATACTCTTGTTACAATAGCGTTAAAATGTATCTAGATAAAACTATATTATAGATTAATTATTATTACTTCACACAATGTAGAATTTTTAGAGAAGCAACTATACTGACTTATTTTCAATAAACTTGCTTCAGGGTAGATACATTTATAATTAGATAGGAATAAACACACACCAGGGCTCTTTTTCATATTTTATTTGCACTTTCTAGACCAAATGTTATAACCTAATAATAAATTATTTTTATAATATATGATGATTGGCACTTACAATGAGTTAACTCAACAAACTCCACGAGCAACCCATTAAGTATGTTAAGTGTTTTTGTTGTGATTTGGCTATATTTTAGGTATGGTAAACTGTTTAGTAAATATGCATGGCGGTAAGGAAATTTATTATTATTATTAGCACCGCGTCTTACTACCCGTTCGGGTTATACGCACCTACACTAATGTGTAATGGTAGGGTGATTGTGAGATGAAATGAAGGACCTACAGTTTAACGTGGAATCCGAACCACGGTGGAGGCCTGGCATTCCTCACATTCACAAGATATCTTGTCAGAGGTGAAGGAAGGGTTTAGTAGTCAGATAAATCTTTGCCGGGACCGAGGATTGAACCCCGGCCGCCAGTATAGAAGTATGACACCTTACCCCTAGACCACCAGGTCACCAAGGAAATTTAAGTAAACTGAATTCAAGAACTTAATGAGTATCAAAAATGTATTTTGTATTCTGAGACTATAAAAATCAAGGTTTCATAAGTAGTGTCTAAATCAAACGTGACTAATTATGAGTTCTTTTTGAGTAGTGGAGCTTATATTTACAATTGTTACTCTTGTCTTAGGGGCGTAAAATTCGTTTAGGGACTATATACAATCTTACACAATCCTCCTAAACGTATTCCTTAGACTTGATTTGAAAGAAAACATTATTCCTTAAGTTTTGATCGCCTACGAATAAATACTTTTATTTTAGCGCCACTTATTACTCTACATTCAGGTTATAATCGTATATACTAACTATGCTAAAGTGTTAAGTATGAGGAAGGTAAATTTAGAAAAAGTGTACCCAAATTTAAAGGGTGATAAAGAGTGGAAAACCATTTAGAAAAAAACACCTTCAATACACCCTACCGTGATTCTCTCTCCGACTTCCCCGTCTTTGGTTGTCCAGTATATTGTGACGGTGATGCCTTAAACCATGCGTCAACCGAAGTGGGCTGATATGAACTACTTAATTTGCTGATTGAGAAGGTACTTACTCTTCAATTACTAAAATATCTGTTCATAAGGGTTTCTTATCTCTTAAAACATAGCTAGAAATTGTCGAATGACGATGCTGGCCCAAAGATCAAAATCTTGGAGCTTGTATCCAATAAGGCCCTTGCGTTGATGATTTTTGTGTTGATGCGAATCTCTATTGATTTTTTAAAAAATTGTTTATCTCGTAACCCTTTTCTACCAAAAAATTACTGCCAGAAAAGACAATAACATCGAAACAACCTTGCGAGCTCACCCCTGCGAGAAACTGTAGGGTGGCCCACGGAAAAGTAGCACGCCCCCTATATCCAGCAGGTGCCTCACTCTGAATTGGAGGTCAATCCACTTCCACCCATATTGTGACATGAAGAATGAGCAAGTGAACTGCTTGTATAAATATTTATTGACTCATTCTTCATGTCACAATATGGGTGAAAGGGGATTGACCTCCTCCAATTCAGAGTGAGGTGCCTACTGGATATAGGGGGCGGAATTCTTTTCCATGGATCATCCTGTAGTTAGGCAACCGTCAATGAATAAGTAGAGATTAATTCTTGTGTACCGGAATCCCGACCATCCTTGGAGGTCGGCTGGAGGCCATGAGGAGATCTCAACAGTCATTTATGTTATTTATAGCACCATGTCTTACTAACCGTTCGGGTTATACGCTTAAGTACTAATTACAAGAATGGATGATGAATAGGGAAGGTTGAATTTATAGGAAGTGAATCTGCACTTTCGGGGAAGAAGAGCGGAATAACCATTCAGAGAGAACCTCCCACAGTTCACCCAACCAAGATTCGAACCTCGATCTCACCGTCCTCGGCAGTCTAGCTCAACACAAAACTAGCATGTGGGCCAACTTCGCCACCAAGGCGTGTATCTTGACAGTTGTCTAGCACTTTAAGAAACTAAAAGAAAATTAAATTATTTCTACACCGTAAATTATCGCTGAGGGAACTGCAATGCAGATCTTATGGGAAAAAGCTTTATTTTCGCTCTCTTGTGGGTAATTGTTGCCAAATCTCCTCGCTTTAAGTTATGTCAGAAGCTGGGGTGTTGTGTTAATGAGATAGTTCTAACAACGTCAAATAATCATTGCAAAATTGGTCTTATATTTGAGGTAAGATTGACCACACGAAAACAAGATAACGACAACACTGTTTCCCAATAGTGGAAATGCAGTTACTTCAGAGATGATATCCAGTGTAAGTGATGATTAAAGCTGAATCAACACATATTATTTACCCTTAAACTTAATTTAAATTAATTCAAGATTAAAAAGGCGAATTTAAAGAAATGCATAAAAATTAATCCATAGAGAAGGCTGGAGAGCCATATTTAAAATCTTAGAAGAACATCTCAAGTCGTAGTTAAACGTACCAGTCGAGACCGTTGGCACAAAGCAATAACCACTTGGTTAACTGGGAAGATGGGGGATGTCATTTACAGATGGGAGGGAAAAATATTTAAAAAATTTAATTTTTGGTGATAAGAAGTTTGATATTATTTCCTTTATTTGTTGATGTTTATTTTTACTTTCTCAATTTCTTACAGATATAGAAAGTATTTTGATCGTAAAAAAAAGTCGAAATCGAGATTTTGATAAAGTTTGACGTTTTATGAACCCTCAAATAAAAAAAATGTTTTTGCATTCCCGTATGTCTGTCTATGTGTCTGTCTGCACCTCGAAGTAGAACCTAAACTATTTTATCAATTGGGCTAAAACTTGATATGTAGGAATTCTGTAGGGTTTACTCAAAGGGTTTTGGAATTTAAGGGTAGTTTACTGAAGGGTGAAAAGAGAAAAAATAGATTTTATCAAAATCAGATGAAACGATTGTGATTAAATTTAATTTATAAGCATTAATAAATATTACAAACAAAATGGATACTATTAATTTTTCGTCAAAATGACTTTAAGGGTTTCGGTCTGATGCGTAAATTCTATATTTTATCAAATTTCCGTAACTATTTGAGGGATGAAATTATATTTCATTGCAAATATGTAGGTATATTTATAATAAAAATCATTTATTTGGAATATATTTATATAAAACCATTAACTTACAAGTTATACGCAAATATGTGTGTATGTTTAACCCTAAATTTAAGGAGTAATTTAATAAAAGTTGAAAAATAAAATCGAATTTCTCAAAATCGGCTCTAATGATTTAGATTAAAATTTGGATCTAGTAGTTGATTTAAAGTATAAATAAAATGGATATTTTAATTTTGCCATGAAAATTACTTTTAGGGTACTTTATAGAAGTGAATCTCCTTAACTTTTGAGATACAAAATAACTTAACATCGCAAAACTATAATACTATGAAAAATAAAAACTTTTATTTGAAATATATCTTTACAAAACCAATAGTTTCTGAGGTATTGGCAAATATTAAAATACAATTTTGTGAGTTTTAGTAACTGTTGTAAAGAGATACTACTTAAGATTTACCGCAATAATTATCTAGTACCATAAAGGAAGTAAATAACTAAGTATCTCAAAAAATGTATGTTCTTTTTCTTTTAACTTCTTAGGGAATATATTTATACAACAAAGATCTATCTTTATCATTTTATACTTAATAATCAATATTTAACTTTTTTTATTGTTCTTACTTAATAAATGAGGAAATAATAGCAATGTTATAATCATATGATGTGCAACGTATAATAAAATGTCTAAAAATCTGGCGTTTACTAATGTGTATTATTTCGTTTCACGTATAATAAGAGTTTTGAGTAAATATCTCCATTTTTTAACAGTGGAGTGAGAAAGTCTATGCGGAGTTTCGTACCATTTATTTATTTATTTTTCAATTTTATTTTATTTTATCTTGTCACAGGCTCAATCCCCATGTCATTTTTTTTTATCATCGTCTCCATTATTTTCAAGTTTCAGACGAAGCAATAAGAATACGAGCCGATATATTTCCTTCCAAAGTCTTTCCTTCAATCCGACCCCCTTTAACATCCACCACACCTCCACAACTTTCTTGGACAATCTTCACCCTCTTCTGCTTCCCTCCCTACGTCTGTCAACTGCCTCTTCATGAGGGTTTGAGGAAATATTCCTGGTATGAAGCCAAGTTATTTCTCTCATCTGGTAACCGTACGAAAATAAAAATGTGAAAGGACGAAGAAAATATTTAAATTATAAATTTACCTTTCTCAAGTTCTCCATATTCCATTGAGAATGGAGCTTAAAAAATAGTTTCAAATTTTGTTACATAAAATTATTTATATTTCCCACAACCATATTCGTTACTTCATTTAAGTCCGATATCATTTTCAGGTATTTTATATTGTTTCGTCTAGATATAAATGTTTGCTGTGTGAACATTTTAGGAATGTTTGTGTCTAGATTAATCTGGTAACGACTAACCGTTTTGAGGAATAGCCGTGGGTAAATTTATCCCTTTTATTTTTTACATAAATGTATTATCACAACCATTATGTAGATCTCTTTCGTGCGCTATCATTTCCGTACGACCATTGCGCACTAACAAACTGAAGGCTGTGGAATGTGTGCAGCAAGATGACTGTCTGGTATCAAATATAATTGTGTTACAGCAAATTGTATTCATCCCTAATAGTATGTTAAATATAATATATAAAACAGAAAAGGATTTACTTATTTCAGTTAACCAATTTCTTACTAAGTGAAAAATTTATTTTTATTTTCCGTGATTTAGAATCGTTCGTGGTTATTTTGTCCTTAATTTCCCGGGAAATTGAGAATTCAGAATAAACACATTTATAAAATGATAATACTCCTTTTAAATACGAATCTCTTTTCCTTCTTATTAGTTTTTAATAAAGGTACAATATGTTTTATACTTATATGCTTATGCCCAATAAAAGTCTAACTTCATTGCTCTTTCTTAAGTTTGAAACTTAAACTTGCTTCTATGAAATAGTAATAGTTAGTTAACATCACATTGTTTTGTGTTACTTTGCTCCTTATCGCCCAAATAACACTATATTTTACCTAATTTTTTATTTAGATTTTAAAAACTCAGAACTCAAAAATTTAATAACATAAGAGACCAACATGTTTATAAAATTATTTGTTTAATCTCTTCTTTAAGTTGAAATATATTTGTCTTTTCACTTATGTTCAAGATAGTTGTAATTTTTTACCCAACATTTTAATAGCATTTAAAAATCTATATTGTTTTTTCTATTTCACATAATTATACTTTTTTTTACCACTTATACATTTAAACATCTGAACGTTATAATTGTATTTTACCTGCATCGGTGAGCACACGGACTAAATGTCAGGGTCTTCTTGCAAGTGTTGCAAACGATGAAGAGGTTGGGACTGGAATCCCAGCTGGGTTTACAGAGTTTGTTTCTAACTAAATCATTTCTCTCATTGTCCATGCAGACCTGGATACATTTATTCTAAACACCTACCTTACTCAGTCCTACTCCATAATCATATTTGAAATTTGTACAATCCAGACGGGTAGAATAAAACCCATCATTCACCAATATTGGAGTGACTTAAACCTTATTAAAAATTTATATCAAAGTTAAATGTAATATTAATTTAGGTTTGAAACCTTATCTCAATTCAGTTGGTAGCCCATCTCATTACTGGATTAATGGTCCTGCGTTTGAATTCCGATATTCCTAGAAGCAGATATATTTGGGGTTAAATTAGGACTAGACAGTGAATAAAATTAAATCCCGGAAGACTGAGTGTTGTACCTGTACCCAAAAATTTACTTTTTTTTTTGTAAATCGTGCTTTATATAATCAGTCGTGTCCTAAATTTCAGATTATATTTTAAATATATAGATTTATTAAAAATTCTAATTGAAGATGAGGACCGTGAAAGGACAAGTATTTAGGTTTTGAATTGACACGTCAAAGAAATGGGATCATCCTCTAACATTAAAAGAGGAAAGAATGCTTTGCATATTGACTGGATGTCTGTCCGAACGTCATACCATATTGATAGATCCTTCAAAGTGAGCTTTGTCCTACGGACATTGTCTGATATCCTTCAACCCGTTTTCCGCTATCGTGTTTGCTCCTTACAAAGAACCAACCTTCAAATATTCATTAATCTCTCGTCGTGGAAATATTGACCGGAAGTGACGTCGTTTTTACTTTATAATTTGATTCTATTTTAACTGTTTATTTTTGTATAATTAATCACATCTTATAAAGCTAGATTAAAAGACATTTGTTTTACAAATATACACTACATTTTCACTGAAAGTTTGTAGTCTTACATTGACCGATTACACTATGAACCTATCCTATAAACTATACCATAGTGGAATAAAACAAGGTCAACTCTTTTCCTTCCCTGGTTAAATTAATAGTACAGTCTTATTTAGATAGTAAAGAACCTTTTGACATTTGTAAAGGTTACTAAAACTTTTAGTATATTTATAATAATATATATATATATATGTGTGATTTTAAAATCTCACCTTCCATAGATAGACTAATGACCTATTTGATTTTGATAGCATACTAAGTGTTTCTATTTTCTAAATGTTTCTCCCTAAAATGGTTTTAATATTTATCTTGTGTTTGGCTCAGTAAAGAGCTTAGTCTTTGAAGTTATGAAATTTTTAAAAGTCCTGGTTTGTATTATTGTTTCAGGTAAGCTGATGCATAAAGGAAAACAAAGAAAACTTCAACGGATGTAAGTATTACTCATTCGAATTATAACAAATTTAAAATCACATATGGCTATTTGCATTTATAATAGTGTAGTTCAACCAGCTATCGAATAAGATGTCTCATTCCACTTGTTCAATAGGGGCTATCTTAATTTTCTACAAAACCCTAAGCATATCGAAAATGGAGGGAATGGTGAGTGGGCCCAGGCCTCCCGTAAGAATAGAGGGGTCCCTTCAGCTACCTTAGTTGGTGAAGTGAAATTTCATTTAGAACGTAAAAATACACACATTTAGACTGTAGGAACGAAATATAAATTAAAATTTCAAAATAAAATTATTGTGATTTTTAAATCCATATAATCGAATACAGATACTTTTGTGTACAAAATATTGATAAGTTTAATTTGAACTTGAGCTATGAACCATTTTTATGTATATCTATTCTATATACAAGTTTTATTATTCATTAAAAGTGTCCAATATTATAGCTTGTCTACATAAACGAAATATCTGCAAACTCCTATCTTACTAAGTGTGTAAAATAAGTTAAATAAAATAAAACATTGTTTTTAGGATTTTTAAATAACTAAAGTTATTAATAAAGCTAGTATTATTTTAATATTAAGAATATGTATGACTGAATGAGGTAGATTTTAATAAGTACACCCAAATTAATTTCTAAATGATTTAGGAAACTACCTTTGAGTATCCCGGCTCATATTTCGAACTTGATCTCCCCGTCAGACACAACTCAGTATCTTTGCGATACTGACCTTGAACTAATGTGACTCATGATTTTTCTATAAATTTAAAAAATCAATTTTAGACCAATAGTACTTTATGTTTAGCCAGTTATTATTCAAACCCTGGTTGTGTGTTTAATTTTAGAGGCTGCATCTGGTCAAATAGATAAGACGTGTTCTGTTACAACACATATTTGCCTAGAAAATACCTATCTTGCGGTTTGATTTATGGGATGTGTATAACTTACATCCATTTTAATCACGTACATTTTAATTTCCCTAATATGGCTATCTTTAATTACAGGAGTTACTAACTTAAAATAAGGTTGTAAGCTAAATAAACCAAAAACTCACATTTCACGCTAGAAATTTTAAAAATGTTAAAATAAAATGTTCTATTAGCTGAAAGGACCATAAAAACGAGTTTTAAGGAAATTCACCAGAACTGTACCATCGTCCTACCGTACCGTCGTACCTACAGTAATCCTCCTTATATATTAGGCCAACCACCCTAACCACTCAGTTATTATGAAGACGGGCATTTTGTGTACTTCTGGAAGCTATAAATCTCAGATATGTCCTTCATTTCTCGGACCCGGTCATTCCAACCAAAAGAAATATATAATCTACGACTCCAGGAGAATTCTGGTTTCCCCTCCAGGAATACTTCCAGGTGGATCGGTCGTAATGTTTCTAGGTGAGCTGAACCGCCCTAGCTCACAGGCTAGAGAAGCTATGCTGCAACCCGTATCATGACGCATGCGTAGTAGATGTGTGTGTATCTGACGCACTCAAGCTGGGGTTGGCCAATCCGATCTAAATTGAACTATCTGTAAAACTATCCCAATCATATTACTATCAGGTTTCTTTTGGACTAAGGAAATTGGTCAGGGGTAGAAAGTTTTAAACAAAACTTATCATAAGTTCTCAAGTTTTGAAATTGGTTATCCTTGTTTTAAAAAAAGTAATGTAAAATAAAACTTTCCTACTTTAAAAAAACGTGATCTGAAAGGTTAATAAAATGGTTTAAAAGAAAAAATTGTACTATTTGAGGGTGTAGTTATTTTAAATCGTGACACATTAATTCTAGATATAGCTCTTTAAAGTCCAGGAAAATATTTTGGTTCGTGGAAAATGCACTTATTTTTTCGAGATAATTAACACACTAAGGATAATTTCGACATAAATTTGATCAGTTTACTGGATAAAACAAATTAGATACTCAAATAACTTTTGTCATACTTACTTTATCGCTTTAGTCCTTTCACAAAAAAAAAAAATTTAGATGTTTTTTTTCAATAAGCTTAGTTTTGTTTTTGGTAACCAAGTATTTTAAAACTTTTTATCGTTAAATGTAATTTTAATTAATATGTTCAGGGTGATGGCTGGCAAAACCATTGGGAAGCGACCGTAGGGAGGATCAGACGCAGATGAGAAAATGTTACCAGTATAGACCTGAATTAAATAAGGTGTAGTGAGTTAATGAGTGTGATGGAAATAAAACATACATTTTTACTTTAATAAAATAAATATTAATAAATCAAACTCGAAAATACTAATTAATCTTGTTACTATTTTTTTAACATTCAAGATTAACTTGTAAGTATAATTAATTTAAAAACTGTTTGTTAAATTTAGAAGTACTATCTAACGGGTACATTTAAAGGTTATATAATAATTAAATATGTTAATATAAATAAATCATATAGTCGGTGACCTGGCGGTCTAGGGGTTAAGGTGTCAGACGTCTATGCTGGCGGCCGGGGTTCAATCCTCGGTCCCGGCAAATATTTATCTGATTACCAAACCCTTCCTTCACCTCTGACAAGACATATTGTGAATGTGAGGAATGCCAGGCCTCCACCGTGGTTCGGATTCCACGTTAAACTTTAGGTCCTTCATTTCATCTCACAATCACCCTACCATTACACATTAGCGTAAGTGCGTATAACCCGAACGGGTAGTAAGACGCGGTGCTAATAATAATAATAATAATAAATCATATACTTATTGATATCTACCTCTAATAATCTAATGAGTTAATAAGTGTGAAGTTGATAGAACTATCTCAAGATAGAGAAAGCTGGCATACCTCTGTAATTGCTTCAATGAAATTTCAACTCCTAATGCCATAGTGCTAGTTACATTGTCTCGACTTAGTACGTCTCAAGTCTACAATAAATACAAGACGTCACCTAACAATACAAGAATTATGTGGCTTGGTTTCATATGTAAAACTGACCCATACATTTAGGTCTAGGCAGGTGTTGTTTTGCATTTAATTTAGTACCACACTTAAGGTGTAATAATTCTTGACTATTAAACTGGCCCATGGAGTTATTAATTATGAACACCCTTAATTATGTTCACGTAATAAAGTGCTTCTTGAAACAGATTGTAATTGTGATAATAGGGTGGTTGAAGTTCTAATTTCATAAAGGTTCAATAATGGTGGTTGCATACCTCGGTGGCGTATTTAGCTAACGTGCAAGCTTCGTGTTGAGCTAGACTGCCGAGGACGGGGATATCGAGGTTCGAATCTCGCTCGGGTGAACTAGGAGTGGCTTTTCCTAAATGGTTTTATACTCTCCCTCCACTCAAATGTGGGTTCACTTCTTCTAAATTCAACTTTCCCAATTCTTAGTTCATTAGTATAATTAGTACATAAACGTATAGCCTGAACGGGTAGTAAGACGCGGTGCTAAGTATTATATTATTATTATTAATAATAGTGGTAGCTTTCGACTAATGATTTTTCACTAAGGTTTCCTGATTTCCTCTCAAAACTAACGTGGATGCAATTCCATTAAATTAACTTTCTTATTCAACTTTTTTAATTAACCAGTTAATAATAACAATTATTGTGTTAAAATTATTAAATACAGATATTTTACCAAATATAACTGTATGACCAATGAAACCATTTTTGTGCTAAGCAATACAAATTTCATTATTTAAATATATGATAGAAATTTCCTTTCTAAAATGTTAATATACTTATTTAATTGGATCTTTTTCAAACAATATGAACATTATTATTTATTTCAGGAAATTGTCCCTTATATTTTAGTTTAGGTATTCTTGTTAGACAAATTTATAAATAGTTATTTTAAATAGTGTATTTGTGAATAATGGTTTTTTAAGCTAATATAAAAATAGCTGTTATAGTTTTCAATTTTCCTAAAATATTTAGATGGAACTTTGTAAACATACATTCATGTAGTTCAATTTATAGCACTCTAACACACTGAAATTAAATCTAATTATAAAACAAACGCAAACATCTAGAATTTTTTTTATATATTTAGGAAAATTAATTATTTAAACTATTTTTGGAACTCATGGACCATAGCTAGCCCAATTTTGTGTTGCCATGATAAAATAACACTTTTAGATGGTTAGATTATTTGAGTTAGTAGTATGCAAGGGTATTAAAATTTAACATAGGCCTATGTACACCCTTATTTACCGTGAACGACAGCATAAATGCGTTGACTAGCTACACCTAGCTCTACCCTATAACCTATAAGCAGTTCCCAGATGTTGATAACATGTCATCTCTATTTTATCCCATCACAAATAATGCTCTTAAGCACACAAACTCTGTTCATGATCCCCTGGTTGTAGAAATAGTTAAATTATATGTGATTTTTGATCATTTTTTTGTCATTTCTGAGTTTAAGATCAAATTTTCGTGCTTTACATAAATTTTGAGTAATGTTTAGGGACGTATAGGCAATTTTGAGTCATTTATTGTGATAGTGAAAAAAAAATCGTTCTATAGATTATGAAGAATTTCTATGTTTTATATAAACACGAACCCAAGATGTTAATTTCACAATTCTGTCAGTCTGTCCATCCCCATATTTGTCTGTCTGTCTGTCTGCCCCTGTCCATATATCAAAAACTGTTGTTTGTTTGTTTTTCAAACTTGATATTTAGATGTTAATAGTCTATCCAACAAGACTTTTTTTTTACCTTAGCCCTTTAATTTAGGGTAGTTAAATGAAGTTTAATTTTTATAAATTCCTTTTAATCTTGGATTTGTTTTACATGACAAATAACACTATTGAAGTTGTTTGTGGGCAAAAATTCATGAGGGGTAGTTTACTGATGACTGATTTTTCAAAAAATTGATTATTTTACAGATGGCTAAAACAATTTGATTCTAAATGAGTATATTGTGAGTGTTTTACATGAATATTAACAGTGTATTCTTGTTTTCGGGGTAGAAACTCATTTATGGTTAGTTCATTGAATACTTATTTTTCAAATATTTGAAATATTTTACAAATGGCCCTAACGATTTGGTTCCAAATTGATCATTTGATAGTGCTTGACATTATAAATAACATTATTTATTTTTGGGATAAAAATTCATTTATGGGTAGTTTACTGATGACTGATTGTTTCCAAAACAGAAAATATTAAAAAAATATTAATATAGTGATATGGTTCCATATGGGTATCTGGGGAGTGCTTGACATGAACATGACCAATAAAGCTTTATACTAATTTGTTTGGGAGGGTATTGGGAGGAATTTGGTTTTGTATGATTTACTGAAGCCTTTTTTTAAATTTGAATATTTTAAAATATGGATTAAATTATTTGTTTTAAAATTGATATTGGGGAGACTATTTTACAAATCAATACTAATGTATCGTTATTTATCTATTTTAAATTTATTTAGGGTAGTTTACTTATAAGTAATTATAGAAAATTTAATTATTTTTATATTGATCTGGAAAATTAAGTTTAATCTGGGAGTCTGGGACTAGTTTTTCATGATAAAAAAGAATATGTTTTTACTTTAACAATCAACAATTCATTTTGGGTTAGTTAACAATTATTATTTTAGTTTTAAAAATTTAAATTTTGCTAAATATCTTTAAACAATTTGAATAAAGTTTATATATAAAATGTTATTATTATTCTTAGCAAGATAATGAGTTTGTTTTATGAGTAAGAATTATTAAAGGCTATTTTACTAAAATGAGCCTTAAAATTTTTGAAAATTTTCTTCGAACTTTATCACACAAACATTTTCATATTGTGTATTAATTGTCGTACCATTTATTTTGATATTATCACTAATTTATAAATTCTCAAATACTTCATAAGATTTTCAACAAACAGTTGTTAGAATCATATAAATAATTTGATGATTCCGTTTCCGGTAGTATAAATTACGAGCAAATGACTGAACAGATTTTGATAAACAAGCACGCATTTTAACGGTTAGGAGTACAGCATTTCGGTAAAAATAGTAGTTTTCCACGAAAAAACAATTTTCGCGTTGAATTTTCAGTTTCTCTTTCTTTGTTTAGCCACCATGAAAACTTTTATTTGTTGCAGGGATGAATTATTATTATTATTATTATTATTATTATTATTATTATTATTATTAACACCTCGTCTTACTATCCGTTCAGGTTGTATGCACTTACGCTAATATGTAATGGTAGGGTGATTGTGACATGAAATGGATGACCTAACATTTCCGCTGGGGCAACTTATTCTGAAAACTGGGTGGCTCCTCCCACTTGTGATGTCGCAGTGAGTCTATCTATATCTGCCACACATTATTATAACTTTTTAGAGCTCGAAGCTACAGTATTAACCTTTTGTAGGCCCTCATTGCATTAATGTGTTAACAGTTATTTAGCACGTTATAGATAAATAGTTTAACGTGAGATCCGAGCCACGGCGGAGGCCTGGCGTTCCACACATTCACAAGTTGTGATTAATACACGTCTTGTCAGAGGTGAAGGAAGGGTTTGGTAATCAGATAAATCTATGACGGAACCAAGGATTGAAATCCGGACCTCCCACTCAAAAGTCTGGCACCTTACTCCTAGACCACCAGGTCACCTCGCATGGCTGTAGATTTATAAATAAAATATATCTCTTTAACTAAAAAATAATAACTCAATTTTTATCTGTTGGTCCGAACACATCACCATTTTCTCTTTGGATGAATATTTCTCTTTGAATGCTTGTCATAACAGAGTTAAATTGAGATTCCTAAACTAATGAAGCATTTTTTATTGAAACGTTTTTATCGATTTGCATTTGAATCAACAATATTGATCATAGCTCGAAATTTAAAAGGTTAAGTTAAATTCGTAAAAATATTGTCTAAGTTTTATTTCGTGCATGATAAAATGATGTTTAAATATATTTTAGTATTTTTTATAAGCTCAAAACTATAAAATGATCTTGTATTTTTTTAAATAGCCCATTTAACTATTTAGTATGAGTTTTTTTTTAATAATGGGCTTTGATGTTTGTTTTATTCAAATAAATGGGTTTTGGTGTTTATTTTAGTGAATAGAAAGACAATACAAATTCATAAGTTAAGCTATGTTTTCATTTTACCGCTTAATTTTTAGGATATGATATTTAAAAGTATAGCTTTGTGTACCCTATCTATTTTCTCACATTCTTACAAATACAGTAAGATCAATTATGTTTCATGTAGATACTTAATTTTGAGAAAATTATATTTCAAAGTACCTTAATGTTTTGTGTACCACATCTATAATTTCACATTCTCTATCTCCATCTGAAACTTTCTCTCACGCTCTCACATGCTCTCAATCACACCCTCTACCCTCACACACACACACATACACTTACACAATATATAAAACTCTCTCATATGATCCTCTCTAATTCTCTCTCACACACACTCTCTACCCTCACATACACACTCTATAACACAATTTCTCTCACGTTATCTTTATTTAACTCTCTCTTAAATGCACTCTTACTCAGATGCTCTCTCTTTCTCGAACGATCTCTATCTCTCAAATGCTTGCACTCTATCACTCAAAAGCTCTCTCGCAAGCTCCCTCTCTCTCAAAATCTCTCTAAATCACTCTCGCTTTCTCTATATATTAATATCGCTCTCTCAGTGTAAAACTAACTTTCACTCTCTCTCTCTCTCTCTCTCTCTCTCAAAATCACTCTCTTTTTCTCTTTCAAACTATCACTCTCAAAATCACTTCTCTTTTTCTCTTTCAAACTATCTTTATCTCAAACTCAAAACTCTCAATTTCTCTCTTTAACTTTCTCTCCAACATTCTCTTTTAAACTCTGTCTATAGCTCTCTCTCACTCCAGTTTTCTCTCTCTAAACTAATATCTCCCTCTCAAACGCCCCCACATTTCTCTCTCTTTCACACAATATCACTTCCAAAGTCTTACGCTATCTTATTTCATACACACATACACTCTCACACATTTTATCACGAATTCTCCCTCACGCATACTCTTTCTATATATCACACACTCTCACTCATACCCTCTCCCCTCACACACACATTTTTATATATAATTCAATAAGCCCATTATTGATAGTTGAAATTAAGAGTAGGGCCTAGACGGTTTTACCAATCAAGTCATTTTAAAGTTTAGGGGTCCAGGCTACCGGCAAATATATTAGCCTAAAACTAAAACTAGATTTTCCTTGTGAATTTTCCATATTTTAATTCTGTGTGGGCAGCGGCTAAACTGTACAATCATTCTATGCTTGCATCACCACCGAAACCATCATTTGCTTATTTTGTATATCGGTAAATAAAATATTTCTCTTTGGTTATAAATAATAACAGCTTAATAATTCCTAATTGTGTGGTTCAAGTCAATTGAGTTCTTAATATATATTTTTTTTCCCAGTTAAAAATCTAGAATACTTTTTAGTGCTATAATACGCATGCATTGCTTTAAAGATCCACTAGTAATAATAATTATTATGTAGGCAATTAACTTTGTATCCTCTTTGCTTGTATGGTTGTAAAATACACATTTATGGTAAGACACTTCAACAAATCTGAAGATGGTTGCGTTGAGAGGGTAAAGTTATTAATTATGAAGTAGTTATATGTCAATCAATGTTACGTTCAGCAAGGTTCAATGGTTTAGTTGTTTTGAGTTTTCATTGAGTTTTGTATGTGTAAAATGTGGTTTTAATTTTTCGTGTACTTTTATTTCAATTTTTTTTTTCAATTTTCTTTTCGTTTTTTCTAAATTTTAGATCATTATGTAGGTAATATATGATATTTTATAGGTTATCTAAATCCAGACCTTGCTTTTATTATTATTATTATTATTATTATTATTAGCACCACGTATTACTACCCGTCCGGGTTGTACGCACTTACGCTAATGTGTAATGGCAGGGTGATTGTGAGATTAAATGGAAAACCTACAGTTTAAGATGGAATCCGAACCACGGTGGAAGCCTGGCATTCCACACATTCACAAGTTGTGATCAATACACGTCTTGTCAGATGAAGGAAGTGTTTTGCAATCATATAGGTCTGTGCCGGGACCGAGGATTGAACACCGGAGCCCCAGCACAAAAGTCCGACACCTTACCCCTAGACCGCCAGATCACCCCCTTCTTTTAAGCATCACCATAGTGGAATCAATCAAGGTATCTTGAGTAAACGGGGTGCACTGTATACTACATGATCACCACTGTTATTTTAATCGTTGGTCACTTGGACTAAATATTAGGCTCATATAGTCCTGTTTGTCGGGGGTGGAGAGGCTAGGTTTAAAATCACTGCTAGTTAGGTTGACAGCATTTTCCCCTTAATGGTTTCCTCAATCCCTTTCAAAAAATTTGGCTACATTTTTTCTAAATCTTATTTTTACTACCCCAACATCAGAAGAATGACTAAAGTGCGAGAAAATGGGAAAAAAGTACTCTTATTTTATCTTTTCTTTTTATCGAATTTTCTGAGGGGTTGTCGGTCACAAATCAATGAAGACTTTATTTGATTTTTAGATAATTTGTTTTTGACGTATTTATGAAAGGATTAAGATAACAACTAGATTATTATTATTATTATTATTATTATTAGCACCACGTATTACTACCCGTCCGGGTTGTACGCACTTACGCTAATGTGTAATGGCAGGGTGATTGTGAGATTAAATGGAAAACCTACAGTTTAAGATGGAATCCGAACCACGGTGGAAGCCTGGCATTCCACACATTCACAAGTTGTGATCAATACACGTCTTGTCAGATGAAGGAAGTGTTTTGCAATCATATAGGTCTGTGCCGGGACCGAGGATTGAACACCGGAGCCCCAGCACAAAAGTCCGACACCTTACCCCTAGACCGCCAGATCACCCCCTTCTTTTAAGCATCACCATAGTGGAATCAATCAAGGTATCTTGAGTAAACGGGGTGCACTGTATACTACATGATCACCACTGTTATTTTAATCGTTGGTCACTTGGACTAAATATTAGGCTCATATAGTCCTGTTTGTCGGGGGTGGAGAGGCTAGGTTTAAAATCACTGCTAGTTAGGTTGACAGCATTTTCCCCTTAATGGTTTCCTCAATCCCTTTCAAAAAATTTGGCTACATTTTTTCTAAATCTTATTTTTACTACCCCAACATCAGAAGAATGACTAAAGTGCGAGAAAATGGGAAAAAAGTACTCTTATTTTATCTTTTCTTTTTATCGAATTTTCTGAGGGGTTGTCGGTCACAAATCAATGAAGACTTTATTTGATTTTTAGATAATTTGTTTTTGACGTATTTATGAAAGGATTAAGATAACAACTAGAATAACAAATAATTGTTCCTCTTTTCGCTCTACTAGGCCGTTTATTGATCGTAAAAAGAGCTTGTTTTGTCTTTGTGTGTATTAAAGTATCGATTATCAATCAGTCGATGCGCCAGTAATGAAACTGCTCTGTGAGGCATGTGATGTGGGTTGATATATTATCACTTTGATATCTAAAGTGACCATAGGGGCCTTCATATACCTGTACATGATAGACTCTGGAGTGTGCACGATATCTGAACATGTGGTCAGATTGTCGTTTCTTTTGATAGCAGTTTATTGTAATCGCTTTTAGAGTTAACACTGTAGAGGAAAATTATTTTACACTAGTATTTTCAGAAAATACATACTATATTCTACCCCAGGTTTTGTTATCTACATTCCAATTTTCATCGGAATAAACTTTTAAAAAATACAAACATATATTTTGTGGTAAGCGTTGATAAAATTTTACTAACTATTATAAGATATATTTTATTTTGTTGTTTTCTATAGTTAAAGTGTTTTCAAAGTATGCTGTTTAATTCTTTAAATGTGAGTTAATACGTTCATAATCATCTTAAATAATATATTTAATTTAGTACTATGATGTTATCTTGTAAAAAAGCACTACGTTTCATAATAAACATATAATTGTATTAAATAATTAATTATATCATTACATAATATTAAAATACTAATATTGTGAGTTTATTCTAAAATAACCCTTAAAAAGAATACATTAATCACCCATTAAAGTAGGCTGTGTATTTCTTCGGTCTAAGAAAATAAAATCTCTTAGAAATGGGGTATATTTCATAAACTATTTTCTACGACAAATCTAATTACATAAAAACATTTTATATCTCTCAAAACAGGAATATACAAATGGAATAAGTACATCTCACTAATTAAGGCGAATGCACGATGTTTTCACCTCCTTTTGTCCTCCACAGCCATACAGTTAATAACACCCTGAAAATAAACTACACTGCACTTGTACTTAGGATTACGTTTCAAATCTCCAGAGCAAATTGTTATCAACGAGAATTATCTTTTTAGAGTAGAGCATTACGACTTTTTTTATTTTACATTTGTGAAGTGCCTAGCCATCTCCGACCACATAAAATGCCCCCTTTGTTTCTCTCTCTCTCTTTCACACACAAACACGTGTGTCCCGCGTTTGAGCGCATGCGCTAATTAGTCGTAAGTAGATGCTGCTACGCAAGAACCTGCATAGCACAACACTTATTGCTAAGTAAGTTGGCAGCACTGTGTTCGAAGTTCTGGTGACGTCGTGTACGAGAGAGGAATAGAATGTGAAAGAAAGAGATATAGCTTCCTCTTGCTTGTCAGGCAATGGTAGTAATGAAACCACGGGGAAGGGGAGTTCTTGTTAGGGTTTACGTAATGCACACTCATACTCGGAGGTTCTATCTACATGTCTGGATAGATTAGTTAACCCCCTATTATGTTTATACGAGAAAAGTATCATCCCATTTTCAGATGTTTTTGCCTGAGATCGTCTGCATTTTCTCTTTAAAATAAGGAGAATAAATACAATACGTGTTCGAGAGTCCTTCGGGGCTGGTGCTTACTGTATTTCTATGTGCTTTCTGTCTTTTTACGTATAATATTTGATGTTTAAAAACAAAAATAAAAAATTCTTATATACTTAAATACAATTATTATTATTATTAACACCGCGTCTTACTACCCGTTTGGGTTATACGCACTTACGCCAATGTGTAATGGTAGGGTGATTGTGAGATGAAATGAAGGACCTACAGTTTAACGTGGAATCCGAACCACGGTGGAGGCCTGGCATTCCACACATTCACAAGATGACTTGTCAGAGGTGAAGGGAGGGTTTGGTGATCCGATAAATCTGTGCCGGGACCGAGGATT
>CABFOV010000069.1:227609-240337 GCA_902141375.1 Timema poppense
ACCCCCCCCCCCCCCCCCCCCCCCAACACGTGTTATTCCTGTTCGTGTTGGAGAGCTGTCTCCGTGGTCTACTCGATACTTTTACCCCGCCCCCTTCACCATTTCATACCCTCTTTTTCCTCCTCAACCTCAAGAATTCTCTCCACTGCCATCATCAATTTGCTTTTCTCTTGGTAGTCCCCAGTAAGGCGGGAGTGTATAATTAGTTTTCTTACGGTCACAGGAGCGAGGTAGGTAAGGTCTGCCTCGACACCTTCTAAGGCACTTACATCCTTCTTACCGCTCCCCCCTACCAACACTCCTTCCTACTTTTGCAACCAAGAACTCATTAGTGAAATAAGTGGTAAGTGTATTGGCTTTCCTAATGGCCTCATTTAAACTAGTAAATACTTTTTTTTTCTCTAAAGTTGTAAGGGAGAGGTTTCAAAAAAAAATATTGTATCTGCATACCCCTCCTTTCCCCCTAAACACTTTAAACCTCTTCTTATAAAACTTTACTTAGACTATTTGTTTTTTTAACTTGGATATTATTAAATTGGTGGTTTGTTTGTGGTCAAAGTAAAAAAGAAAAGTTTTTCTTATTTTTCAAAGCTATGAACTGTAAAAGGATGTCTTTAAAGGTGTATTAATTACTTTGATTACTGTACCGAAGAAAGTTTTTGGTTTTCACTACCAGCATTTTACGTCTATAGGTGACAAGTCCACCAACTGATCCATAAATGTCTTGGTTTTAATTAAAGGACAAGTTTTAAAATGTCTTTGTAGGAATCTCTGAGCAGTGAATTCATTATATTCAATATGGTTGCATTGTAATTAAATAAAGGAGCAAAATATTTCTTGTTATGCAATTTTAATGGTGTTTAGAAAATGTATTTAACACGTATGAGAGTTAATTCTGTAATTATTTTAAGTTAAAAGCGCTAATATATAGAAGTTCAAGTGTGTGTGCGTATTTAACGTGTTTTCAACTTATTAATGCAACTACACTTAACTTCGAAATCAACAACGGCCAAGATTTGTATTTTGAATAGTTATGTTTCAAGTGGGTCATACTTAATTTAAATATAATTATTTTAACGGATTTGGACTAAGCTTAGCGGATAATTAATACACATCCACACCATTTAAGACACAGTTAATTTTACTTATTTTTAAATTGTTTCACCATGTTTGAAAATTTTGCTCAATAACAGTATAAGAAAATACTTAATCTAATATCTTGAATTACAAATATATTGAATTTTAGGTAAAAAATTGTAAGAAATCACTTTCTATTTCCACAAACAATTGGTTTTATATCTTCAAAGGAGTAATTAGTATAGAATTAGGATATATATTAAATACAAGTATAAAAAGAGGCTCTGTAAAAATAATATATTTTTATGTTGATAAATTTGAACAGATAAGTTTTATATATTATATATATATAACTTCACTTGATCTACATAACTTACGAAAATCTTTAAAGTAATAAACACTATATCTATAGTAATGTAACAGTGATTTTCATGAAAACCCATCACTGATTCCATTTCAAACTATAAAAAAAAAGCTATCAATGGGCCAAACACGCTTTAGAAAAGTTACCCTACAAGCCATAAAAATAATAACAAATCGTAAACATTCCCTCCACTTTTTTTGTGTATGAATTCGCTGATCATGAGATTACCTAGAATTTTAAATAACTCTGTTTATGATCAGTTATTTTGTGCTTTATGAAGAAAAAAAACATATTTTTTAAAATTTCGATTAGGTATTATGTGGAGATTGAACTCAGTGTAATAACTAATAACATTTCCCAGTATAATACATTCTTCATTCTCCTCTCTTCTGTCTGATTCAATAGATAATCCATTAAAGCGGGTATTCGGACTATGGCCATGTTTCAGATATATAAAATGTGGGTGGGCGGGATTTGAAAGGGTTTAAGGGGGGTATATGGGGGTTTTAAATGGGGATACAAAAAGTCGTGGATTTTTTTTTTACTAGATGCGTTTTTTTGTTGAGTTTTGGAAGTAGCGAAAAAGCTTTTTAAAGTGATACGGAAATTCCATTATTTACAACCGATGTATATACAAATATATATATATATATATATATATGTGTTTATTTTTATTCCTATTATTAAATTTGCTGCATATAAACTCGGCCTATATTCGTGGAAAGGAATGGGAGTAGAAATGTATCAGCGCTTCATAATGTCGTATGTAAGAGTGAAACAGGCAGGGTTTAGTACAGACCACGTGTGTTCTCATCATACAATTAATTTAATGGCACAAGTGCTTTTTTACGCGTTCACCAGATAATATGATAACAGTATATTAATCAAATGGAGTACAATCTCGACTGTCATTTTCAAGCTGGTTGGTTTCAACAGATAACAGTCGTCATTAGTTAAATAGTTTGTGAAAGATTATGTTTTATTGACATGATGAAATCGGTGTGGGGTACGAAGTGTCCAAAATCTGATCCACTTATTCAAATACTGTGAATTCTGCATATGTTGGTGACGAATAACTAGTAGGACAAATAATACCATAATATTGTTATTAGTTTTGGCCTGTTTATAATCCTAAGATTTTTATAATGGCGTTAGAATAGAAATGAGGAAGATAATACTGTTGAGAAATGCGTGGTATTACTCGATCAGTAAGTAGCTAACATCCATCTTATTGTCAAGAGAATTAAATCTCAGAATGTATAAAAAAGAATAGTCCTACCCGTTGTTCCTTACGGTTGTGAAGCATGGTCTCATACGACGAGAAGAAATTTAGTGTGTTCGAAAACAAAGTACGAAGGGAAATATTTGGTACAAAAAGGAATGAAAATAATTGAAAGTGTGGAAGTATACACTATATAGTTATAAGTTATATACCCTGTAAACATCAGCATACTTTTTCGAGTTATACAATCCTATGGGCAGTACATGCTACACCAATGGAAGGCTCTATAACAACATTCAAGGTATTGAGTGGTAAAACTAATGGGGAGAGACCAGTTTAAGGAACTAGATGCAAATGGGAGGATAACATTAACATTTACTTGAAATTAATAGGTTTCATGGGCTGGATTGAATTAAACTAGCCCTGCATAGAGATAGGTGGCGTACGTTTGAAAGTCCATTAATTAACTTTCGAGTTTATAATAATAATAATAATAACAACAATATTTAGCAACGCGTCTTATTATCCGTTCGGGTTATACGCTTTAAGTACTAACTACGCTAATGGATTAGGAAAATGGGAAGGTTGAATTAGAGGAAGTGAAACCGCATTTGCGTGGAGGGAGGGTGGAAAACCATTTAGTAACCACACAGTTCACCCGACCGAGATTCAAACCTCTATCTCCCTGTCCTCAGCAGTTGAGCTTAACACGACTAGCGCGTTAGCCAACTACGCCACCGAGGCGGGTCAGTTTAAAATGTTATAGAGTTAGTTAGTGTTCTTATTTACAGAAGCTTTTAAAATACAGCTTTTTATCAATACTTGATTCAAGGACAAACATAATATGTCACTAAACAACTTCTACCAAACATATTTTTTTTAATCACAAAAACGAAAATATTGGTATATTATTTCATTTGAGGATGTGTGGGATAGGAAGAACTTAGATTCAACTACAATCTTGAGCTATATTCTGAAAATTGAAAAATGACACCTGGACATGGAAAACAAACCCGAGACCTTTGGCTTAGTACGCCAATGCTCTAACCACTGAGTTATGCAGGAATTAACTCATATTTTAATGCAACGCGGAGCCACCTCCACCTCAGTTTTTGGCTTAATGCTGTCACCTGTACAATTATTATAACTGTGATTGCATATTTAAGAATCAAATAACCAAATATATTATATGTTATTTAGTGAGAAATAATCCATCTAGGTAACATATTCTGAAAATATGAGTAATAATGACCCTGAGCACGGGACGAACGGGGTTAGAACATTGGCGTACTAGGCCAAAGGTCCCGGATTCGATTCTCGTGTCCAGGTGTAATTTTTCAATTTTCAGAATATGTTATCTAGATGGAGTATTCCTCACTTAAAAGCATAAATAATAGCTTTGGATATTTGATTCTACAATCATGAGTGCTAATAGCCAGACCAGGTATAGTTACAAAATAGAATCCAACAAAATCAAATCTCTGAAGTGGCCAGGATAATTAAAGAAAGCTTCCTGCCTTATTGTAATTATTGTCCAAATGCCTTTTAGTTAGAATTTAGGTGCTCGAATCTGGTTGAGGTGTGGACTCGGGTGTTAATTAGACTTTAATTTTATTATTTTACTTGAAAAAAATTAGTTTTAATAATAATAATAATATTTAGCACTGCGTCTTACTACCCGTTCGGGTTATACGCTTTAAGTACTAATTACGCTAATGGATTAGGAATTGGGAAGGTTTAATTAGAGGAAGTGAACCCGCATTTGCGTGGAGGAAGAGTGGAAAACCATTTAGGAAAAACCACCCCCAGTTCACCCGACCTAGATTCGAACCTCGATCTCCCCATCCTCAGCAGTCGAGCTCAACACGACTAGCGCGTTAGCCAACTACGCCACCGAGGCGGGTAAAAAATTAGTAAATAGCAATAATTATGTTATACCCTTGTGTATTTTAATGATCAAAATGTAAATATCCTAGGTTATTTTTTCAAACTTTTTTTATTCCCTTAGAAAGAGTTAAAGGAGGGTGTAAGAGTGTTTAGGGCATGTCAAAAAACACTTGTTTGAATACCAGGTGGTGCTTTAGTGAGTTTAGTATCTGTGTGCATGAATATCTATTACTTAAATATGAAAAAATATTCTAAAATGGCTTAGGATTATTATATTAAAGTTAAATAATGTCTTACGCTATTTATTTGATTAATCCTTTGATTATAAAGTACTTATTTGATAATATTAAAGAAATATTGTAATATTATTAAAGTACAGTTAAAACACTTTATTATCTAGTAAACCTTACTACAGAAAGCTCAGCATCAAAACGCTCGTTAATGTTTAAGCTATTGTCTAAGTTTTATTTTAACCTCTTCACAGTGAATTGATAAACGCCAGCCATCATGAAGAGCCATCTCAAATAAATAACAAGAAGCCCTTCGTGAGTGGCCATTCGACAAGTTTTCACGAAAACAACCATTATAAATTACTTCTGGAGATCATTAGCATGCTGAATATTTTAAAACTAGATTATTGGAGTGGATCTCTTGCACTTGTTTTCAAATAGACGAAACTACTTGATGTGAAAATGATAGTTTTTACTATGGTATAAAATAAATATTTCCTTGATTTATTTTATTTTATTTCAATGTATCACTACCGTATTTTGCTTTTTGATGTATTAAAAAATATTGTGATTGTGACACTTTTATGTTTCATGATGATGATGATGATGATGGTGGGGGTGGTTCTTGAAGTTGTATGTGCCTCCAAACAGAAAAAAAGTGGGTTTTTCAAATCTTTCTCTCCCTTTTGTCTATCTATACCTGACGGTACAGCTGAAGCGGTTTTGGTGGAATTTCGTTTAAAAATTAATATTGGGATTATACATGTTACTACCTTAAGAAAAAGTAATGAATTTAATTTTATATCTGAAATTATGGGTGGTCTGTTGGTGACATATTTGTAAAAAAATGTGGTTCCAAACTGGCTTTAACTATCATGTTAAAAATTGGTATATTTTGAGCTCTTATTACATAGTGTGGCACTGAGGGGACCAACTGTTTGATGACCTCAAAAAAAAAGTTGAAATTTCAAAATAAAACAAGGGAAACGGATGATAGCAAATGTTGAAGGACTCAATTTTGACCAGGCAACGAACTTCAATGAAGAAAGAACTTCTAATAATACTAGTTTGTCGGAGAAAAATGTCATTTAAGGGTAGTATTTGGTAGATTATTTACTTAAATGTTTTTAAGGTATAAAAAACTATATTAGAAAGTAAATACGATTGTGTAGTAAAATTTATCTTATACTTACAGTGAAAGTGGTGCATTATAATAAATAAAATAATTTAGAAGTGGTGTATTCTTCAGTGAAGTTTGCAGCTATGTTGCAGTGGCTTTAGATCAGAGGCAGATAGGTAGGTCATTTGTAATTTTTTCGTTCATCGCATATTTTTAATTGTCTAGTACATACACATATTTTCACTAGTTTATGAGGAATGTAGAATTAAATAAAATGTATCAACATTTACATAGAATAATAGTGGGGAAATTAATTAGTAAAAATATATACTATACAAATTTGTTTGATATTTGAAACTAGACCATCTCACTACCAGAAAATTGACAATATGAGACTTATGTCTTAGTGTTTCTGTTTATATTTTAATATGTGTTTTACGAAGCCTGAGAAACTGTGTTTATAATTATGTATTTCTTTGAAGTTGTAGCTAAATGACCCAGTTACTTAATTATTATTATTAGTACCGCATCTTACTAACCGTTTGGGCTACTTAACCGAATTCAATATTTTATATCTATGTTTATTAGTTTTTAGAAGTAGGATAGTTAAATACATAACTTTTGGGGGATGTATAAAAAAATAGTTTTTAGATAGCGCATCCATCTTATCTTAAAGAGAAGTTTGGCACATAAAATTAAATTAGATTTTAAGAAAGAACCAAAAATCTATCCGTCAAAACCGACCAAGGCTAATATATTTCTAGTGTCTTACTCTGCGTGGCCACCACTATAAATGTAAACTATTCATTTAACATCCACATTGGTGGGCACATGGACAAAGGTTTTAGTCTCGCTTAGTGTGTGTTGTCAATGACAGGAAGGTTTAAGTTTTAATCGTAGCTGAGTGGACTGAGGTTTTCTTACTCGATGTTTTCCCTCTCATTATTTTCCCACTTATTTTAAATTCAACTTTATCATCGGTACCCCATTAGCTAAAACAGATAGTGCTGTGCGGGTACGTAATAAAATAATCTCTTCACGTTATTATTTAAGGTAGAGGGGAATGCAATCTTAGATTCATATTTTTCTCAGTTTTTTTAAAAACAAAAACACATTTTGGCCAAAATAATTAAAATATTGTACGAATAAATACATTAATTTATTTTATACTACACAGGGCTAGCTTTATTAAATATCTGTGTTTTATATGACTATCTCAACAGTTCTTGAAAATTTGGCATGGCTATATTGGCATTTGGCCAAATATATTTTAAATGAGGGAAAAAATTATTGGTCAAATTTCGCAATGATCAAAAATAATTACTCAAAATAATTTAGCAAATATAATTAATCTATTTTAATTCATTTGAGGTGTTTATCATGCACATTCTGAACTGACTGATTATATTAGCAAACTACTTATAAAATAACTTAAATTTAGAGCATCCCCCGGCCGTTAATTCAACTCTTTGAAAAGTGTAAAACCATATTTCGTCAATGATAAATTGTTTAGGCCACGCTAGGAATTGGAAACAGGACCCTTGGCTCAGTAGACAGACACGCTACCGACTGATCTATGGAGTCAGACAGAAAATTTAATAAAGATATTATTTTTTTTTCAACTTTTCTGATGGTAAAACTACTCTCCCACTGGAGCGATTATTTATTTCTCTAATAAACTATTTATTTTTTAAAAAAACTGTAAAATTATGAACCTTAATTTGCTCTAACTTCTATTACATTAACTTAGCTTCTATTTAGGCACAAATATGTAAATAAGACAATGTCTGGAAAAGGATTTTCTGACATAACGAGTCAATCCTCTACTTTCCACTCAAATACAGTAAATGGCTTAAAAGTATATATATCTTATAATCTTATCTTGGCAGTATCTGATGGCTACATATATTAAGGAACAAAAATAAAAATAATAGAACTGATTGTAGTAAAAGTAAATACCATTACTAAAGATCAAAAGGTTTTAAAGTAAATTGAAAAGTTTCATGGATTACTCCTAATAAGCCCTTCAAAAGCATACAGAGTGGGGTTTTTTTTACCTTAAATTATGCACTTAATTTAGAGTGTTGCTTGAAACGTTAAGAACTTTCACGCGTTTGTTTATTTAGTATCCAAGTTGAGTTTTTGTGTGAGTACTGTGTAAATATCTCAAAGTGGCTAAGTTGCTGCTGACAAAATGTATTTGCTTCTCTTAGCGTATAATTCAATGGCAATATAAATAATAGATTATGATAATAACAGTAGTAATTAATTTAAATCCTATATAACAAACATTGTATCATCTATTATACAACACATTTTCAAGTACATTTTTACTCAATTTAACCTTCCTAACCTCACTTCACTAGAGTATTTACATCTTAAAAGCACAAAGGGGTATTAAGAGGCGGTGAAATAAAAGACCTGCAATTTTTAAGCAAAACGCCTCATCTATATACGTCTAACAAACTTAAATGACCAACGGTAAAAAAAAACGATAAAAGAAATGCTTGCCTAGCATTAATAATTATAAAGTCTGTATACGAAGACTAGTAACAAAGTAATAACATTATGTCAGCGTCTAGTAACTATTGTTAAATATGTGTGTTACATAAGAGACACAGTTCTTACATAAGAGACACAGTTCTCTCATAATAATTAAAGCCTAAGTCAGCCAAGATATTCAGAACATTCTAAAATACAATTAAACCTTTGTTTTGGAAGTTAGCTTTGCTTGTTGTACAGTTACATTCCAGTAAATTAAATTTAGCAAAAAATCAGTAAGAAAGATATATTTTTTAATATATTAATGGTTTGTAAAAGAGGACAAAAAGCATTTTTAGGAGTATATTTGGAGGGTGTTAAGAGGGTTTTGATAGTTGACGGCAAGGACCATCAAGCAGGACTCATGTAGTTTGTGCCTAGGATGGGGTGGACTACTCCACCGATATAGACGTATTCAAGGCCTGTTTGCTAGACTGACTTGGATTGTAACTTTCATAGTATTATACCAATTCATTATCTATATCACATTATGTACTCTAATATATAGTAAATCCATCAACACAACGAGCTTGAATATTTTAAACGCTCTTGCCCGGCAACCCAAACAATTCGATAGGCTATCCTGCCAGAGTGCCATATTATGTATAAAGAGCAGGTGGAAGGGGGAATGTATTGACAAAAGAATATTACTAGGCAAAACCAAAATTCAAATCGGTTTACTCTTTTACTTCTGTGAGATATCTTAAGGCAATATGAAAAAGACAGCTAGTTAAGATACATATTTTTTATAGTTTTTATAGTAAAAACTCTTCAAAGACATAGTAAATAAAATACTGCTTCAGTAAATATGTTTTGTTATTTTATTTAAATATAAATCTCAACAGTTCTCTAATATTTGTCTTGGGCATCAATAGGCTTTAATTTGCCCTTTTTTCTTCTAAGACAAATCAGTCTTAAGTACACCAAGGAAGGATTCAAACCCCGTACTTCCTGTTGCCAACCAACAGATTAAATGAACTGGAGAAAAGATTATTAATGGTATTGATAATATATGCTAAAATTGATAGCTACAGATAACATGACATGACATATATATATGAAAATAGATCTAGGAACTCTTCTAAACCTCTCTAATCCTATCCTTAGATTACAATGACTTGTTCTTCATTTCAGTCGTCCTAGTACATCTTTCACTTACCAACTGTTTCTATCCAATAGTTTTGAAACGATATCCCCAAAATAATGAAGGGAGATCGTATATATCAAACCCACACACATACCAGCCTACCTTTATAAATTACATATAATTATGTTTAATATAAACTATTTAATCAAATCGATTTATTGATTTATCCTTTAAAGAAATTTTCGAAATGGTTTAAATGAAATAAGCAATAGAATCCAGGCCAGAAATATTGCAATAGACAATATAAAACGTGTTTGTTACGCACTTAAGTATTTACTATTTAAAAGATAAATGGACTATTAGTCAAAATAAATGAATATGGTAAATATAAATTAATGGAAATGTCAATCAAAAAACTGACAGTTGTATTGCTATAATTTTATATTTCAGGACGTCGTCATAGCTAATAATACTGCTTTGACAAGCTTAACCACAACCACGAAAACCCCCCCTCTCCATTACCTCACCACCCCCTTATCCTTGAAGGAGACTTCCTAAAATCGAATTATTGGCCACCATTTGAATTCTATTGGTTGGAATGGCTTCAAATTAGTCGCGGAAATTGCAAATGGAGGAGGAGGGTGGACAAAAGGAAGGAAGGGGTTAGATCATAAGAAGACCTACTTACAAAACAATGGGGTGGCCAAGCAAAGGACAAGGTTTGAGAGGAGGCGCTTTTGGGGTTTGGGGTTGAGGGTAGGTGGCGGGGACGGGGGAGGTCTCAGATATTCGATATTGGCCCAGCCAGACTTTAGTTGGAAGTCCTTGTCACTATAGGAAATAGAACGGAAAATTACTTTCCACTAGGGAGTCAGGTTGATTAAGAAAGTTATAAATTGAAGATGCTGCGTTTGCTTGCGGGTGTTTATTTTTTTATCGGGGAAGTTGTGTCAATTGAGACTCTGATCATAAAAGAAAGGTTAGATTTCCGGTTTGAGTTTGACTAGAGAAATAACTTTTGTTTTGGACAGTCATAAACGTAAAGCCTTGATTTGGTTTCGTAGAGTAAAACTTGGTTCTAAAGGGTATAATACATTGGAACTGTTATTTTATTCCTATATAATATAATGGTTTAAATAATTAAATAAAAACACTTCCATAATCAAATCATAGGTGCCAAAATGACTCAATCCCATTATTACCTGAATCGTTAAAAATGGTGAAATTTTGTGCTAAGCAACAGCGTGGATGGAGATATTTTTATACTCCAGTTTAGACGCCAGGCTGTGACCTGGCGGTCTAGGGGTAAGGTGTCAGACTTCTATGCTGGCGGCCGGGGTTCGATCCTCGGTCCCGGCAAATATTTATCTGATTACCAAACCCTTCCTTCACCTCTGACAAGACATCTTGTGAATGTGAGGAATGCCAGGCCTCCACCGTGGTTCGGATTCCACGTTAAAACTGTAGGTCCTTTATTTCATATCACAATCACCCTACCATTACACATTAGCGTAAGTGCGTATAACCCGAACGGGTAGTAAGANCGTGGATGGAGATATTTTTATACTCCAGTTTAGACGCCAGGCTGTGACCTGGCGGTCTAGGGGTAAGGTGTCAGACTTCTATGCTGGCGGCCGGGGTTCGATCCTCGGTCCCGGCAAATATTTATCTGATTACCAAACCCTTCCTTCACCTCTGACAAGACATCTTGTGAATGTGAAGAATGTCAGGCCTCCACCGTGGTTCGGATTCCACGTTAAACTGTAGTTCCTTCATTTCATCTCACGATCACCCTACCATTACACATTAGCGTAGGTGCGTATAACCCGAACGGGTAGTAAGACGTGGTGCTAATAATAATAATAATAATAATATACCCCAGGCTAATATTTTAGTTTTCATTTGAGTTTAACTCTTATAGTGGCTCACTTAGTTACTATCTCACAATGGAGTTAGTTTCTAACTACTTTAATACATTTTAATAAGGTTGTATTTTCTATTTATGTTAGTGTTCACATCTGATGTTTAAAGAAACTGTAGTATGACAATTTTTCTTACTCAATGAGAATCCTACTCTATTTTTAATAATTTAATTATAAGGCGCTAATGACCTATAAATAGCAATAATAATAATAATAATCAATATTTTGGTATATGAAATCAATGTTAGATCCACCCTCTCTAGTTTGTAGGCGACTGTAACTAGTGATTCAAATATACACTGGTTGGCTTTTCCTAAATGGCTGACTAATTTTCCTCTGTAAAGCTGTGGCTACATTTCCTTTAAATTATATCTTCAACCTTAACCCATAATGGGGACCCACCTCGGTGGCGTAGTTGGTTAACGCGCTAATCTTGTTGAGCTCGACTACCGAGGACGGGGAGTTCGAGGTTCAAATCTCGGTTGGGTGAACTGGGGGTGGCTTTTCCTAAACGGTTTTCCACCCTCCCTCCACGAAAATGCGGGTTCACTTCCTATAATTCAACCTTCCCAATTCCTAATCCACTAGCGTAACCAGTACTTAAAACATTTAACCCGAATGGGTAGTAAGACGCGGTGCTAAATAATTGTAGCGTGTCAATCAGATTGATTGAACACCTACAAGGAAAAAACTAACTATTTATCAATATTCGTGTAATTGGGTGCCACGTTGGGGTTATATAGAGATATTGAAGCCAAACTACCTCAAAGTTATACTCTCTAACAAAAAAACTGCGTATTGGCCTACATTCAAAACACGTGGATCAGTCAAAATATCAATTACGTTTTGATAATTGTGGTTCTAGATATCACAAAAGAAGACTAATGTTATTAAAGTTATGAACAAGATTTGTGAATATGTGCCCTAGTTATAAAAAGGGGTCTGATACAAAACTTACAGCTGACCATGTGGCCGTTAATATAATTTAAAAAATATACTTCTATATCATTTCTTTTCGTAAAACAAACAGTGAAAATCAAATAACTAAATTAATAATGATGCATTTTGATACAGGATATATGTGTATAAAACTCACCCAAGGGCAGATGCCTGCAGATATGGTTTACTCATTTCACAAAAACAGAATTATCTATGATGGCGGCTCCACGTGGATCAACTCTGACTCACGCAGTAGAAAGAATCAAGTCGATGTGCCGAGTCAAGGCGCAGCGCGACCATGCGCCTCTGGTGGTCGACAGAAGAAGCTCGTCAGTTTCT
>CABFOV010000069.1:240858-252896 GCA_902141375.1 Timema poppense
AGGTTTGACTATGCAGTCAATGTTCATTAAAGGTATTAGTTTGGGTGCGAAACCCGTGGAAATTGACTTTTTGTCATAGTGGGGTCCGCGCAAATAATATTTTGTTTTGCCCTGTAATTAGGCTCTTAAGTTTTGTGGTAGTTCAAAATTAGGTTAATGTACTATTGAATGCATGGGTAGTACCGTAATGGGAAAATGTCCTGCCATAGTATTTTAATGACTTCTGGCCCTTAGCCATCATCCAGCAGGATTTACCAGTCTACTATCCTACTATTTTAGTAACACTATACCTTGTCAAGTGGGACTGTGTAATTGTTATACTATAAATTTGTTATATATTTTGCTTTAACTAATTCTCAAATTACTCTCCTTTTAGAAATTCTACTGCCTCTTGACTGGTCACTGTGTTGCCCAGGTCACTGCAAGTAATCAAGTAATCACTCAAGGATATTTGTCTTGAGAAGAGAATTAAAATGCTATCATGTTCTGCCTAATTGTAAAACTTGTAAACTGTAACACTTCTAATATCTACTAAATAAAACTATTGTGAAATGGAAATGTTAAGTTTTCTAATTTACATAGTAGTAGGTAGATGGTGCATAATAATAACTCATTACGTGGTTATAATGTGTGTAGTTTGAATGGGTTGTAAGATTTCGAGTAAAAAAATAATAATACTTATTCTACAACTCAACTTAATAATTTTATAACGCATCTATTACCCCATTTTACCCATTAAACGCTTCATATCACAAACAAGCCCCGCAAATAGAATACGGCTTTGCGAATGAAACTTGTAATTTACAAAGAAGTTAACCCTCGATTACAACTCTGAAAGGCCCTTCTGTCAATTAGATCTGAAATTATGTAAACAATCGAAAAGGGCATTAGATCCTAACTATCATTACTTATCTTACGTACTTTTATCAAATCTGTCACGCACCATGAAAATAAGTAAAGTTGGGGAAAACACTCATAGTTTGTGATGAATAAACTAGGTAGTTTGTAAAACACTAATAAAACTATTGTGTTATCTGTGCCATTAGAACATTTCAATGCAATATTTGAAATATATATTTTTGCAAGAAAAGGTGATCTGAAGAACTAGGTTAGCTGATTCAAACACGTGTCTAATTAAAACATACTTACCTACCTACCTTTGAAATATTGGATTGAATAACGACATAATACATTTTTCTAACAATTCACATGGTCCCGTTTTAAACCCCAGAAATATATAATTTAATACCTTTATATTTTAATCAAATTTGTTTATAAAAATGAGAATCCCTTCTTTAAAACCTCGATAAATTGGGAATTTTGTAGTAATAAAATAGAAACAGCCTTGATAATAGTCGGTAAATTCATAAAGCAATTTAATTGTAAAGGTAGCAATTAAAACATATTCATTTTATACTAACTTACATTGTGAGATTCATAAAAATGCAGTCTACCATTATTAATTCTTCAAACGGCAATGTCCAGAAAATGACAAATTCCCGATTCGTTTTTAAGTGCTGGTGAACGGTAAAAGGTTATACAAATGAATGCTACATACACTACCATTCAGTTTTTATTTAGTATACATTCAATTTAAATTACAATGTTATAAAGGATAGAAAGTCCCCTATTCCCAATTTTTGTGATTTAGTGAAACCATTAAACTCCTCCCTATTGATGGTATGGTTATGATGTTTTCCCTGGGTTTTTATGTACTATCCAATTTCATTTTATTGATATTTATTACAGTATCAATAACACTTGTGTCTTGTGGTTTTATAACTTAGTAGAAAACATACGTATTTGTTTCTGTAGAGATTATATAGGAACTCTCGCTTTTCATACAACAAAACGTAAAAGATATAGCCAGTACAAAAATAGCACATTTTATCCGTTATAGGTTTAATATTATACCATCTGAATCCTAATGGTATTTTCTTTCTTCTGCCTTCTATTCCCTGAACCCCCGTGTCCACCCCACCCCTTCTCTATACATAGGAATTCTCTAAGGGAGAATAAATGTTTCCAATCGTTGCAGATTTTACCTCCTTTTCTTCCCATTTCTCTTCTTTAAGGCCCCTCTTTACTCTTCTTGTGTTCTTAACGTGTTCTTTGCTACATGTGTAGACTGGGTGCCATACGTCATACCATAACCCTTTCGCCCCTCCAACCCGTTTCTATACCCTTTCCCTTTTTCCATTCCCCTCCTACACCACCCCCTCGCCCCAAAGGCTCTTCAATGAAACATGGATATTTTTCCTCCTATAAATTTTTGGGGTATGCTTTATCTATGCGTGTTTCCTATCTAAACGTAGTCAAAAAATATCCACATGAAATATGAGCTTTCTGACACCAAATTATTAGAAGAGGTTTTGTGTAGTGAATGGGAGGGAGGGCTTTAAAACGTTTGTTTTGTAGTAATATCCTTCTTTGCTCCTGTAATGTTACAAGAAAAACCAATTCTGAATTATTGATTATAAAGATATGTAAATATTCTTTTCGTATATTACTGTATATAACTTATATATATTGTATAAATAAATTTTGAGTTATGACTGCCAAAGATTTATGAGAATTATATTGGGGGAAAGAATTTTTGTAGAAAAATTTGTTGAATATGTGTAAGAATATAAGTAAAATTTCAATCCATGTTTATTTTTCCACAAAGTGGGTTCTTGAAAATCAACTTACTAGGACCTAAATTTAGTTTTTTTTATATCATCTTTAACCTAAATAGCAATAAAAACCATTATTTAATGTTTATAATCGAATAATCGTTCACTCTATTCGCAAAATTAAAATAAATATTTTAGGGACATTTAAAGAGTGTGAATGCTAAAAACTGCACAAACATTCATCGGTAGAGAGGATGGAAAACCCCTGGTGTACCAGGAAGAGGGCTAAACGATATTCCCCAACGCAGAATAAAGCATTCTAACGAGATTTTAATTATTAACGATCTGCATCAGTGACTGAATGGTTCAAGGTGTCACTCTCGTATTAGACACCTGCTGATGGCGGGAAGATCGGGGTTTGAGCTCCAGTAAGGTCTAATGAGAGTGGTTTTTCATTAACAGGTTTCCCACTCTCCTTCCACGCAAATTAGGGTAGATTACCTTTAAAATACTTCTTTCCTTATCCCTATCCTGCTAGAGATATCATATATTTGCATAAACTTAACAAATATTAGTAATACACAGTAATAAATAAGATATGATTGTACCCACGACATTTAGCACGCAAACAAAAGTAATTTATGTGAGTGTTTACCTCGCTTGTTATGGGAAGGTCACTCTTAGAACCCAAGCTGGTGTTTCCTTCATCCCCTAATAAATTGTATTCCTCTTTAACTCCAAGCAACTAATGGTACATTTATTCTAAATTCTACCTTCCTTATAACGTACCCCACTAGAGCTAATATGAGTGTATCACGAATGGGGGAAAAATGGCTAGTGTAAAAAAAAAAATGCTTAATCTAATTTTTCTAGAGGAGGGTTATTTTTATTTGAAAATATAATAGGAAAATCCCTCTCAATAAATCTAGTTATCAGTCAAACCTTGATTGCACTCCCTCCTGCGTCCCCATTAATCCAGTCTAGTGGATGCCTGATCTATTTTATTTTAAACATAATCTTAATAATAGGATATGAAACACTTATGTATGTACACGGGCATAAATATATAATGAGTACCTATAGTCTCATAAATTAAGTAAATGTTGTATGGATATTATAAAATGATTCCGTCACTCCTTCCACCGAATCCATTTTAAAAATAAAACATTCCTGCAAAAGTACATCTTGTTAATATATTTCATGCGAAATAGAACACGAAATCTACAATAATCTCTCTCACAGCCCATGGTCACAGTCAACAATACTTTAGGGTCACGTTTTCGGGAGTTCTATTGTGACGTCAGAGAGAGACCTGTATCGGTACGACTCGGCGGGCCGTACCTTGGTAATCGAGCCGCCGCACGCGATTCTTTACGCCGCGGTAGTCATTAAAACTCAATCTGTTTGAACTATCCTTCTCTCACACTCTATATATCTACACTTTTTCCCCTTCTTTTTGTTTTTACTATGAATTTCTCTTCGCCTAATCCTCCAGGTCTTTCCAATCGGAAAAAAAAGAGACAGAAAGAACATCCAACAAAACAGCCGATAGAAAATCATATTTCAAAATATCGGTAGCGGGAAAGGGAATGTTATGAAAGGGGTGGTTTATTAAAGAAATTTGAGATCGTTGTGGTGTCATACTTATGCAACCACAACTAAAAGCTTTGATAACCTATATGAATACATTTTTTGTCACATATTTTCTATTTAGCTACGGTTGAGACATATTCTCTCTCTTCTCTCTCTCTCTCTCTCTCTCTATATATATATATATATATATGAGATGGACTAGGTGATTTTAAAGTGAAGTGCTCGTTCAACGACCTACTGTTCGTGAGTTTGAACCGGGCCAAGTTTGTCGGATTTTTACCGAGAGATGAAAATGCTTAGCACAACTTTCTTCGAAGAGGAAATAAAACCGTTGGTCCCACGTCGATTGTGGCACGTAAAAGAAAAATCCCTGGAAGGTGTATGAGATGCCTTTCCAACAAAATTTGTACACTCTATCTCACTCGCTCGTCGAAATCCAGTGTGGAAAGCAAAGAGATACATACTACCGCACTTTCGGGACCTCCTTGATACATATTCCTTTTCCCAGATAGTTTGAGTTTTCCTCAATCTAAACCATAATTCTGTTTCGGTCTCCCCTCAATGTCTTATATCAGGTTGTTCAAAGCTAGTGTTATTCATAAAAATTTCGTGACACGAAATTTTACTAATTGACAAAGTTTAATGGTCTTTTAATTACATAAACTATAGTACTAATAGAAATAACGATGACAATAATAATAAATAGTTATAGTAAATTTTATTTTTATTTTTAATACCCTAATCCAGTACACATAGAGGCTATACATTCTTTGATTGTTATATTATTAGTAAACAGGAAGATTAGAATAGACAGAATAATTAACATTCATATTCCTTGTTAAATTTTCAAGGAATGTCATTCATTTTTGGTCGTAAAATAATCAAGGCAATGAAATATACATTAAGAAATAATTTAAGACTTGTTATTTAGACATCTTTGTAAATGTTAGTAAAATCCATGATCCTTATATTTTAGTTTTTTATGCCATAACAGGACCATAATAGAAATAAACTTGTTCACACTGTAAACGTCTGGCCAATATTTGACAATTCTAGGGCTTGCTATGTCTTATATAGCTTAGTTATATTTCAAAAGGTGTGTTTTGCAGATGTCACATTCAACATCAGCTTTAGATGAATTTTTTTTTTTTTGAACCAGTAAATTAATTAAACTTATGTTCAAAGTGAGAGATTTAAAATATCCAACTTAGTGTAGAGATATACTGTTATGATTCTCCTATGTTTTAAACTATAAAATAAGACCCACAAAAAGGAAGATTTGTTGTACTCTTCACACTAAGTAGAGCTTTAAATAAAGAAAATTTGTTTAGTGAATTTTAGTTTAGAAACTACAAACACCAATTGCAGTCAATAATTAAAACTGTAACAAAGCGTTAATACTGCTAATAATTTATTTTTATTATTTTATAAATATTGTTGCAACCTATTAAATTAGCATTTCCATTAGATAATATTTGATACCTAAATTCATAAGAGGATCTAGTAGCTGTTTTTTTATCAGATACCACCCTTCCTACAATGCTCTTTATAGCTATACAAATACATAAATGGTACGGAATTCCTCACGGACTTTCTCACTCTATTGTTTGAAAATTGAGATATTTACTCAAAACTCGTAATATATGTGAAACAAAATAATACACACTATCAAACCCAAGCATAAATTGCAATATACTTATGTAAAACTTTTTTTTAGTCCCGGTTTTAAATTTTATAATTTTGTTTTTTAAGGATTAATATCCTCATTTGTATGTTTGGACCGATAAAAAAGAACAATGTTGGGTCCACAAGGGTCAACACTTCGTATTAAAATTAAAACTTTTGGTTAAAATTTTCGAAATTTTATTAGGTGTTGCAAATCTTTATACCATCGCATTTCTATTAAATTCCTCATTTATAAATTTTGACCAATAAAAAATGTAAATATTGACTATTGAGTCTAAAATGAAGATGATAGATAATTGTTGTACAACTATTTCTCCTAAGAGGTTTAAGGGAAAACCACATAAACTTTTTGTGAGACCTACTTATATTTAATTAATCTATGGAATTGGAGAATTGTTGCGTTAGAACTTAAGTGGTATCTCTTTACAACTAAATCTCACAAAATTGTATTAATATATTTGCCAATATCTCAGAAACAGTTGGATTTATAAAAATATATTTCATTTAAAAGTTTTTTTATTTTTAATGGTACTAAAAATTTTCAATGACAATTTATTTAGTATCTCAAATAGTTGCGGAGATACGAAAGTTTATGTTTCTGTAAAGTACCCTAAAATTCATTTTCCTTATAAAATGAAAATAGACAGTTCATTTATAATCTTAATCAACACCTAGATACGAATTTTAATCAAAATCGTTAGAGTAGATTTTGAGAAAATCTATTTTTTCTCTTTACGCTATTTCTTAAAATACTCTTAATTTTAATTTTAAACAGACACACAGACGTACTTCATTGCAAAGGCCACTTTTTAGGGTTTGAGGGGTCTTGAGACGTCGACATCCATCAACATTTCAGGTTAGATTTTCTTTTGCGGTCACAATATTTTTACCTTTTGTGTTCGAAAGTTAAAAAATATATATATTTAAATATATATTTTTACCTTTTGTGTTCGAAAGTTAAAATATATATATATATTTAAATATAGAATGAAATTTTTTGGTTTTATAAAAATATGCTTCTTATAAAATATTTGTATTATAAAGAAACCTACATATTTGTAACGATAAGTAATTTCATATCTCAAATAGTTTGGGAGATATTATAAAAAATATTCTTTACTCAACAGACCAGAGCCCTTAGTAATTTTGCCGAAATATTGAAAGAAGCCATTTTGTTTGGAATATTTAGAAATGTTTAGAAACGAAATGTAATCAAAATCGACTTGTTCTCTTTTTGCCCCTCATTAAATTATCCTCAATTTTAGGGTTATATATCCAATTACAAAAACCCCTCGGGTCATCCCTATGAAAACCCTAGATACCAAGTCTTAGCTCGATCGTTAAAATAGTTTAGGCTCTAGTTGGAGGTACAGACAGACAGACGGAAAGTGAAAGATTTAATTTTTATATTCGGGGGGGTCATGAAACGTAAAGATTCATCCAAATCTTTAGTTCGTTTTTTTTGACGATCACAATACTTTCTCTGCCTGTAAGATAGCGAGTAAATAATAAACCCAACCAGTTATCTGCTCAGATTTATTATTATTATTATTATCATCATTATTATTAGCACCGCGTCTTACTACTCGTTCGGGTAATACGCACTCACGCTAATGTGTAATGGCAGAGTGATTGTGAGAAGAAATGGAGGACCTACAATTTAACATAGGATCCGAACCACGGTGGAGGCCTGGCATTCCACACATTTACAAGTTGTTATTAATACACATCTTGTCAGAGGTTAAGGAAGGGCTTGGTAATCAGATAAATCTGTGCTGGGACCGAGGATTGAACATCACATCCTCAGCACAGAGGTCTGACATCCTACCCCTAGAACAACAGGTCACCTTTCAACTTAATTTATTTTCATAGATGAGTAATTTAGTTAAAGTGTCAATCAATAGTATTTTAGAATCAATTTTATAATATAAACAAAATATAAGTCAATCAAATGTGTTATTTCCTGTAGCTAAGTTTAGAAAATTCGTTTAAATTGATTTCATGTTAAAAGAGCGGGTTCATTTGTTAAAACTGGGTGAATTTTTAGCGTGAATTTGTGGTAGCCAAGTCTTATTCTCCACTCACTCAAAATTTTCAATTGCTGGTGATGTAGAGGTGGGAATTATAGTTCAAGCATACTAGCAATGGGGTTTCTTAAATGTTTTCCCAATATCCATTCACGCAGACGCGGGTTCGCTTATTCTATATTCTACCTTCATCATTCTTAACCTATTAGTTTAGTAAAAAGTGGATGTGCCTGGATGTTTGGAAACAAGTACGAATACATTAGTTTGAAAATCATAATACTCATCCTAACTATTTAGCTGTCTGTCTAGTTTTATTCCTTTTCATTTACAATTTAAATTCACTTTCTTTAATTTACTGTATCTTCCTCCACTTTATCTCCTTTCTCTCAGTCCAAGTGTCCTGGATCAGATGATTGTGATATTCCTTTATTCTTATTTCTGTTTCCGTTTTAATTCCCTTTTATAATATTTCATATTTCTGCCTTGTTCATTGCTTCTCTTTCCCTGTATTTTTTCTACTGGGCCAATGTCTCGGGAATCAACTAAAGAAGGCACATTTTTATTTAAAAAATAATATCCGTCTCATTTGAATGTCTCTTTTAATTCAACGACCATTGAAGAGCAAACACTTTACCCTTTTTTATTATTATCAATATTATTCAAGAGTGGAAACGTGTTGCTGGGTTTATTGGCAAAAAAAATTAGGAACTCGTTTGATCTTTTATAAAATGCATAAAATGAGAAGAAAGAAGATAAGATATTCCATTTTTACTCGAGATAATTTATATATTTTGTTTTTTTTCAATTTTTAATCAATTAATTTGAGAATGAGTATATTTCACTAAAATGTAAATTTGTCAAAGGGCAAGTGTAGAAGGAGAAAATATGGTTTCTAATTATAGTTAATTTCAGTTATTGCTGTATGCCGGTTAATTTCAACCGCAGCTTATAATACCCAGCTAAGGGACGCGAATTGCAAGATGATTTATTGTAACTCACCAAAAAGGAGGGTGGGATTGAAAATCATTGCAAACTATTTGTGTTCTTGTCTTGGACTGATATGAGAGAGAATTTTAACTTATCCCTCCAAATTAATTATGTCAGTTGGATTAGGGAAAAATGCGCCCAAGAAAATTGCGCATTCCAAGAAAAAAGGGGAAAATTGCGTTCTTTTATCAATCATCACACCATTAGGTGGGAGTAGTGCGCCCCACACACTTTCACACGCTTACTAAACAAGTACACCCAAGGACCGAACAAAGTGTTTGAAGAGTCTAGCATAGATTCAAAAAATTGAGTAAACGGTCGTCAATAATTAGTTTGGTAACTTCAATTTATACGTTGACATCAAATGCTTATAGATACACAATAATCTTTATTTCATTGAAAAACCAAACCTAACCTAAACAACAGACAAAGAAACAGGTTCGATAAATCGATATACTTTGACCTTCTAAAGACCTCATGATATGTGATGAATCGATTTGAAATACCCACCCTCCTAAACAAAAGGATGCGATTAACCGAACTACGCCGGTGAAAATGGTAAGGTCGTGATTAAAGTGAGGAAAGTGCGCCCACACGACCTTGTTAAAATTAATTAGGTGAGACATTGTTATCCAACTAAATCTCTGTAGAGACCTCCCCAGAGGGGTTCCTGCTACACTGTCCATAGACTTTGAGGCCCTTTACAATGCAACTACTAATACCCATCGGGACCGGAACCATTTTCTCGGTCATGGACGTAAGTCCATGAGTGCAATTCCGGGTACTAGGGTACCCGAAAAAACCAGTGCCAGCCATTACATGCCATCCCGCCTTTGGTTACTTGTAACAACAAAAAATCCTCCACTGTGACCAGATGAAGGGGGGAGTTGGTTCCTCCTAGTGATCACCCATCACGAGGAAGTCATTACCTCAGCCTCCGAACACCCATCATCTCAACCTTCGTTCTCTCAAAACACCCCGTTCTTCCATTTCACCTACCATCTTAGCTGCTACTCCAGCACTTTTGAGACCAGCTGTCCGGAGTTGCTCAGTGGGGACCTCGAGGATGTGCCTTGAAGACCAGCTATCCCCGCTACACGGGTACGCACTACCAACCGCTTAGTGTGTGTCGAGAAGGAAGTATCCCCCTCCTCACACACAGACGACCTTGTCGGGGTCTTAGCTATACTGGACCCCGTCTGTCAAATTGCCCAGGGGCCACCCCGATAGGACTTTTAGAGCTCTGTCAGTACCGGAAGGTGGCAAAAACAGTCTAGTGCTCGTTTATACAAAACGTGCGTGGGTTCAAATAGCATCCTGGCCGCCAAACACCGGGCTGGACCCTAGGACTGAGTACCGTGACCCCCAATTATGTGAGATAGACAAGGTCGTGTAAGCACACTTTTCCCACCTAATAGTGTGGTTATTCATGCTAAGTCGCAGTTTCCCCTTTTTTTCTGGGAGTGCGCAGTTTTCCCGGTGCCATTTCCCCGACACCTGTCAGTCACTCACATCGGTAGACTCGCAGAATAAAAGCTTCAAGATATTCTAGTCTAGTTTGCCCGTAACTGGAAGGTTGGGGTTTAAATTCCAGCTTGGGGGTGGGTTTTACTAAATGGCTTCTTGCTTTCCCTCAGTGAAAATGAATATGTATTTTATTTAAACGATACGTTCATAATGATCATATTAGTGTATTAAAATTATTATGCTTTTTTATAGGAATTAGGATGGTTGTCAAAAAAAGTACACCAGTCAATTTTGATTTCTCTAAGCCAACCCTCCGTTGAAAATAGATATTAATATGAAATTAATATGAAATTAATATAGGTTATTTTTATTATTAATATTGGTTACCTCAATTATCAAATCTTTTATATGTATAATTTATTAGTATCTCGGTTCACCCTAAAGGATCCCCTCATTTAGTTGGGTAATACAGCTTAAATCAAAGATCGCATCGTAATGAAATTTTCATTATATATTTGACTTGAAAATACCTGCTTCAGTGGCTGAAATTCCTTAAGGTATCACTTTATTACTAGACTAACCTTCTGAATACTGGGAGATCAGGGTTGGAATCTTAGTCAAGTCTACTGAGGGTGTTTTTTCCTAAATGGTTTCTCACTCTCCTTCCCCGTAAATGCGGATATATTACATATAAAATGCTTCCTTTCTTATCCCTAACCCATAAAGTAGTTATCATATTTACTTATAGCCTAAAAAGGTAGTAAGACGTGGTGATAAAAGATAAAACTTTAAAATGGAGTGGAATTGAGACCATTCAAACCGTTTTATCCCGTTTTAAAAATAAAACTCAATTTACATATAATTATTTTAACATGAAAACACAATTATTTTTATTATAATTTATCTGTAATAGAATGAAGAGGCCAGAAACCACATCTAGATAAGTTATTTTGTTGGAGCATTATCTTGTATCCTATATACCGGTTCGTTGTCCATGAGATGAGCACTTATTATGAGCTAAGAGCAATTATCGCCTGGGAAAGTAATAATAGTGAGCTACTTTTTCCATAACATGCTAGTACTTAAAGAACATTCTCGGAAGTAAAAGAATCTCCCATTATAATAATAGCAATCACCTCAGGTAAAACTGAAGATTGGCTGAAGTCACAATTTCGACAATATATATGGCCCTAAGAAACTTCGTCCCAACAGAGATTCGAACCATTAAAGAGCGTAAAGGGAATTTTATATTATAGCCATTGATATGGGATCACTCGTGTAAAAGGTCTTATTTACTCTATGCCACTAGAAACTCGAAAGTTCATTACTTTAATATCATATTCAGATGCTGAATTGAAAAGAAATGAAAAAATTGCATCTCTTATGTTTTTCCTATTATTTATTAATAGTATCAAGAAAATAATACCTTTGTTGGTTTTATTAATTTATTTTATTCATAAAGATGTCAAACACCTTCTTCTATTCAGTGGCGTGTCTTCGTATTGATTTAAAGGTTTCTGATACTGTTTCCGAAATAATCACTAATATTGTCAGTGAGTAAATGAAGTTTTTTGCATTCAACCGTGATTAACTACTGAACACTGTATGTATAGTTTCCATTTTGGTTATATAGTAAAGCTAGGATTTATTTGCATGCTGAAAT
>CABFOV010000069.1:271837-289040 GCA_902141375.1 Timema poppense
AAATTGTAATACATCATTTTGTTCTATCATTAATAGTTTTCGCAGCGCACGTGATTGAAGGAAGTTTTTTGTTTATTTTTTTACACCTTGGGTTAGATTATTCAAGTTTTAGTAAGCATCCCTAATTTTATTGAAAATGAAACATAGCCTATGTCACTCGGGAATAGTGTAGCTTGCCAACGATGAAATAATTTTTTAAATCGGTCCAGTAGTTTCGGAGCCTATTCATTACAAACAAACAAACAAACAAAAAATCAAACCTTTCCTCTTTATAATATTAGTATGATTGAAAATTAAATTATAGATTTTTATATTTTAATAACCGAAATTTAATAACTACTTGTTTAAGGTACCCTCTAGTGGGCACGTGGTCTAAATGTCAAAATTAAACTACAGGTTGGATATATTAAGGTGATTTTCTCAAAATGGCTTTCACCTTGGACTTTTATATACAATATATAAATGTGGGTAGCCTGGACGTGGAGCACCTAGAATAAAATTTTATGGAAAATCCAAGGTATATAATGAATCTAATTTATTGTATATAAGACCCACCTCGGTGTCGTAGTTGGCTAGCGCGCTTGTCGTGTTGAGCTCGAATGCTGAGGACGGGGAGATCGAGGTTCGAATCTCGGTCGGGTGAACTGAGGGTGGTTTTTCCTAAATGGTTTTCCACTCTCCCTCCACGCAAATGCGGGTTCTCTTCCTCTAATTCAACCTCCCCAATTCCTAATTCATTAGAGTAATTAGTACTTAAAGTGTATTACCCGAACGGGCAGTAAGACGCGGTGCTAAATATTATTATTATTATTATTATTATTATAGTATATAAGAAAGGATCAATCAATTTTGGAAATAAAATCAGTTTTGTAAAAACAATATTAAATTCCAAGCTAAATATAATATGTATCAAGGCCAAGCTGGAAGCATCCAAAGAGTGTTATAAAGCATTAAAAAGCGATTCAGGATTTTCGTAGTTTATCCAACATTCAAACATGTGAAAAATATTTGGTGGACAAAATGTCGCCAATCAAATAGGAGGTTTATTTTTAGAACTATCGCAATAGTTATCTAATTTATGAATCCATGGGATGTATAGAGAGATTATTTTTAGGAAATGCACGCGGTTTACAGTGGATAATGTATTTGGAAAACCAAAATACCAAATCACATGTGTTAAGTTATCCCTAATGCACCCGACTGAGATTTGAAACATGAACTCCCCATCACCATTAATTCACTCGAATGCTGGCTTGACGTCTTGAACCATAGGACCACTGATCTGTCTAAATAATTATATATATATATATATATATAACTTAAAAGGCTTAATATATTAAAATGTATGTTTAACGCACGCTTTCTATATACAGATATATATTAAACCACAGCTTAAGAGGACGTCTTCCTTCCCTAATATACAACACCAAAAGTACAATTATCATATGAAAGGCCGTATTAGAAAGTATGCATTTTTTTTTTTGCGGCCGACCTTTATAACATTTCAATATCTTATCATTTTTGGGACTATATTATATAATCTCCTTAATATTAAATTGTGGGATCTATAAATATCATTTTCATAGTATTTTTATATTTAAAATTAAATTATATATTTAAATTTAATTTTATATACATTTTATCACCCACCGCGTGTTACTCAGGTTTTATGCTTCGTATATATGATAAGTTACTACAATGAAGTAGGTATGAGGAATAAAGCATTTTAGAGGTAATATACCTGCATTTGCTTGGAAGGAGAGTGTGAAACCATTTAGAATAAGCCACCCTTTGTTGACCCAACTGGGATTTGACCACCAACCTCTCCGTCATCAGCAGGCCAGTCTAGCACTAGAGTGACGCCTTACCGTTCGTACACTGAAGCAAGCAAGCTATTGACATTAATTTTAACCGATATGAGTTGTAACTTTTCCTATATCATTAATTTATTTTGTTAAATTTAAATGTGAATATAAAGTTAATTTACTCAAACGTACCCATTGGAAACGTAAACATTCTTAACTGTTTATCAAATCGTGTCACAGCTTTCTAGGACCCAAAAAATAAAGTTGTACTGTTTAAAATGCCATCGTGTTCACTACTAAATATTGACAGCTCGCTCTCTCTCTCTCTTCAATGCATCTGTCTTTCTTACACAACTAAGCGACTGGATGTTTGCATCTTGTTATTGATGTAACTTTGTGTGTAGGACATCGCATTCAAATTGGCCGACCGGCCACTGCTGTATATTGATTCCCTTCCTCCTACAGACCCCTTCACTCCCCTTCTCCAAACCCAGTTTGTGACGTCACCATGTCCCTTGCCCCCTGATGGTCCCAGGGGGTCGAGTCAGCATTTGGCAACGGGGTGGGAGTGAGGGATGAGTGGGTTTTGGGAGGATTGGAAGGGGTCGGCTGTTGGGAGCGTCATTCACAATCGAATGGGAGGAGAAGAGTTTCAGTGTTTCCATTTTTCTTATTTTTTTTTTTGCGTAGAGGTCCATTTTGTTACGCTGCGTCACTTGGAACGGATTATAGGGCAGACGTAGGAATATATTGAATTCAAGTTGGTCTATTTTGATAAATCATTTTATTAAATTAAGCGTGTTTTGTAATAATTAGAATTGTAATGTAAGTGACCATATGAAGTATATAAATGTATTGTATACCAATATTAAAAAAAGCAATTTGATTATTATTTGATGAAAATTTGATTTTTGTCCATCTTCGATTTATAAACACTAACGTTTACGGTATGCGAGTCTGGAAAGATTGTGACTAAACGAAGAGTAGATATTCTTAAATAAATAATTTTGGCTATTAATATCTTGTCTTTAAACTTTTATTAAAGTAATCTCAGGAAACCAATAACATTAATACACTTCTCTTGAGGTAGCAGTTTGAAAACGTCTTTAAATATTTATAAAAAACTCACTATTTTTTAGCACCGCGTCTTACTATCCGATAGGGTTATATACCTATGCACTATTCATGCTAATGGTTTTAGGGATTAGAAAATAAATATCCATAAGAAGTGTACACGCATTTGTGTGAAAAACAATTTTGGAAAAAAAAACCACTCAATACACCCGACTGAGATTCGAACCTCGACATCCACGTCATTGGCAGTCTAGTTTACTGCAAGAGTAGCAAGTTGGGTGGGCCACGCGGTCACAAAAGTAGGTCATTTGATTAATTAATATAGATAAAGTATATAAGCTAAAAGCTATACACCTTAAAATAACACGCTTCATACATTTTTTTTATGACTCTTACAGGAATAAAGGAAACTATTATAGCTTAGTGCGTGACACACAGAATTTGTGGATATATTTTTAGCACCTCAGATCTTAAGAATGAATTTGTAAATATCCAACAAATTATAGGGTTTTTTAAACCACATGTGATGATGGTTCAAAGCCAAGTTTAGATCTTGTTTGACAAAAGCTGTGCCCCCAAAAAAAAGATAAAAGATAATTAATTAATACACAATACAGATAAATTCACTATTCCAGAACTAATTTAATAATTACGCATATTTGTTAGTGATGAGGAAAGATGATTTCCAAGGAGATTTATTTACCCGCACTCGCATAGAATGATAGGGTCAAAACTATTTAGAAATAACCACCCTCAGTATACTCGACTAGGAGCTGAATTCCCCCCTCCCCATCATCGGTAGTCCAGTCAATTGCAAGAGTGACATCTTAGACCATTTGACCACCAAAGCTGGTGAAAGTGAATGTTAAATAACCCTAATCACTAATGAATGAACTTTATTACGTGATAATTGAACTTACGTTTTTCTCGGCCACTCTGTATATTAGTTCCGCCCCTGTGTGTAACTGCTGCAGTGTATCAGGCCGCGGACGTGACCGTCATGTGTGCCACGAACCCCCTCGAGGGAGGAACTCGATTTAAAAGCTTCCATTCCCTAGGGGGTGCGTGGGAGGGATATGGGTAAAGGGGGGAAAAAAAGAAGGAAATTTTGTGAGTTAGGAGGGTAGGAAGAGAGGTTTTTTTTTCACGGAGTAAAAGAAACGATCCTCTTGTAACCAGAACCATATCCCCTTCTCTCTCTCCCTCTCTATCTGTTTAACCCCTCCGGCTCTCTTAACCAATCTTACAAAAGGGGTAGAAGCCCATCTCTTTCCACCCCTAACAAACAAGAGCCAGTCGCAGATTCATTGGATGGACAGTATACATACACACTATGCACATAATATTATTTTGTGACCAGGGGTATAAATGTTTTTTAAATTAAAAAATATATAAATTGAATTTATACTTAAGAGGTCACAACTAATTCATCGTAGAACAAGATGCCTCTAAAAAAATGTTTATGTTTAAAAAAATTAAGTTGACTTATAATTAATCTTTAAAACGTCCACCAAATAAAAAATAAATAATGCTGTCATCTTTCCCCCTCAACTTTTGTTCGAATTTCTTTTTTTAGTATTTTGCATACTTTTTAAAGTGAACAGCAAGATACTTTTTAAGAAAATCTGTATAATCTATGTAAGGTACAATCCATTTCCTGTGAAAGTTATCTGCCTAATAGATTACACTATAGTCCCATCTTAAAAGCTATATTCTGGTGAAAAGTGCAAGGAAAGCTTTCTATTTTTCATGGCAAATGGAGTTTACATATTTTTAAATTGATATAGATAGAGTGTAAAGGTTTAATTTTAATAGTAAGGGTATTTTAGATAATTCAATCATATAATGTCGCTCACCCAGGTATTTAGTCGTATATACCATATAGGCTATCAAATATGACAGTTGAAGATCACATGACCTGGCGTATAAATCTGTGGAGGTAGATCTATTAGTATGTTTATTTATCAGATTCCTATCAAAATTGGAGACTACGTTAATAAATATATAAAATATACGCCTGGACAGGGATTTGCACTTTTTTTTTGTACAGCCTTGAGGCCCCTTTTCCCCTCTACCTCCTTATCACCTACCGTGATCGTATAATGCTGCAGTTATCTTTATTATACTTAAGAAGAACAGTCAAATTAAGTTCAGGGAAATATTTTTACCAAATTTGAGCAAAATAACTCCATTAAATCATCCTGAAAGCGAGCTATAACAAGTGAATTGCCACCGCTTTTTGTAAAAGATAGTGTCAACATTTGTGGATAGAGGGTGTCATATGGACAGCACAACGAACTCTACACCATTAATCTTGGTTTTATAGACTGGAACCTATAATTTTATTTAAGTAACTCCTCACTTTTTCCTCACGAAGCTGAGTTTGACCCCATTCTAGACTCATTGCTTAACAGAAAAATCTGGAAGCACCTGGGATCGAAAACGGAACTTATGAGGCTGTATTATTATTATTATTATTATTATTATTATTAGCACCGTGTCTTACTACCCGTTCGGTTTGTACGCACTTACGCTAATATGTAATGGTAGGGTGATTGTGAGATGAAATGGAAGAACGCAGAAAACTGCACTTAAATATGTTTTCTGTTAAAGCGTAGTATTTTAGACAATTTCTCTGTAAATCCTCTATGAAACGGGCTACTAATAAACAAGTGCTATTTCAATTTAGCTTTATAGTATTTTATGGTATGAGATTCAATTGACATGAAGCCTACTTTGGTGGCAGCATGTTTCAAGGCACTGATCTATTAATAGACTAGTCTGCCCGTAACGAGGCAATCATGGTCAGAGTTCAGTCAGGTGTCTTGAAGGTTGTTTTTCCAAAATAGTTTTCATTCTCTCTCTCTCTCTCTCTCAGCGCAAATGTGTGTACATTTTCTCTAAATTCAACCTTACTCATCCTTATATTATTAGAGTAATTAGTACATAAACGTATAACTAGAATGGGTAGTAGGACGCAGTGCTAAAAATAAAGTAAAAAATAATTAACTGACGTGTAGAACATCCTGAATATTTCATTCCTGTGTGTAAAGCCGGATGACTAGTGTTCAAAACCGTGTCCGGCCATCATTTATATATATTTACACAATTACTTCATTAAAATGTCATCTGAGAAGATGTATTTATCGTAGTGGGCCTCTTTGTAGGTCTTTTCTTTCTTTTTAAGTTGTATTGAAAATCGGCGAATTCTTGTGAATAAAACTGAATATAATTTTTTTATTACAAAATAATTATAAAAATGAAAATTTTCAGTCTTGTGAAATCTAATTTTAAATTATGGTAACTGTATATTGCGCTTAGTTAGATGGTCAGGATGGGAAAAAAATTGATTAATTTTTTTTTTTTTNTTTGAATTCTTTTCGGGGGTTAAAAAATTTTTTAATTTTTTTTTTTTTTTTTTTTTTTCTGGATAAGTGATTAAGAAATCCACCATATAATTAAAGCACTTCTGACTCCTTTGCTCTTAGAAAAATCAACCAAAACAGTGTAGGCCGTTCCGTTTTTGACATTTCCCGACCCCTGGTTGATGGTTTTCCCCGCGACGTCCTTTCTACTTCTTCCATCGACTCACACATTCTCTTCTTTCCAACAATCTCTCTCTTTTAAAGTCTTTTCTCCTTTCTATCGGATTGGTATCGAAGGGGCTAGTCCCACAGATATTTGATTGTGTCTTCCCTCTTCTTCATCTTTCTCTCTTTCGTTTTCTACGACCCGTTGATCTAAGCATGTAGTCGACTAGTCCCACCTCGACTCAATACTCTGTTCCGTCAGATAACGCTTGGTTTGCAGTGTTTGTGTACTCTGGAGGTGTCATCGCCCTTTCCCCCTACTATTCTTCTTCCATCCAAACACATCCTGGCTATTCTACCACCCCCTACCTCTATCACCTGGTTTTCTTGATAACCCCATTCCCCAACCCTTTCCATTTCCGTTGCCCAACTTCAATAATGTTGTTGCTTTTTTTCCATCTAGGTACTGATACTATTTTTTTTATCCAATTCACCTTTCTTACCTTTGTATATATCACGACCAATAATTGTATTATTTATTATATTTCGATTTCTATGCAGGAACCATTATTATGTGCATTTGTGATTTACTCAAATCTAGAACAGATTCACCTACTTTGGTGGCCGCATGACTTCAGGTATCATTATCAGAATAGACTAGACTATCAATGACAGTGATATATTTATTCAATACCGGTTGGATGTACCAAGGATATTTTTTCCTAAAATGGTTTTCCCCTCTCTTATTGCAGATGTTGGTACACTTTCTCTAAAGTAAACCGTTTTAACCCTTAACTTAACTTCACCTCTGACAAGACATCTTGTGAATGTGGGGAATGCCAGGCCTCCACCGTGGTTTGGATTCCACGTTAAACTGTAGGTCCTCCATTTCATCTCACAATCACCCTACCATTACACATTAGCGTAAGTGCGTATAACCCGAACGGGTAGTAAGACGCGGTGCTAATAATAATAATAATAATAATAAGATCAATATGTNTAATAATAATAATAATAATAATAACTTAACTTATACATATGTGTATAGCATAAACGGAGAGTAGGATGCCATAATAAAAAAATAAAAGTTTTATTAACTATTCAAGGTTAGTTTTACCTTTTCTTTAAGACATGTTTATAAGGTGAAATTGAAAATCATTAGTACAAAATATATATATAACTTTAATAATATTTCTTACGCCCTTGTTTCTGCTCCTATTTTTTTGTGACTCAGTCAGAACCAATAAAAAATTAATTACTGGGTATTTTCTGTAGCCTACCCTCAAAACATCTTGTTCTCGTTTCATTCCGGCGGACCTCAAGAGACATGTTAAACGATTAAATGAAAGGTCACTAAATCCAACCACGACGTTCCTTATGGCTAGTTTCATAGTCAAATTTAGTACGCCTCAAGTGCGGCGCTACACTAAGTACACGACGACACCTACCTAAACCAGAATGGAATGGGCCAGTTTCCTATGCGAGAACGGCCCATTCCATTCGAGTTAAGGTGGGTGTCGTCATGTACTTAGTGTAGCGCCGCACTTGAGGCGTGCTAAATTTGACTATGAAACTGGCCCTAAGAGTGTTGTAGTTTAGTTTGAGTTCCATTCAGATGGATAGTAAATATAGTGTCTATTTAAGAAGATTACGATTGCCCAGCTCTTGAGGCTTTATTTGAGATAGTCGAGTCTATTCAATTGACATTTCATGTGTCAGTCAAATTTCGCTCTAACGGTTGTTTCTATATTCCGATTACATCCCCTTTCCTGCATCAGTGGACACGTGGATTAAACGTCAAGCTCTTGTAGTATGGTTTGACAATGACTGATAAGTAATGATTTGAATCCTAGCTTTGTGGTTGATCATAAATGTTTTCCCACTTTTCCTCCTTGAACATTTGGCTATATTTCCTTTAAACTCTACTTATTTCATCAAAACACTAAATATGTAATACAATGTAGGCAAACTTGAATGGATAGTAAGACGTGGTGGGGACATAGAACACATTTACACACAAGTATAGTAACATAATTAAAAAAATTTGCATCATCTTGTCTAATATGCCGGTGGCACGATTAGGTCGGGTCTCAAATCCCTGACCCTTCTTATTGATAACGATTCACCTGACCGCCTATCTAAATCTTATAAGAGGTAACTTTTAATTATACACTAATGCTTCTATTTTTACTGATAGTAATTTAATTTTTTAATAGGATTAGAGGAAGAGTACGGTAAATTGTAATGTAATCCGCCCGCATTTGCATATATAAATAATCTGGGCACCTATTCCTCACCCAGGTGAGCCTGCTTTTATATCTAATCCAGGTGCTTTGAGAGTAAAATTCACTCACGCTAACCCACAGCTGAAAATGACGTTTTGAGTGGTTGAACTCTCATCAGTAAGTTATATGTGCTACCAAGTCTGGTTCAGTAAATATATGTTATAAGAACAAGGCAAATTTTAAAATGCCATAAATATGTCCATGATCCATTAAACTTATGATATACATTCATGTTTGTTGACCTCTATGGATAGATAATATTGAATTTTAAACTTGGTTATGTGTGATTCTGAAGAAGAGTGTACCCATTTCACGCTCAAATAAACTCGGCAGTGGTGAAGCATAAAATCGGGCCGGGATAAAAGCTCCCGGGTTTGTTCAAACTGTACCTATGAATATGTCCTCCACATACACAGAGTAGATAATTTTATTAGCCTTAGTACGTGATTTCTTGCGGGAGGAGAGGGTATTGGTTTAGGAAGCACCTGCCAATGAAAAAAATTCCACATACATTTCCTAAGTGAATTTATTTATTGAAATAACGAGTATGATTTGTTAAAATCAAAATATAAACACATAATGATAATAAACAAGACGTATATTCTTAACAAACTCTTGCTGCTATGGCAAACACTACGCATTTTGCCTAGCGTGACTTAAACGAGTTTGTTTCCCTGGGGTTTTGACCTTTCATATAATATATGGAGAGGCAAAGAAAAGAAAAATAATATTGTAACATCATAGTATTGTAATGTCCAGAGGCACTTTGGTGAGGTTCTAAAATACTTCAATGCATATATCAATTAAATCGGATCACCCGCTTCAGTAACCGCGTTTCTCTCGCAGTAGACTAGACTGCCAATTACGGTGAGATTGAAATTCGAATCTATGTCGGGCGTCATCAGGCTTATTTTTCTAAAATGATTTTCCACTTTTCCTCTACGCAAATACAGAGCCACTCTTTATAAATATAACCTCTATCACTAAAACCATTAGCGCGATTAGTTATATAAGCATATATTAATATTATTATTATTATTATTAGCACCGCGTCTTACTACCCGTTCGGGTTATACGCACTTACGCTAATGTGTAATGGAAGGGTGATTGTGAGATGAAATGAAGGACCTACAGTTTAACGTAGAATCCGAACCACGGGGGAGGCCTGGCATTCCTCACATTCACAAGATGTCTTGTCAAAGATGAAGGAAGGGTTTGGTAATCAGATAAATCTTTGCCGGGACCGAGGATTGAACCCCGGCCGCCAGCATAGAGGTCTGACACCTTACCCCTAGACCACCAGGTCACCTATATAAGCATATAGTCCTAACGGGTAGTAAGACGCAGTTTAAAAACACAACCAGCACTTGTGGTCACGTTGTAAAAGGCATCATTCGTGTTTTATTTGTTTAAAGAGTTAAAATTTGCAGTTGCATCATTTCCCGCCTTGAGACATAACCAAACGCATACCTTGTTGGAGAAAACTCCTACCAGGATTCAAACATGGTTACAAACTCCCCAGGATAAATTTCAGACACGCGAGTCAGATATTCTGACGAAATATTAGTAAAATTATCATGGGGAAAGAACTAAAAATGATATTTAATCTTTCACGCATTCATACGTCAATTCATGTTAACCCACTTTAGTGGTCGAATAGGCTAAGGCGTCACTCTAACAATAGATAGGACTGCTGTTGACAAGGGGGTTGTGGATAGTGGTTGTAGTCCCGGTCTGTTGTACTAATGCCGGTTTTTACTAAATTGTTCTCCACTCTACCTTAACGAAAATCTGAGTACAATTCCCTTTGATCCAACCTACAGTAGCCCCATGGCTTCTTTGGTGCTGACTTCTGACAGTCAACATTTAGGTATATAACTAAATTTTGACTGTCAGAAGTGAAAGCTGCTAAACATATGTTTTTGCAGATCATATGGCTAGGCGTAGGGATTCATAATTTGGTCTGGTAACTTTCCAAAGCTGTGAGTCAGCACCAAAGAAGCCATGGGGCTACTGTAGCTTCATTCCTAACACATTAGTTCAATTAGTATATACGTGTCTAGCCTGAACGGGGAGTGAGATGGAGTTTCAGAAATAAAATAATGCCATACCAAATTTCTGTGGCTTTTGATAGATATATCACAAATACCTATAGAATAAAGCTTTAATAAAGTAAAATGTTACTCATGTTGGTAGCAAAAATAAAATTAATATTTTTCTAAAAGGCCCTTCTTATCAAAACTATACTGTAGCTTTGCCGTTGTTACTCGGTATTATTATATATTGTTTTAACCCTTACTTACTACCCTTGCGGCGCGACCAGCTGATATAGTTTGTTCTCAATATCATTGATCAAATACTGTAGGTTATGTTGCTTCACCTACAGACCGTAGATTTCCCACGTTTGTTTTGTTAATATTAGAATAGTTTTCATATTTACCATAATATTTAATATTAGTTTATAATTTCCCTTCATAGCATTTCTAGTTCTTTATATAAAGAGAAAATATACCATTAGTAAAGCAAACAAAACAGTATTTTGTGTCATTATTAGATGAACGCCTGTCTATAGCCCAGGAGGACAAAGTCTGATCCCGACCGGATTCACTCAGGGGGATTTATTCAAGTACAATAATTGATTATCCATTATATTCCCAGACGATTTAATGTAGATTATTATTAATCAGCTTATTTTTACTAACATAATTTTAAAGGGCTTTTATAATATTTATATATATTTTTTTGTTTTTACTCCCAATGCATCGTATATAATTATCATCTATTTCACGATTTTCTTATGTTATAAGGAGTATCCAAACAAAATCTGTATTAAAATGTGTAGGCATAAACACTTCTACCCTAGGTACGTCTTTATAGTATAACAAAATCATATATCATGACTTTTTTTTAATGTATCCCCGTAATGGAATATGATTTTTTTAATGTATTCTTGAACTAATACATACAACACCTTATAATATTACCAAACCTTACGAACATTTCTCTAAAATATTTCCATATTTTTCCATACTAAAGTCCATAAGATTGCCATATCTTGCATCCTCAGTCAATCTAGAACAAGGGTTGGTAATGCGGTTCCCGCGTGCACCATGGCGCCCTCGTGACAAATTTTAGATGAGCGCCTTATGTAGTAATTTTGTACATTTTTTTTTTGTAAAATAGTTTTTTTATAAATAACAAGATTTTTGTCGAGTATCATTTGAAGCTAAACTTCTTTGTTATATAGTCATCATTAGTCCTCAATTTTTTATTCCATTAATATCTTCATAAATAAATTTTTAACAATAAGCTTACTTTGTAACATGCCTTAAAATTTGAAACTTAAATATTTAAATCAGAAGAGTGATAATATTATAATTTATGTTCTGTTAATTATATTTAAAATATGCATTATTCTCAACTTGTCACTAATAAATACTTAAATAAAAGGTGGAAATTCAAATATAAAACTCGACATTTTTCTTGGGGTCCTCAGAGTGTAACATATTTTGGAAAATAGATATTGATGCTCAATAGGGTACCGACCCCTGATCTAGAATATACAATTATGACATCAGCCTCTCAACTCTCCTAACTCATTAGTAGATTATTCAGACTAGGTCATGTTTTTAAACATCAGTTGTTGTGCCAACATAAAGCAGTAGGAAAACTAGTATTTTAGGGGAAACACCCCTCCTTTTTGGGCATATAACAGATAGTCTTGTACCTTAAGAAAAAAAAAAGGGGTACTGATAAGACGTACATAAGGAATTCTTATTTCATAGCACAATAATTAAGAAAAAAAAAAGGGGTACTGATCAGACGTACATAAGGAATTCTTATTTCATAGCACAATATATATACAAACGTCAAGACAAACACACTCTTTTAAATTAAAACACACACCATCCCCTTGGGGCTCTAGAGTATTACCTTTCACGACAATGCTGATAGTAAGTTGAGAGAGAATTGCACCCTTATGGGCTGATGACACTAACCCATAAAAACAGGAGTGGGAAAACTTTATAACCCCCTCCCCATCTCTTATAGATAGAGCCTGTACATCTAAATTAAAGTTAATTCTTCTCTCTTTTTTTCAGGTAACAAAGAGTTCTATGATGTGAATATAACACAACTGTTATGTGAGTATTGAACTAAGTAATAATACTTTCTGATATAATTCTACTAGCTACTATTTTAATATAAGCTTCCACAGTTTCCTTGCTTTGGAAATATAATTTGTATCCACAGATTATTAGAGTTAGAATAGGATTTAGTTTTTTTCGACAATATTTTCTTTTAATTCTATATATCTCTGTAATCAACAAACTAGTATTTGAGAAATTTGTTTGAGTATGAACTAGCATTTAAAAGAATGGTATATGCATTTCTAATACCCATATATTATAATTACTCAAACATAAAGGAAAATCCATAGCTACTATGATCTCAATTTAAGTCTTATGCTAGTCATCGTATTTAGTCTCATGTTAAAGTCTTATATTTATAAACAGATATTTTATAAGTTATATATGCATATAAAAAAAATTCTTAGTTCTGTCGTTAGATTCGAATTTTTGTTTGTTTGTTGTCAGTAAACTCAATAAGTTTTCATCGAATTGAGATGGGACTTCTGTATTTATTTTTCAGAATAAATAATAAGCTATATACCCTCACTCTATATCATAAGCGAGCGAAGTAATGTCTAAATAACAGGGCGTAAACAGTGAACATATCTCATGCCTGGTTTTGTGGATACATATGATGACACGTGATATAATTTGGGGTGTGGAAGAGGAGAGGTAAGTTCGTGATTTTTATTGAATCTTAGTACAAGCATAAAACACTGCTCTCGGATAGGTTTCATTATTTTCGTATTTTAAGTTTTCGAATGTGTTGTTTGATGCGAGTGAAGCCGCGGGCAAATGCTAATTGTAAATATATTCATGTTAGGTTATGTTACGTATGTTTGCTAATGTTAAACAAAGTCAGACATATAGAACTAGTTTGCTTGAAATACATTGATTTTTTTCATATTTTTGCTTATTTTATTCAAATTTATACAAAATTATTTTCTAAATTTTGTAAAATTTACTAATGTTGTAGGTACCTATAGTAAAATAATTCCAATTTAATAATTTAACTTACCATAAATGATGGTCTTATGGTCTAACGAAACATTTTCTTATTGATATAGATAACCAGTGATGGAGAGACTGGAGTTTGAATTCCAGTAATGTGTACTAAGGTTTTTTTCCCACTGTTTACTCATTTTCTCAAGTATATTTACTTTAAATTCTACAATTCTCATCCCTACTCCAGTAATACAAATATGCGGATAGCCCGAACGGTTAGTAATAATTGGCGAACACCAAAATTAAAATCGAAATTTTCACGTTTCACTTAAGTTTCAACATATTTTTCCAATATCAAATTAAAATTGAAAAATAAACTTAAGGAAAAAGTAGAGGCAAAAAATTATTTGAGGATTAACACGCCTGACTGTAGCTTGGAAAATTCTAGATTGAACCCGAATGAATCTCTTTGTGGTGTTAAGAGCTCCTATGGTATAATTTATCACCGTACTCCAGGAAAATTCTGATAATAACCTTTAAAAAAATTATTTATCTTTCCATCCTGATCTGAACTGATAGTGTTACTAACGAGTTATATTTTTATGGCACTTTAATTGTAGTGTTCAGGCCATTGACAATTTTATTTATCTTATAAAGGTAAACAGTATGAAGAGTATAAATATTAAAGAACCATACCATGATTTTCCCACCACCAGGTACAGTACAGCCAACTCGGAATCATAGAGTTATCTCAAATTATAAATGAACAGAACACACAACATTAAGAAGGAATAATAAAATTTATCATAAATTAATCGATTTAATGGTATATTATTAGGAATTACTTGCGTGGGTCTATTCGCAAATAGGAATTATGGTTAATTTTCCATAGGATTGCTAGCTGAAGATTAAAAAAACTGTTAAAAGAAAAACGTAATTAATAACAAATTGTTATTGTGAAACTTTTGACTAGTACCAAAAGTGACGACAAATCAAAATATTGTCTTGAAGATAATATTGTGGTTTGGCGAATGGATACATGAGAGTAGATTAGTTAGATTTTGCTAGCTGTGAGTTAGCTGCATTCCAGTGGTGGATGGACTCTATGGTATGATTCTGGTGCGAAGGACTTGTAAGAAAATAAGTTGTTTTTATTATTTTGCTATATTAAAAATAAATATTTGTATCAAAATAAGGCTATCTAGGGGAGCTGCGAATCATCCACCTTCAGCCTTCCACCATTTGAGGCCTTTCGCCATACTCCAAACCAGAGACCAGTGATGTTAGGGTGTTGAGTAGCTCCCGGATACAGAAAGCCTGGGTAGGCTTATTACCCAGCCTCCAGGCTATTTCCGGAGCCAATAGAATTGTGGGGGTCACAATGACCGCACAATAGGGCCACAATAGGGCCACAATAGGGCCACAATAGATGTGTCGACAGGTAGGGGAGCGAGATATGGACCAACCCCCACTAGTTGTTTAGTGCAGGGAACAACGTGAGGGGGGTTAAAGAGGCTTGATGGGGAAAGGGGGAAAGAGGGGGGTATCCCATGGAGGAAATTATCCAAGGGCCGCCCCTGGCTACGCAACGATTGAAACCAAAAAAAGTTTCGAGGTTGTCTGTGATCAGACGTGAAAAATAAAAGTAAGGGATTTAATTGTTTCCTCTAAATGTGGGGTGGTTTAATATATGGGTGTACTATTCTCTGACATACTAATGACTAGATATTTCTTTATCTGTTTTAGAATTGATGTTATTAACGTGTAATTTATAAACGCTGACTTATAGCTGTAAGTTAAACAGAAGTTTTATACATTATCTTATCCAAGGAGTAAATAAGATTGAGAAGTCAAGTTTAGAGTAAAAGCACTTTCATAAGAATGAAGAGATGTTGTGAAAATACCCCCATTACACCCTACTACGATTCGAACCTCTCTCTACACGTAAACTGAAATCAAATCCAGTGTGACACTAACGTCTTAAGACTCCGCTTCTGGTATAACCTCATATGTGCCCACGAATTGCAAATAACTTTACCTAGAACTTCGTGAACACCAAATAATCAAAACTAATACCAAGAATTGCAATTTTTGGGTATTAAATGTGTAATTATATAATTAATATATTTTAATTAATATGACAGTTGTCACCAATGGCCTCAATTGGAAATCAAATTTGGGTAAACATTTTATGTTGTGAGTGGCGAGTAACATAACGAATGTTACGAGGATTGTTATGATGAATCAATAAACAAACTATAGGCGCTGAATCAAAAAAAGGAGGTGTTAGCATTCCATAGCAAGAAACCAGTTCGGTAGCCCGGTTAATTAAGAGGTTATGGAGCCCCTTGAGTCTGACTGCAGAAGATCGTAGGCTGGGGGGTTACGCTGCCTATCATGGGGCCACGCGTGTTAAGTCGTCGGGTTGATCAATTATCAGTCGGGGCTGCCGCTCTAGCCCAGGGAATCAGGTTATACGACCGTGCAAGAACCACCTAGCAGTCGGACAGGCCATTAGGTAAACCTCATAACACCTTGTTCGGTCACTCGCTTCTCTAGATTCACTAAGTTCATTTTAACTTCACTTGTAACATCACATTTGTAATAGTATAGTAGTATTAATAAATTTTTTAAAAGCCAAGACTTACTTTAAACACAAACCCACACAAGTAGTTCAGATTTTCCCCAAGAACATCGACAAAGTTTTAGAGTATCCTATTTTATAACAAAATTTAACCTTAAATATGATTTATTTATTTAAAATTTTTGTTTTATTTTTAGATTTTGTCTCTTTTTCATGGTTAATGGCGTTGTATTATTTTAATTAGATACACATTCCCACAAATATTGAGAATGGCATACTTGTGCTGAATCAAGACTTTAACTATCAAATAAAAAAAAGGTATTAATTTTATACATACCTACATTGACGATAGCTTGGACTTCCTTTGATATTTGGCTAGTTACCAAAAAAAATTTTTTTAATCATCTCTCTAGCAAATATATGCAGTCACTTTTGCAAGTGACGTAAATTATTTACATCAATAATGAAATTGACAATACAGATTGGCCAGGCAGATAAATATATATATATATATTATTAATTTTTCACCAGGCAGAAAATGGAAGAGCTACCATGGAAATACTATATAATTAAACCTGTATAGTTTACTTAAAGTTATTGGGAAAATAACATATGTTGTTTGTTGGCTAAGAGGATTGTATAATGTTAACACAATTTTGGTTGTTGAAGCTATCGTTAACATGAAACTCTGGGGTAAGCATACTTTTTTTTTAAAATATTCAAATTTACTAACCGCATCTCCCCCACGATCCGAAAGCCTCTCCCCTCCTCCCCCCTCAACCTCCCATTAACGAGTAATGACATGAAATTGAACGCGAGACTAAGTTTATCTCGTTAATGTTCACCCCAC
>CABFOV010000069.1:289361-299747 GCA_902141375.1 Timema poppense
AGGATTGAAATAATCAAATTATATAGGCCAATTTTTTTTTTTAAATGTATAGATTTATTTTAAAATTCTCTTCATTTTTAATTGAACAAACATTTTTATTCACTTATATTTCTTAAAGTTAGGTTTTATAAACATTATTATTAGTATTTAAAAAAAATCCCTTTAGTTTTTAGTGCAAAAGCCGGTTTTTCTCTAAGGCATCACTCTAGCAATCGATTGAATTGCCGATGAATGAGCGATTGGGGTTTTTAATTCCAGTCGGATGTACTGAGAATGTTTTTCCTAATTTATTTTACACTCAGATTCCCTGCAAATATGGGTTCACGTCCGCTTAATTAAACCTTCAGCAATCCTTATAACCTGAAAAAGTATTGAGAAACTGGAGAAACTGTGACAAATAAATTTGAAGAGTGACTTTAATTGGAACGGGCTTCACTAAAATGTTTACCTTCAACATCAAGAAACCCTTCCTTCACCTCTGACAAGACATCTTGTGAATGTGGGGAATGCCAGGCCTCCACCGTGGTTCGGATTCCACGTTAAACTCTAGGTCCTTCATTTCATCTCACAATCACCCTACCATTACACATTAGCGTAAGTGCGTATAACCCGAACGGGTAGTAAGACGCGGTGCTAATAATAATAATAATAATAATAATAATAATAATAATAATAATAATAATAATAATAATAATAATAATAATAATAACATCAATAATAATAATAACATCAATAATCTTTGACGATTACTCCCTGTTTCATGTGAGGGTAAACGCTTCTACTCAATATTTCTTAATTCCTGATAATTGGCCAGTGCACTGAAACCTGTCGATTCAACTGGAAGACGAACCAACTATAGGATAATACTAATAATACTTAGCAGTGAGTCTTATTACCCGTTAAGGCTATACGCTTAAGTACTAATTACTATAATGAGTTAAATTGAACATAGATGAAGTGAACCCGCATTTGCGTGGAGGGAGAGTGAAAAACCATTTAGGAAAAACCACCCCACTTCACACAAGCGTGATTAAAACTTTGATATCCCAGTCTGTGGCAGTCTAGATCAACACGAAACTAGCTCGTTAGCTAACTACACCACCGAGGTGGGTCTATCCTAAAGGAAAAAGGGATCCAGTTTTAGTTAAAGGAATAAATCTAAATTTCATATACATTTAATCTTACACAATATTAGATTTCATTAGTACTATATCTTAACAATTCTAATTTATAACCACACTTATAAATAACAAGAAGAGCCTTTTTTCGTAGTTTTTATTTTTATGTAATGGTTTTAAATAATTTTAAGGTCACATTTTAAATTTAATTTCATGTTGTCCAAACATTTATATGTACGACTGCAAGGTAGATTTTTCCTATTTTCTACAATGTTTTTTTATATAATGACATATTGTATTAAAACATAACATTGATCATGGACTGATTGATCCTGATCAAATTGAATTTTGATTCATTTAACTATATATATTATTTAAATATTTATATTAATTTATTAAAATATTAATAAAAATTGTTTCTTCTATTTATTTATTTTTTCTGCACCGTACTAAAAAAAAAGTAAATAGTGTCCAGACGAGTATATGGTTAGGAAGCGAATCACAACACCTTTAATCACTTTACGCACGTCCTGCGTTGGACGAGTAAACATTCTCATTACAAAAATGATATGGAACACCAATTAATTTTCTTTTTTTCACGGTCCTTTTCGTGTTTCACGTCTTAAAGCTCGTTCAGAATACTCAACATGTTTACACTGATGGATTTGAAGACAATAAAGGTTCAATTTAAAGTAAAGCGTAAATGTACCTACATTTGCTTGGAGGGGGGAATAAATATCAATTTAGGAAAACCAACTAGTTCAGTACACCCATTCGAATAATGGAGTTAAAACATGTACCCTGAGGAAAAAGGTAGAAAGATATTTAGGAATATTTGTGATGTGGTTCTTGATGAAAATAAAGCGGATAAGGTTACAGATCAAATGTCTAATGAAGAAGCTTTAAAAAGAGCTGATGAAATTATAAATATTTTTCAGGTAATTAACTTCTGGTCACTTGAGAAGAAATTGCTTATTTAGTGATATGATATAAAGTAATTTAGAAGGGAGAAGAGGACATAGAAGACCGCAAAATCAACTTGATTGGTTATTAAAAAAAAGGACAATACATGGAGTTTTATTGTACATAAAGGAATATGATAATAGAATATACTTGAGTACTTAATTTGGACAAAGTGACGGACTTGTTGAAAGGGAGAAAACTTAAAAGTAACACCCAATTCCCATCCCTGTCAAACCAGTTTAGATGAGACTGATGCCAAAGTCCGCGTGACTAATTAAGCAATAAATTCAAATACTTAAACAAATTTAAACTCCTTCCAACCAGGTTTTCTAAAGCTGTCGTTTGGATTCAAAGGATTAATACAGAGTGGGTCTGAAATACTTATACGATTAGTGACTTGAAATTAACACTTTAATTGGAAAGTAAAAATTCACTAGCTAAATAAAAGCAAGCTACATTTTACACTTTATCCCTTTTTGAAGATAATGTCGCTCAGATGAGCTCCACCGGACGTCAGGCAAACCTCAATACGTTGTCCATCACTTTCCTCAACATATATCATCTAATTGTTTCTCCATCACTATGTATTAAAAGGCATCATATCGTGTTATTTTTGTTGCCGTTTTAGAGTATGAGGGCCACAGGGAGTAAACCAACCTCCCAATATAATATGTAAAACAAGCAAATAAAGTCGAATGACGTCCGAATGTTGACTACATAATTATACGGCCCTTAGCTCAAACGATCGAGTTAGAGAACTTCAGTTAAAACAACCTCACCGTATCATATATTTATAACGCCTAACCCACACTGAATTTAAGCTCCCATGGGGTGATTAGAATCGATATTGATATGTGTGTGTGTTTTTTTTCCTCTCTCATACATTCACAAACAAATGACAAACTCCATCCACGTGCGTAGGGCTTATAACGCGACGCATACCGACAAGCATGTAATTAATGCTTGGTTTTGTTTCTGTTGTAAAGGCTGACCACAATCTAATCCCTCTCCCCTCTCCTACCCCACCCTACCCCTATCACTCTCTCTTTACCTGAAACATGCATACTTTAATTACCTTGCTATCGGAGCGTAATCATGTATAGTGAATGCTGGGTACGAATTATTGACAGAACTGCACGTGGATAGAAAAAGACCATACAGTTTTCAAAAGCTGCTATGGTTTTGTTGTAAGCTGTGCAATGGTTCGGATAATCAGCATTTTACGATAAACGCTAGTTTGTAAACAAACAAAAAAAAAGGTAGCTTGGAATAAAACACGGTTTTCAGTGAAATACTAAGCGATTATTTTGCCATGCAAAACTTTATGAATATATAAACCTTTTAAGCATTGTTTTGACCCATTATTTGGATATATTTCTAAGTTGAGTCATTTAGGGTTATCTAGGACCCGTTTTATTGATGGTATGCTGTATTAACTTTTATTTTCAAACTAGTTTATTTAAAATTAATCAAAGTACAGGACGTTGCCAGGGAGAAAATTTTTAATCCAATGAATGAACAGGGAAGGTAAATTGAAAGTTAGTGACTGTAAACCCTGCTTTTCCCATGGACATTTTGCTTTCTACACGGTGTTTAATTAATTTAAAATATCTTATACAAATCTTTAAATTCCGTCTTTGAAATGCATATGTTAGTTCACGGGGGCTACTAGTTTTTTTAAATTTCAAACCTCTGCATGCACTAGATTTTGCGTAATGCTAATGATAAACTCTTTTTTTTATTAATATAAAAAAAATAAAGTACATTTAGTTGCACTGGAGAGTTTGTTATATTAATCATATAGCCTACTGAAATACACGCCTGAAGTGGAAATATGTTATTTTATTTACCAAAAGTATATTCACAATAGTATAATAATTTGGGATAAAGTTCTAGGGTTCGAAATAAGTATTTTGTTATATAAGCTCTCTTAAAACTGACAATGAAACTCCAGATGAAACTCGCCTCAATTAGAAAATAACGATTTATTTATTTTAAATACTGTACTATAAACATATTTTGCTGTATAAACTTTTATCTGAGGCATACATTTAATTTTATAAAAGTAACCCACCTCAGTGGCTTAGTTAGCCAACGCGCTAGTTTAATGTTGTGTTAGACTACTGAGGATGGGGAGATCGAGGTTCTAATTTCGCTCGGGTGAAATGGTGGTTTCATATTTTTTTTAACAATCTTTCCACGCAAATGCGGGTTCACTTCCTCTATATTCAACCCTCGAAATTCCTAACTCATTAGCGTAATTAGTACTTAAGAGTATAGCCCGAACGGGTAGTAAGACGCGATGCTAAGTAGTAGAAGTAGAAAGTAGTGTAACGTGTTAATTAACCGTTAGCGCTTACACTCAAAATACCTTATACATGATTATCAGATTGATCACAATAAGTCCAAGAACTAATAAATTCTAATAATGTGTGGCCGATATAAACTCACGGTTAAATTTTGTTGCTGGAAACTCCTAAACTTGAGGACCTCCTAGCACTAGTTGTCTTTTTGCTCATTTTTAGGAAATTATCACTTCCCCGCCCACCTCCACCCACCGTGTTGATGTCCTTTCACTAATACGTAATTAAATCCGGTATAAAACCTCCATCCCTCACTTCAAACTTTGTATTCTATTGCTATAATTCGTCGGAGGACATCCTAGAAGTTAAACGCGGGCAATAAACAAACGCCCTATACTGTATGGCCAGGTTCAGGCTAGGCTAAAACGTTAGATCGAATAATGGCGGAAATCAGGTAATATATAGCTTTGTTCCTTGACCTATTTGGGTCTGTGACTGATACCAGTCTCTAATCTTTTTTGTTGTTGTAACTTTGTACGGTGCTTAACTCGTGGGTACGCTACTTGTCCAGAGTTGTGGACCGCGTGGTATTGTTTATTTTGTCCGGCCCCGTTCAGGCGCCACTTGTATTAGTTAATGTTTAACTTTTTACTGTTGTTATAGTCTGTATCCAGACTTGTGTTAATATTTAAATATACTATTGAAAGGCCAGGCAGTACTAATGATGAATAGACCAGCCATAATATATTTAGAGCCTAGAGTCCTGATAGCTCGTCATTAACTATTTGTAAACTTCATGTTCCTCTTCTAGGTACTTAACCTTTGTACCTCGTAACTCAATGTGGAGTTAGCTCATGCTAGCTAGCTCATTTAACTACCAACGTCGTAAATCTTTAAACTAGGATTGTCTAAAATTAGGTTAAAGTCTAGTAGTCGCAAGTATGGAGAGGTGTTAAGTATTGTTGCTTAACCATGAATCATTAATTGCTTCCAATTTAAATTTGCCATCGTGTTGAGTCAGACGCACCTTCGTGTTAGAATGTGTATGTTCTACTTTAAATAGTTACACTATTTCTAAAAAACACACAGCCATATTTGTCATGGTTGCAGGTCAAACCAATTGAGACAACTATGTCTATAGTAACTTATAAAATTCCCATCAATAAACAATGAAACGTTTTATATATATTCTCGTCAAACCCTTTGTATTGCTTTAACATTGTTTAAATTTAAATAAACCTATTTGTTAACCTTGTATATCTTTTTTATGTTTGATCTTTCTTATCCTTCATTAAATATATTTGTAGCTGTATTCGTCACTTCTTCTATCAGATAGGAGAAGCGGCGATACAGAAGTAGTAGTATATCAAGTCATAAAGATTTTTCACTATTTTTTCCTTTTTTAAAGGCCCCACTTCAAGTATATGTTTCATTACTTAAATAATACCCAAGGCAGTGGAAGCATAGTATAATTTGGTCTTACGAACAAGGGTAGATTGGGGTTAAAGTATAACCCGGCTGTATTGAGATAGATTTTCCTAAGTTGTTTCTCACTACCTCTCTATGTAAATGGGAGTACATTTATTCTACTAATTTTATTCCTAAACTTTTTTTTATTAAAATATCCAAATATCATGTACGTGTGGTAAGATATGGAGAAATGTGTAAACAACTATGGTTATTTTGTTTGAAATTGAAATAAATGTGGACTGCTGTTTTTGTGAAGCTAATTTTAATTTTCGTAGAGGATTATAGGGGACTATTAGCTACTTAATTAGTTAATTAAAATTTATTCATACCTCTCCCACATTTTCATCATAAATTTAGATCAACATTTGGTATTTATCTAATTTAACTTAATGTGAACCAATTAGCAAATCTAGGCGATATTAGTAATACATACATACATGCATACATACATACATACATACATACATACATAGTCGGGCAGTTCCCTTACTGGGTAGGCATACAATTGTGCAAATAGCTAAACAAAACACTGTACTTTATATTCTATTCTCATCAACTTTCTACACACCTATCCTTGCTCACTAACTTTGCTTCAGCAATATCCATCCACCGAGGAATGCATGCTCTTTTATTCTTAAATTTCTTAATGTTTTTATTTTCCAAACATTTAGCCACGTCTACTATGACCTACCCCTTCTTTTTGATCTAAATACTCTTCTTTCATACATTTGCTTTGTCACTCAATCGTTATGCCCAAACCAACCTAAGATACTTCTTTTACGTTTCACATTGTATTCCCTATTAAATCGCTCTCTATCAACACTCATTCATTACTAACTTTGTCCATACGAGTTTTTCCACATACATTTCTTAGATATCTCATTCCCATCTCATTTTCCTCGCCCTTATGTTTCTCTGGACAAACCCACGCTTCATTTCCATAAAACAATATTGGCGTTAACACACTTTTATAAACTCCCATCTTTGCCTCCTTTAATACTATTTCATTCTTTGTAATAATTCACATACATCTATAGTAATAACACTATTGAATTTCTAAATCTATTAATATTTATATATTTCAGAAATTATATATGTACTGCATATTTAGGCAGGTAAGCCTATAGATAACTGCTATAATTTACACAAAATAATAGGTATTTTTATTCAGGATAGTATATGGTGAAAAGTACAAAATTATTTATGATTATTAAACATTGGTAGAACAAATTTAAGATGTCAAAAATTATTCTAGTGACGGCAAATTTTCTATCTATTAATAATTAAATTATATACATAAGCCTTTGCATACAGCCTGAAAGAATAGTGAGATGCGATAACAATTATGTAAGACTTCCCTATTATTGTAGAACAAAGTATAAATTTCTTACGTCATAAAAGTATATTTACTAAAAAAATAAAAATAATAAAAGCACTATATGGCGTTTTATTACCCGTTTTATACGGCATGTACTTGCCTTTCACAGCAATATTTTTGTTTACTCACCGTAATAAAAAATTGAAACTACCTAAAAATATATTTCTCGTCGTTTATTTTCTGCATTGCTTTTACATAAAGTTATTCCCATCTATTCTTTATTTAAAACGCAAATTTTATAAAAAATAATATGAAACAATGAGAAGTGACTTTCGTATAAAATTGTATTTTTGTTTAATATATAAAACCAAACCATGCCATTTTGGTAGTAATATTCAGCCTGGAAATTTTCTAGGCTAGCAACTCATTCGTAGTGCATAGTATTAAGCGTTTTGCAAGCTATTCCTTTAATAAAAACACACAAACAAGAACAAAAGGTAGTACAAAAGCATTATTCTGCAACCACGTGCTTGACGTCAATAGTTTGTTAGCAGAAATTAAAGTCCTAGATAAAATCTTCATTGTTCATTAAAGAGCCCCATATATTGCTTCTAACTATATGTGTGCTTATAGGGAGTGCAAAACTGTTACATGCGCTTTTTTACTAAGCTATGAGAGTACTATCATTACTAATAAAGTTACTAAGTTAAACGTTACCGAATACTACACTCAATTTCAAGTTGTTAGCTCTTTTAAACATAATATTTTACTTATTTTGTGTTATTAATAATTGCATCTAGTGATACATATTTCACTTTAAGGTCTAAGGGCACCTCCCACTTGAAGTAAAATATTCTCACATTGCGTTATTTCTTAATTAAAAGGCAGGTCTGAAGCATTAAAACCTCTATAACAATCCTCAACTATTTAGAAATGTTATTTTGTTAATATGTAAAAAATTACTATTTGTTTTTAAATAATTACATTGATCCTAAATTAGCAACATTTCGCTTGAAACTTAGTTGAAAACGAGAGATTCTTACCTTTTTCTTTTTTAATAAACTAAAAAACTTAATTTGTAAGAGCTTTAATCCTACAGTAGCATATTGATACCATTCACTTTTATTTTTACTATAACAATATTTTAAATAAAAACGTTTATTTTTCTAGAAAAAAAAACACGGTGTTTATGCACGTCTACAATGTGTCTCAGCGCCCCATGTAGACGTTATCTTGGTTGTTACTTTTAAGTATAATATTTTAAAACTAAGAATATTTGTTTCAACAAAGCATTGTTTAAAATTAATAATAAAAGTTTGCAATAAACCAACTGAGAATAAAAATTTATGAAAAGTAAAAATTACAAAACCACTAAACACGTTTTATATTATTCTTTTAATAAGATTTGACTAAGCAATAATAAAAGAACAATACTGTTATTAAAATTGGTTTACAAATATTGATCAAAGTCAATCTTAGGAGGTAGGAGGATTCAAATATTGAATGACTTCTAAATAATAAGAAAATTCTAGTGGCTGAAGGAGGAAGAGGCATTGGCGGTTTTAAGTGCACTGACAAAAGGGATGTCTCTGTCGTAAGACAGAACACTTAATAGTAATATTTTTTCTATGGATAGTAATAATAATAATAATAATAATAATAATAATAATAACGCATTGCTAGAAGTAGACAAATAAGAAATTTCAAAATATATTTTAATTTTTCTCTGATTACATTTTATTTTCACTTCTTTAAATATATATTTTTATAATACAATCCTTACAAAATAACCTAAACTATGTTAATACACTTAACAGAAAACACCTTAAGATACTCTGATGGTTCCAAAGGCGTCAAGCTTACAGTATACTTAGTTGCCGATAACGGGGAGACGAAGATTTGAAATTCATTCGAGTGCACTGGATGTTTTAGAGAACTTTCATTCATATGTGGGTGCACTTCCTATAAACTACCCTCCGCTAACCTTTATCTTAAATTATTTCAATAATAACCTAGGTGTTAGGGGTATTAATTAAAATACTTATATTTAATTATTTACGATATAGCCAGGAACAAAAACTAGCTTAATTAGGTCCATATGTAGTCCAATATCAGGATGCGTGGTTCACTTTATTTAGGCAACCATTTTGGCAACAAGTCTGTTCTTCTTATTTAGCTGTCAGATAATAATGATTTTTTGTTCAAATCAAACTATATTATATGTAAGCACGCACATATATTAGAGCGGCTGTTCCCAAACTGTGGTACGCCGTGAGAAGCCTAACAAAACTGGAAAAATACAAGCCCCCATAAAATCTAATGAATATATAATGACCAATTCTAACCAAAAGTACGAGTAGAACAGATTTAAACATTGGTTGGAGAGGTGGTAACACTGATTCAAGCTCAGACAGCCGGTGCAGCCGCGATATCTAGGTTATTATATCCCCGAGTATCATTAAAAATGTACCGAAAAAATAAATATTTAACATTATCTTGGTGGTACTCCAAATTAAGGAAATTATTTGGGTGGTACGTTGTTCAAAGGATTTGGGAACGACTGTATTAGAGGCATTTGAGATCAAGATTTTACACACACACACACACACACACAACATAAATAGTAATGTTTGTGAGTGTATATATATATATATAGAGAGAGAGAGATGGTTAGAGGGGTAGAGGAGTAGAGGGGTAGAGGTAGAGATACTTATTTATTATATTTTTTTATTATTTAGCACCGCGTCTTACTACCCGTTCGAGCGATACGCTTTTAGTACTAATTATGATAATTAATTAGGAATTAGGAAGGTTGAATTAGAGAAAGTGAGCCCACATTTGCGTGGAGGGAGATTGGAAAACCATTTAGGAAAAATAAACAGTTCACTCGACTGAGATTCGAACCTTGATCTCCCTGTCCTCAGCAGTCGGGCTCAACACGAATAGCGCGTTATAGAAGTATTTATATATATATTTATATATATATAGAGCGAGAGAGAGAGCGAGAAAGAGAGAAGTGTATATTAACTCTTAACAGAACTATGAATAATCTGTTTTAAGGCTAAAGAAACAAAAGCCCAGACAGCACTGAATCGAGTTTCGCAACTGACACCCACCACCGACTACACTTCAGACCGCCATACATTCCGTACAACTACAGTCATGGACGGGATAGTGGAGGCACCCTTTCCTTACCCCCCCCCCCCCCCCCCCC
>CABFOV010000069.1:309675-329121 GCA_902141375.1 Timema poppense
GTTTGTTTTTTTTGTTAAGATTTTATCAAGTCCCTGAATAAGTTTTCTTTTTATACATGTTTTTTTCCTTTTACACAGTTCTAAAACAAAGGCTAAACATTTTCTGGAGTAGCACCCTCACTAATTTTAGCTACGAGCCGCCACTGGTTAAAACCCAATTGTGTTTAAGCTTGTGAGGCCGCCTACCCTCCAGTAGAGCTAAACAGTCATGGTCACGGATAGAGGGGAAAATACCTCGTCTCCATTCTTACCAAACAGTGTTGCCTTATATAAAAACGTAAAAATACAATGGCTGACCAAATATAGAACAAAATAATATCTTATCTACTAAAGAGACTAAGGAAATCTACTTCAAACCCAGCTAAAGTGGAAAAACAGGGTTAGTTAAAGTTCTTATTTCTAATGTTTGTCTAATAAAATATTTTGTGTGTATGTATAATCAAAATATGATATTGTTGAAATTAGATAACTCTCTATATTTACATTATTATTATTATTAATATTAGCACCGCGTCTTACTACCCGTTCGGTTTTAAGCGCTTACGCTAATGTTTAATGGTAGGGTGATTGTGAGATGAAATGGAGGAACTATAAAAGTTTAACGTGAAATCCGAACCAGGGTGGAGGTCTGGCATTCCCCACATTCACAAGCTGGGATTAAAAACACGCATTGTCAGAGGTGAAGGAAGGGTTTGGCAATCAGATAAATCTGTGCCGGGACCGAGGATTGAGCCCTGCACCCCAGCACAGAAGTCCGACACCTTACCCCTAGACAACCAGGTCAGCCATTATCTAGATCTACAGAATAAAAAAAATACAAGAAGTAAGATATCAAGTGGGACGCCCTGGCAGCCGTGATATTTGAAATAAATCTAACAGTATGCAAAATAACAGGCGGTTAAGGTGTCCAAGTAACCTGACGTTGAATCTCTCTTCGAAACAAATTCATACACTATAGTGTTTTTGTCCTATTTCGGTCGAGTTGCGTGCGTCGTTCAATTTGACCCATATATATACGTATACGGAAGGGAGCTGAGGACATACATCGATACCGTCACGCAAAAGTGGTATCTCATACCCAGACACCAAACAGGAAACCCCGGGACAGAGCACTATATTAGCTATCAAGATATATAACGACAGAATACACAACGGTTCACTCTGGTTGAACCACCCTGCCTATTCTCAACCCACTTTCCATCCTTCTTTATCAATATAGAGCCGATCGTTTGGGAGAGAACACAATGACACAAGCACCGCTAATGAATCACAATTAATGCTATGATTCACTGACATGAATGCGGAGAGTTAGAGGGAGGGGTGAGGGTATAGCTGTGGGAGATTCACACATCTCCCGACAATAAGCCTCCCCACACCCTTCTTTCTCTCTCTCTCTCTCTCTCTCTCTCTCTCTTCACGCCACCCATTCAACCACCTCTCCCTTCTAGCGATTAACAGAACTTCCTGTATTGGTGGTAGCTAGCGAATGGTCGGCGTGATTGGTGCGTGTTAAGTGTGAGGTCGGTAATTAATTTAGGTTATCGATTGTCGAAGGCGTTTAGAGAGGGATGCTTGATCTGATGGACATGTTAGGGCCACAAATTAACAGATGAATCAATAAGATAAACTTTCTTAAAACTGTTAGATACTTAGTTTGTATTTATAAAAAAAAAATTGTTTACCTCACATAAGTTGTTGCATGGTCTCTATCGCGTCCCTCGTGAGCTATACTGGATTGTTAGTGAAGGAGAGATAGGGGTTAAAATCCCAGTAGGGTTTATTGAAAATTTTTGTTCCACTCACTCTACAGTGAGTAAATCCCTATTCAATTATAGTCTTTATGTACCCGCCTCGTCGCAGTGGACTAGTCTGGCGATAATGGGGAAATATGAGAATCCCTACCGGGTGTTATTTTTACTAATTTGGTATTCACTATCCCGCCACTATAAATCCTAACTTCGTAATCTCTAAAACATTGGCGTAACTATTATGTCTGCGTATTGCCCGAACTGTAAAAATTTTCTGTGAACTAAAATAATGTATTTTTAAATTTCTTTATTCACAAATGATAACTTATTTTTGTATTCGTAGAAATTCATTATTTTAGGAGAGGCCAATGCTTCATATCATGGGCCCAGGCTAGTGAGATTATAAAACCTTTATTATATTATGTGAGTGCATAAAACGTATATGATTGTCATAGCTAAGAAATACAGGTTTAATTTGTCAGAGAAAAAGAGAGAATAGGTCTCCCAAGAATGTTTTAAATGTTTTGATGTGGATATCCTAGATGAGTGGTTAGGAACCACTAATGTAAGAATTACTATTTAGCTCTACAATGTTTTATATTTTAGCCAAAAGTAATTATTATTATTATTAGGAGTATGATATTGTTATTATATTAACTATGATTCATTTTGATGATAAAGGAGTTTAATGTACCATTTTGTTGATCATAATTCTAACAGATACTTGGAAGAATAACTTCAAAATATATTGATAAGTTGATCACATTCTTTCAATAAGGTTCACCATCACTGACCTAGATGAGTAACCAGAAATCGCTCCTCACTTACCGATCTAGAGGTACTTGATTCAATACAATATCCTGAGTGTCTCTCTCAAATAAATTATTTATTTCATATCATATGAGACTTCAAATGAAATAAGACTTCAAATGAAATAAGACTTCAACTTAATATTTCCTACCCACTTCAGTGCCAGAATGGTCTAAGGTGTTACTCTCGTGTTAGACTGGCCTGCGGAAGACGGGGAGATTGGAATTCAAAACTTGTCCAGGTGTACTTAGGGTGGTTTTTCCCTAAATTGTTTCTCACTTTCCCTCTATGCAAATGCGGGTAGATTACCTCTATTATTATTATTATTATTATTATTATTATTAGCACAGCGTATCACTACCCGTTTGGGTTATACGCACTTACGCTAATGTGTAATGGTAGGGTGATGTGAGATTAAATGGAGGACCTACCGTTTAACGTGGAATCCGAACCACGGTGGAGGCCTGGCATTCCCCACATTCACAAGATGTCTTGTCAGAGGTGGAGGAGATTACCTCTAAAATACTTATTTCCTCATCCCTACCTTTTTAAAGTAATTAACATATATGTGCACTGACTGAAAAGGTAGTAAGACGTGATGATTAAAAAAAAATTAATTACTGACTCACCTCATCACAGACTGCAAGGTTGAAATAAAGTTAAGGACCACGGTTGGTATCTTTATGCAAGATGGTTGATGAGCTGCGGATCGTGGAAGACGTCAAGCGAAGGAAAACCTCAACTAACGACTTCCGGACTCACTTAATCAGAGGTGCCTTGTATTAACGTTAGAGGGGAAACCACCTTGAAAACTATCCTCCTCTTGAGTAGAGTCGTACGGACCTCTTTTTATTCTTGTTATTCAGAATGTGTTGGATAATTAAAGTGGATTTTATGGAGTTCGAAATGGACAACACATAGAACACGTGCATACTCGGATTTAGTTTGTTGATATATTTAGGACACGCATGAGAAAAGTTTTTTAATCCAAGTACATTTTTTTAAGCACCGCGTCTTACCACTGCTTCTGGTTATAAGTTTATGAACTAATTTCTCTAATGGTTTTAGGGATTAGTAAGGTTATATATAAAGAAAGTGTACTCACATTTGCATAAAGCGAGAGTTGAATTATTTTAAGCCACCTCAGTACACCCGACTGAGATTTGAACCTTGATTTCCCCGTCGTCGTCGGAAGTATAGTTCACTGCGAGAGAAACGCGTTAGATCACGTAACAACCGAAGTGGATCAAGTGTAATTGTTCAAGACAAATAAATAGATAAATGTAGTGAACGACCGACTATTTAGGAACCAAAACCGAAACGAGGATTATCTTCAACTGCTCGTGAACAGAGACTAGAAAAAACTGGAAGAAACAATAGTAAAAAAAGCACTCGCACAGAAAAGAACCGACCAAAACTTCATTTTGGCACCAACGCACAAAACAGTACATAAAGTTTTAACAACACACAAGCAAACAATATACAAATAGTCAAATCACAAACAAAATATATCAAGGTAAATACAAGCATAAATAAATACATGTGTAATGTAAGAGACTATCGCCTATATTTAATGAGGAAACAATGTCCTTATAATATTTAACCCCGTGGTCCAAATGGCTACGAAATCTAGCTAAAGAAGTTAGTTTACTTCTATAGAGGCAAATATGAATTTAAGGTGAGCTCGGAGAAATATATGAGAGCAATTAGAGGCAATATTTGTTGGTTTTCCAATTTTTTTTAATATTTTACAAATGTGTTGGGAGGTTAATAAACGATAAAATCAATATTTAAACAACTTTTATTTATATTTTTAAAAATTGTAACGGTCTTATGATCTAAAACATAACTTATATATTACTTAAGATACATTCATTAAATGTACCTTTTTTATTATTTGTACATGATGGAAATATCAATAAAAATAAATAGTTAAAAATTAATTTATCTGTGAAATCACTTGTCACTAGCAAAAATAGAGTTCATTCTTAACTAGTTTTATATAGTAATAAGTATCATAAAGTAAGGAAACTTTTACAAAACAAGATGTTCTAATAGATGCTTCTTAAAATTAATGATGGTTATTGTACCATCCCAGGAGTTAAGGCCCTGTCTTGTATACCTTTTAGGACGCAAGATGGATGACCGTTATTTCCATCTAGAAGGGTTTCCACCCGCTTCTTCGTGTTCACCGACCCGCAGCACCCCGTGACGGTGACTCTTAGGCTAGAGAAGGGGTGGGTGAGGGTGACGATACCCCTCCCAGTCCTCATATCCTCTTCAAGACGTTACATGAACTTTTTTTTTATACGTCTTACGGTGGTGGTGAACCCATCCTTGACTGTCTCGGACTTAAGGGGCTAGTTGTTTTTTTAAGTCCTCACCCACCACTTAAAACATTGCATTTGGTTGGTTTTTGAAGTATTTATCTGATAATACCAAACTATTGTTAACTTATCACAAAAATATCGTTTTAATAAAAACTCGTTTCTTTGATATTGTATTTCACTTTCACAAACTAAAATGTTCATTTAGTTCAAAAAAGGTTTTAAATATACAAAGTCAGATAAGCAAAGATGAACTTTGATATTGTATTTCACTTTCACAAACTAAAATGTTCATTTAGTTCAAAAAAGGTTTTAAATGTACAAAGTCAGATAAGCAAAGATGACAATTTATTTTGTGTGATATGGTGCTCACTGTAGATTAATGTTTAAACAAATTTTATTTTCATTTTTAGATAGAAATTTTAAAATAAATTGTGGGGTTCATTGCAACCGTGCCTCCACATAAAAGAGATAATCTTGATACAAAGACTGAGAACTTTTAAACAATTTATTTTAGTCTCTTACTCTATGTAATCCTCAATATGTGGCGTCGTTTTCGAATAAAATATATCCTCTCCTCATACGTGTCTTAAAGGACGTTTTTGGTATATTTGTTTATTTGCTGGAAAAAAGGTTAAATTGACTGACTTATATGCGAGTAAGGTGGAAAAACTTTTTATTTTTAAGTTATAGTATCTTAGCTCATTTCCAGGCAGTGAATAGGCCTGGAGTTGTAAAACTTTAATTATCTGCACGAGTAGTCTAAGGGTGTAAGACATTGAGATTGAAGTATATCTTATCAATTTTAAATGGAAATCCGATGTTTAATTTTCCGCTGCGTGTTCTGGGAGTGATTTCCCAAATGCTATTTACTACTGTAATGTTATCATTTGCTCTCCACACTATTATAGGTGGACTTTTTCTTTAAAAAAAAAACCTTCATTTTACTTCTCAGATTAATACTTTGCATGGAAAACATATTAATTTAAGTAAATTCAACTTAAATTGTTTTGTTCCAGAGATATAGTAAAATCAATTAAAAACAATCAATAACTTCATAAAAAAAAGTTGTTAAGGAATTCTTTGAATTATGAAATAAACACCATTAATTTTTAATATTCTAAGAATTAACTTGGTTTATTTTCTTATTGGATCTATTTTTAAATGGCAGTAGTGTTCACATGACATGTGTGGAAACATATTATAGTATAGTTTTCTTTTCTCTATGGATAAACGTATTATTATCGTTTCCTTAATTGTTATACCGTGAAAGAGCAAATTATATTCCTTGAAAATTCCAACCAATACTAGGTCTACTTTTTTATAAATCTCGTCATAATTATTTTAAAAATCTATTTAAATTAAATATAGATATATTTAGTTAACAATATAAAAATAAAAGGTATATATTAAACGACTGAAGAAGTAATGTTGTAAAATCTGTTGGTATTTTATCATGGAATTTTGTATGACTTTACAGGATTTAGTAATCATTATATTCTACACATGTAACCGATATTAAATTTGAAAAATTCATAAAAAAAAGTATAATTCATAGCAAACTTTGAAATCTTTGTTTTATTTATTTCTTACTGTTATCCGTTTGCAGTATTGGGGTCGATATAATGGGAGAGTTCAGCCGATTGGTCAGTTTGATCACGTATCATTGTAAAGTAAAAGTTCAGCATATCCACGAACGTTCCAATCGGAGCAAGAGTTATAAGATAGGACGGATCTATGGTTTGTTTCTCTGTGATCTACGTCCTACTACCCGTCCTTGATAACTGCATATTTACACTAATGGGGTAGGAACATGGAATATAGAATTCAGAGGAAGTATACCAGTATTTCCTTGCAGAGAAATGGGTAGAGATTAGTAAATACCACCCCAGTACACCCACTTGGGATTACAACCTTAAAAGAGCTGAGATCAGAAAAAACAACTTTATTACTGTGTCTACATATGAGTGAATACATCTCAAAGATTATTTGGATTATGTAGTCTATTGCAAAAAATGTAATAATATAAAAATGTGTGAACGCCAAAGTTATTTTATTGATGTGAAATGTGAGTTTGTCGGGAGAAACCAAAGAACAAGGGTAATGTGGTTAGAATGAGATATAAAGGTATGTAGAAAAATTCGTATGGCTTGAGTCAGTAATGAATGGGTGTCGAAAGAGTGCGGATTTAAATGGACTACAATAGGTATATGTAAAAAAACTTATTATATTGGGTTTGGCCATGTTGAGAGTGTGAGTGGGGATCGAGGGGCGAAACAAATATATGAAGATAGAATGTGTGGATTAAAAGGAAGGGGTAGACCATGCAACACGTTGCTAAATGTTGTAGATGAATGTAAGTAATGAGTAAAAGACTGTGCACGACTCGGCGTACATATGTTGTTGAAGCGAAGGTAGTTTGTAAGGTTAGGTGTGAAGAAAAATAGTGAGGATGGATCAAGTACGTAGTAGTGGTGTTTTAAGGTATATGTACAATTTCTTGCGTACCCCTTAAGAGAGCGACGTGATTAGGTAACTGTATATGCATTTATTTAATTCTATACCCACACTAAACCCTATTTTATGTAGGAATCTAGGTGACCACTGGAAGAAGTTTCTATATTGCAATCATTGTTTGAAAGTGAAAAATGACAGCCTATTCGGAAACAACTACTATTTCCTTAGTAATACGCCATTATCAATATTTATTTCCAAATAAGTTGAAATTAGCTACTTTCAGCCAATGTTTGCAAAAAAAGAGCCATCAGCTAGATAGATGTCCCTTACCACTTCTCCTACCACAGATTGAGTATAGATTGTGGGTGTCAAGTTCCTAAACGGAGATAAATGGTTGTGAAGGAACTCAACTCCTACCTCCCCATTCGCTTCGCCTTTATGAAACTTGACTATGGAATAAAGAAATCTTTTTATTTTAAAGGGGTTTAAACCAGGTATCGTGGAATAACTCTTGTACGTGCCCAAATAGCTTTATACATACTAGATATATTAATGTTATTTATAGGCTTATATGAATAAAATTAAACACACCGAAGAGGTGTGAATGGGAATGTAGGCCGGTTCGGTGAGTATGTGAACATAACTTCAGTATAATATAGTCTGTTTCATTGGGGACGTGATGGTCCGGGAAAAAATGATAAATTTCTGTACTGAGGGTTACTTTTAAAAATATTCTTCATACTCTTATCTGCATGTAGATACGAGTAAATAGTTCTACCATCCTTTTCCCTTATTTCATTTGAATAATTAATCAATATTTGGCTTCCAAGACGGTTATTAAGCAGTGCTACAAATAGTACCTATAATAATATCAGAATTTTTAAACTTGTACCCAAATTTCACTTTTATTTTTGTAAAATAAATTATATCATCTTTCAATGGTGACTTTCGTCTACCGATAGAGTACTGTGATTTAGTAGTTTAAAAACCTAAACAGTTAACTCACACTTTTGAATATTGAAAATTATTTATTTTTATGAACAGTTTACTTATATGATCGCTCACTTCAATTAACGTCTCATTAAAAGAAAAAGCACAAAATTAATTATATCAAACCACATACTGTTCTCGTCCGATTGTATTATATTGATTTATCTTGTCTAAATATCAGCGTTTGTATGAATATAAACAATTCTAAGCAGATATTTTCATAATATTAACAAAACTACTATGATTAACTTGATTTATAATATTTTATTAGTTTTATGCATCTTAATTCCCCTTTATGATATTCTAAATGAGATCGAATTTTAGGACAAAAGCTAATAAAAGTAATTTTTAAGAAATGTTGTTTTTCCCTGAAGATATTCTGAGCGAAAAATGATCTAAACAAGAAAAATAACAAACCAATTAAGTAGCCGCATTGACTAAGATGCTACTTTCGAAGTAGACTAAACTTCCAATCCAGAAAAGGTCGAGTTTTAAATATCTTTCGGGTGTATTGAGGGTGGTTTTTCCAAGCTAGAAAATATAAATACACTTTATCTAAATATAGCTTTCCTAGTCCCAAAAATCATTAGCGTAATTAATACAGTAGCATATAGCTCAAACGGGTAGTAAGACACTGCTCTAAAGATAATACTACCGGGGCATCCGACCAAATTTTAATAACAATACTCAAATTAAAACCTAAAATCATGCATACCCAACCCCTGGTTGCAATGGTAGAACACATTCACTGAAATAGCTACACAAAAAAACGTATATATTTATTTTTATCATAATTATTATTATTATTTTTATTATTATAGTTATATTTCAATGCATAAGTATTATTGTGTATATAAAAATCTGGACACGTAGACCCACGATCTACTATAATATTTAGTTCTTGATAGTCTTATCTCGCGTTGATAATTCAAAAAAGGATACAATTAATTCACCAAAACACGTTTTAAATGATAAATAACCTTATAATAACAACTATAAAAACAAAAGATTAAATAAAAATAGCTGCTCAAAAATGTAATGTGGATTTTCTACCATTCTCTCCCCAAGAGATATAAAGAGAAGGAGATGGGTAAGTACTAGTAACGTTAAACATCTTAGTCTCTCTACTTACTCCCAGGCAACAAGGAACAAAATGCAAATAATTATCTTGCGTTCTAAGGTTAGTTCATGTACTCTACGTTTCTGTTTCCGTACATAACCTTAATGTTCCATCATTTCTCGTCCAGCTCTGTGCCTGCCACCCACCCACTGCTGCCGTGTTGTGTCTTGGAGCAAGCAATTGTAAAGTAAACCTAGGTACTTCGTTCTTCCATGATCCCAAGAGTGTACTAGCTGCGAAATTTCCACCACGGGAAATTAACCCTAGTCCTTTCTGCCAACCACCCTTTGGCTCCAACCCTCTACTATGCCATTTTACCCCCCTCTTAACCTCTCTTATTCTCCCCCACCCTATCTTTCTCTCCATCAAGAATCTCCCAAGAATTTGTTCAAGGAGTACACACTCTTTAAGGACGATGGGAAGTCATGGATTAATGGAAAGGAGCCATCTTGGAAATATTTTCTCATTTTGGGAGGGTTAAGATAGCGTTACAGACGCCCAAAAATTCCGTTTATGTCAAAGTTTAGGTATAGGTTTGAAGATATTTATTTAAAACTTTATAATACTAAAATATTAATTCCTTAAAAGGTAAATTAGTTTCTTTCAACAACGTTTCACGTGAAATTTTGCCGTTAAGAGATCAAGTTAAATTATTAAAAACATATATTTGGTCTAATTCAAACAAATACTGTAGTAGGCCTATGTTTTAAACATGGCAACAAACAAAAATATAAATAATTTAGGATTGTCTTAGAATTTTAAGTCTCAGAGCTGCTATTCTCATAACCAATATAGAAGTGAAAGTATTATTATCCTTCATGTAGAGGACACCGTTAATCAAATAAATAAAGGATAAGGGCGTATGAAAATCAAGAAAAGGTTAGAGCTAGAGATTTTATGGCAACACTTTTTGGACAAAATAAATATAATGATTCTTTATTAGAAACATATAGCCTTATTTTCTTAAACTCTTGATATCTACATTTATTGAATATTAATCATGAGCATTAGATGATGGATACCTTTAATAAAGAGTAAAAATTGTCATTAAAATTAATTAGAGCACACGTGATATTAATAAAAAAGAACTATTCAGATCACCATGTGAAGAAAAATAAATTATATGTTCCTACTGGAGAAATATATTATATTTAATTCGGTCAAAAAAGTGTTTTGATGTAAAAGAATATTAAAAAACACTAACCTTGACTCACGTTCCCTACCCTCCCACTTGAAAAAGTGCTGTTTACGTTAAGCTGAAGCTAATGAGTTTTAGATGTAGTTTCAGGTAAACAATGGCTTTACAGCTATTTCCTTGGGAAATAAAGAATTTATAAGTACATTTTTGGTAATTTTTCAGATTCTTTCTGATGCTTTCTTCTCCTATCCTATTTTACAACTTCATGACCTTCTCGTAAATGGGCATTTAATGCTATTTTATAGTAACTTAGGGTGTGTCCTGTAGGATGGATACAACTTAGAAATTCACTCAGTGAAAGAAGGATTGTGATTTTTATATTTTCACCACTCATTCAATTAAAAGTAAAACATTCACTTAAATTATTTCTCTCCCTTCATTGACATTACTATTTTTTCTTGATTTCATTTCTGGATTTATTTATAAATTTATGTTTACGACTTTCTATGTGTGCATACTCCTAATAAATTAGTGTAGATATTGTTGGAATATTATACATTTTCTAAGGAACTGAAGGATTTTTTTTATTTTTGTTAAGATACTACGACTAATAATTCACAATGTTTAGGGTTTTTGCTATATTATAACATTATAATGATTTCAAATGAAATAATTATCTAAAATGCACTAATTAACTGACTTGATGGTTCGTGTAATGTATATTATATATTTAGTTTTTAGGAAATCTATTTTAGGCTAGTCTTTTAGACAAGAAAACCTTTTTAGATGCTTTGAAATTTATTATTTTAATACTTTACTAAAAATGGAATTTCAAACAAAATTCTCAAAAATAGAAATACAGCATGGCTTAATAATTCCTTCAATTTATGCTTATCCAGCCAAATTTTAATATGAAGGACCTTATTTGAAATCTAGTAAAAGTGCTAGATCTACCTTTACTTATTCACTCGTAAGGTTATGTTATCTTCATGTGTCATTTTAATGTATATGGTCAATACTTCTAAAATAACAGTAAAACAATAGAAGATGATCATCATTATTAACAAAAAAGGCTACTCTTGTTACTTGGAATGTTGTTTACGTGACCAGTGGACAAATCCGTCTGAATAATTCAGAGATATTTGTGCGTGTACCCACAGTTCAACGCTCTGACCTACAAAGGTTAAATATAACCCATACATTTTTCACTATGTCTTCGTGTTATATTATTTTAATTAATTAATAACTGATCGTTGGGAAATCCATCGTAGTTGGCTGGGCCATTATATGTTTTTAGCAAAAATATACATTAATAAAATAAAGCACAGTATTTAATCATATTATTTATTTTAGTATAGTTTTATATATTAAGAGTCAACACTTGGTATAAATTAAATTCAAAACGGGAGATGGAACAAATATTAGTTAACAATATGTAGAACACCCAAGAGGGCAATTTGACATCTGTCTGGTTTATAATCGAAGGAGAAATCGCTTTCCGAAATCCGGTTGGATCAGTTGAGATGGTTTTTATCTTATAAATATTGTTTCACACTCTCTATTCACACATATTTTACTGCTCTTACTTTACGTTCTAGCTTCCTAACTCCTACCCCATTATTGTAAAATATTCGGGGAGCCCAGACGACTATTAAAACGTGGATCACTAGGAAATAAAATAGTAAATATGATGTAGAGCTACAATAAATTTAATATTTGCATGGTCTGTCTTTAACACGACTAATATATAATAATAATAGCAATAATAATCATAATGATCATGATAACACTCACTGGTGAAATAATGACTTAAGCCTTCACTTAGATTTATACAAGATGTAAATTAGCTAAGTTTTAAATTGCAACCAAACAAATTATATATCATCTGTATATAATTATATAATTTTTGTGCATATATAATTATAAAACCACAATTAATAACAAAGTAAAATGAAATAACTAAAGAATAATATATTAAACATAATTTTAAAGCTTATGTGATTATATCTTTTAGTTAAATTAAGTGAAGCTAAGAATCACATACAAGCTCCATATTCGACAGTTTCACGACTGAGCTCCCACGTGTAGGTCATTTGTAAGTTTTACTTTTTAACTATTTATTTAAGTTCTAGTTGCTTTATATCTTTGGTTAGGGTATTGCATGAATAATAAAATGAAACAGAAATTTTTATGTAAAATTTAAATTTCCCGAAACAAATCAATATTTGAGTATATAATACAATAGATAAATGCTCTATGGCCAATTATATTATAAGCTGTATAACAAACATTTCAAAATGGTTTAAAACACGGAAAAGATTTAGTTGATTGCACCCCTTAACTAACTCCTCCTATTTTGACTCATATTAATCTACTGAGCTCAGCAATGTTTGGTTCCTGAATTCTTAAATACCTTTTGCTATCATATCACAAGCACTAGAAATAATCTTATTTACTTGTTTATCCTGTATCTTGGTACACTAATATATTTCTGAGCCAAGGAAAGGAATGGTGAAGTAGAGCTATCGCCATTTTTAGTTTCCCTGCGTGGTAGAACATTTCGATGCAGGCTCTAACATACCATGTGCAGTCGTTAAAGAGGAAAGTTCCAGACGTCTTATGGGAATCCTCCCGCGCCATTTGAAAGGGAATAAGGAGTGTTTGGTGTATTCTTAACTGCTCGTAAGATACGAGCTGTTAACAATAGTTTATAGCAGACCAAAAGATTAGCCAGAACTTAAGAGAGTATAATAACGACGTTCGCTCGAAAGAACGCGTTTTAAAGTAGCCCTTTTTGGCGAGCTCATTCCGAGAGTGTAGTAGTTTTACTCAGTGTTGCTTCAAAAAAAATAAAAGTAATAATAATTTAAAATATCCAGTTTCTTCAATTCTTAGTTCCCACGTGTTCCCGGAAAATGACGGTAGCAGATGCAGATTAAAGTCAAGATGAGGTATGTTTGGTTATAGCGAGGGAGACAAAAAAAAATCTGAATGTTGGAGTTCACTATGTCGTTAAAAATGTTTATGAAGGAATACAAAATTTTATGTAAGAACATGTTTTCTCTGTTAAAGTTCTGAAGTTAATTGAAACCTATTCCGAAAAGTTTATATGTATATAACAACACGAGGATTAAACCAAACTATGATGTAAAATATTTATATAAATAAAATTATTAATATTCTTCTAGCTGTTTTAACAAAAAAATGAACAATTCCTGGTTATTTTTTGGGAAAGACCTGCAAACACTCAGTTCTAATAATGAGAGATTTGTTATTATAATAGCTAATTTCTTGAATTATATAATCTGGTATAATATACACTAGTTTACAAAATTAACAATTTGAATGTCTTATTATTTTGTATTTGGGTTATATATCCGATTTTTAATATTTTCAAAACAATAGAGTTTCTCATTTTGACTACCTGGACTTAGATAAAGTATTGGACATGAATTAACTGATACTACAGTAATATTTTCATAGGAAATGTCTTATCGTAATGTTATAAACATTAATAAATCTTCCTTCATGTATTTAGTCATACGTCAAGCCATGTATATAACAGAAAATATAAATACCTATAAAACAACTCTAATATTTTAAAATGTGATCAATGCTACCTGTAAAGAAATAGGTTATTATTTTATAAATGGCTTATTCTATGAAAATTGGACTAAGTTCGTTTTTCCCTAGCTGAACCGCCAGTCATACATGCATATGACTTCCAACAGTTAATTGTTGAAACAAAGTGTTTCCGTCTGTAAACTTTATAATCTTGGTGGACACCATACTATATGTATTGTTCACCTTATATCCACAAATCTTAATTTATTGTAATTCTCCTGCCCTAAATTGGGGTGTTTGTCTAAATTAACTTTCTAAGTGTTGAAAGTTGCAAGTGACAAAACTAATCTAGTTAGCTGGTTTTGATTAGCTAGTAAACAATAGGATGAACAAGCTGACAACTCAAAACAGTGTGTGAGCTTCTTTTTGGCAACCAGGTCAATTTGCAGTATGCCTATATGGTTCTGTTTTAGAACTATCCGGGCTGACAAAATAATGTATATATAATAAGGGATCACTTCACCCATTTTTAGGGCTGCGCGGGATATAACACTGGGTCATCGGGTACTTGTGCCCGAGGTACCGAGGCTCGTATCCGTGTAGGACCGCCAGCTGTGTCAGTCAGGCCACGGGTTAAGCATTTCTTACCAAACCAGTTCTGTCACGGAATCTTAAGTTAAGTCTTTATATATATTAAATCTTATAACATCACATTTTGTAGTTGTTAGTAGTGATATTAATAAACTCTAAGAACCAAAGCCTTCTATAAATTACGAACTCACACATATTATATTTTGCCGGCATCCTGGCACGTTAGGCCCACATAGGAGGGGGCAGCGATAGTTATCTTTTTAAATGGTTGAATCGCTTAAACCATCCATGGGCATATTTTTGGGCATTATTTGGATAAATGACTTCATTTATATACTTATTATTATTTTTTATGAGTATTGCATTAACTTTTGACGAAGCTACATAAAGTAAGCTAAATGCTGTTAAGTTTGTTTGATTACTGTTGGCTCTACACTAAATAAGAAATACTGGCAGAAATTTTATATTTTCAAAGTGCATAACTATCTGAGAGCATTACAGTGGTAATAAAATCTGAACCTACCATTCCGAATAAAAACTTTGTTTAACTCTAGCGGACTTGAAGGGAAAGTTTACTTTTCTTGGCGTACTTTCTTATTCGTCCTCTTTTTCTTGAAAGGTTTGGGTTGATAGAGAGCGAACTTTTTATACCTTTTTCATCTTGTGTTGGTCTTTATATTATAAAAGTTGTGATCCTTGCGAGAACCATCTTTGGGTACCCCTTTGTTTGTATTTTGTTTATAATACGCATCCCTCGGAATTTTACAATCCTGTTTCTTGTGGAATGAGTAGCATGGCGGCGAATGCGTAAGGGAAGGAAGAGTTGAAACTACTTGTACGTGTTACTGTTTCTTGTGGAATGAGTAGCATGGCGACGAATGCGTAAGGGAAGGAAGAGTTGAAACTACTTGTACGTGTTATTGCGTGCTATAAGGAATAAAGTGGATTTCAGGAGGGGTTTGGAGTAGGAAGAGGGAGGTTAATGTCAGCTTTATTCCTAATTTGGGGACACGTTGGAATTAATAGCTCAAGGCTGCGTTGAATGTTTCGTCTGAATGATATTTTGTTGTTGCTCTTATCGTTTCACAGGCGATTTTAATTAATCGAATTCTCTTTTTTACGATTTCAAAGCTTTTTAAAAGCACCAAGGTTGAGTATTGGAAGAAATAAGTATAATATAAAATATATAATTGTTTTAGATGTTTTTTTATGGCACCACGTCTCACTACCCGTTCAGATTATACGCATATGTATTAATTACGATAATGTGTTAGGAGGTAGTTGAATTAGAGAAATCGTAACCGCATTTGTGTGGAAGGAGAGTAAAGATCCATTTAGAAATAAAACACACCATTTAAAATCAACTTAGATTAATAACCCTGGTCCCCCAATCGGCAATATATTTCGAGTGACGCCTTAAAGTAGGGGTCTTCAACTTTTTTGTGTCCAAAGGCCAAAATTTCGCTCCCTTCTTTATTCGTGGGTCGCAACACAAAAACTATCTAGTGTACTCAACTGAGACTCAAACTTTAACCTTCATATCACCAGCAATCCACTTATAGTATGAGATTGACACCTTAAACTGCTTTATCAGTAGTACATTACTGATTCATATTAAATATGACTCTATTTACATGAATTATTTATCTCACTAATACAAGGGTGCTCTCAGGATTTTTCTCCAGGGAGAGTAAACGGTAGTTATGAGGGTCTTCCCTCGGCAAAAAGTATTAATTTGTAGTCTCAGAAGACGTCTTTTAAGGCAATCCTTTTCTCTTAAAAATAATGTACAACCTTAATTTTTTTTTAAATCCATCCAAATTCATGGGTGAACATTTGACCTTGACGATTTGAATGGAGAAGGCTGTTGGAATTGCTCGTGCATGCGCACACTATCAAACCTAAAGTCAGCCGGTGGCCTGATGGTGGGCGCTAGTAATTAGTTTATTAGCTATATTACCCTGTTGGCTGATGGAACTGTTTGAGCCCTAGTGTTGGGTGGAATTAGCCTACTTATAATATTTATACAACCTCAGAGACTCGGGGGGAGGGGGACTTACCCCCTGACCCCTCCGTCGGGCGTCATTGCACTATTATCTTAACTAGAATCTAGGCATACTAATGAATGCAAATCTCACCTTGACAAATTAAATTACCAAAACTTGTCAAAAAACCTCACTGTTCTTCATACCCTAAAAAGGGTCAAAAACTTTCTTCTTTTTTCTCTTAAAGTTATGCTCGTCCAAAGTTTTATAATCCCATAATTTAACTACTGTGAAATTTTTTATAGTGGCCTGATTGAAGAGCTTGCACAAAGACTACAGCGACTACAGAATACATGCATTCGATATATTTAGAATCTTAAGTACCAAGACCACATCTCTAAATACTTTGACAAACTGAAGTGGTTACAACTAAATGAACAATGGACACTTCCCTCCCTCAGTCTCCTATACAAGATACTACAGACTTCTTCCCCGCATTACTTAGTAACAAAGTTCAAACTATTAAAAAATCAGCGTCAGCATAATACACGTGCTAAAATCGCCACCTTTAAAAGCATCCCTATTCACAAATTTGAATTTTATTCCCGTTCATTCACAGTCGCAGTGTCATGGACGTGGAATGCGCTTCCCCCCCACAGTAAACTAACAGTTAACTGGATTGGCTGATTTCAAAACCGCAGTCAAACAGGATATTATTTCTAAGAGGATCTAGCTCTTCATGATCCTGTAAACATTTCATATAAAACTGTTTATAAGTAAATGCTGGAGTAAAAGTATTAATGAAGGAATGAATTAATGGATTGAGGTATTCTAACGATTTTTTTTTTAATTTTAGACAACTATTTTATATTCACTATTGTAAGCGTGTTTAGTTTGATTGGTTTAGTGTAAGACAAGGCAAACCAGCCTTAACTTCGCTAAAATATTGCTAATTAAAGCCAATAAATAAAATAAATAATGTATAATAAATGTTGAAAAATCAACGGCTTCATTTATGGTGGTGTTGGATAATGTGTTTCATTGGTATTTGTTGGACAGTTATTGCAAATAAAAATATTTTTTTGGTGGCCCTTTTCAACAAAAAAACCCCCTATACTAGGGCGTATAATGTGTGAAACCGTTCCTCAACCAAATATTTAATTATAAGCAAAAACATTTTTACATACTTATGCGTTTTACTTTTTCATTTTAAGAGTAAATATTGTAACAGTGAAAAACTTTAGCTCGAGATTATGATAAATTTTTAAGTTTTATGTGAACTTGAACCCAAAAATTTGAATATAGCTATAATTCTGTCTATCCCCATGTATGTTTGTGTGTCCACCTATTCAAAGAAGTTACAGGTATTTCGTTCAAACTTGATTTCTAGATGTTATATGTATACATATATGGTAATACCCCGAGGATTTTTTTAAATATTTATCCTAGCTCTCAAATTAAGAACAGTTTACTGGTTTATTTTAGCTATACATTTTTGGAATTTTTTTAACGATCTTGTGCATATTCAAGATTAGTTAGACATATGTCATTGTTTATTGGTTTTTGAGGAGTAATTTTCTTAAAGGTAGTTTACTGATGGAAGTTTTTCAATTTAAAATTTTGAAAAGGACTACCAATTTGGTTCAAAATTTTTATCTGGGGAATTTGTGGTATGCTAAATAAAATTGTGTACCGTTTCTCGTTTAGCTATATTGTGATTGTTTTCTTAAATTTTGAATACTTAACAAAATGTATCCTGCAATTTGATTCAAAATGGGTATCTGAAATGTTTTTAACATATTAAATAGTTATGGATATTTTTTTATAATTATAACAGTTTACTGAATACTGATTTTTGTAAATTTAAATCTTTTTGAAAATGACTATAAAGATTTTGTTCAAATTTGGTTTATAGGGATTATTTTTCGATAAAAAATAATAATTTATCTTCATTTTTCTAAAATAAAAAGTTTAAAGGTAGTTTATTTATAAAAAATTATGTAAAATTTGAATTTTTTTAATTAACTTTAAAGTTTAAGTTACAAAATATGTATCTGGGAATATTTTTAAGGATAAATAAGAATACCTTTTTATTTTTATAAATTTAAAGTAATTTTAGGACCTTCAAATCACTTACTTTGGAAAATTTTAAATATTTTAACAATTTTTTTATAATCTTTATCAAACAGAGTTAAATCTGATAGACAAATTTATGTGCTTGTTTTTATGAAGAATACTTAAGGGTATTCTTCTGAAAATTTATTTTTGAAATTTTTCTTTTGAGCTATATTAAACAATATGATAAATTTGTGTCTTATCATTTCCTTTTAGAGGCTCTCTGACTCCCAATATAAATCACACTGGTAGTCATTTAGTGGCTTCCCCTCAGAATAATTATTATGCTTTTATGTACAAATACCCGCCTCGATGGCGTAGTTGGCTAACGCGCTAGTCGTGTTGAGTTCAACCGCTGAGGACGGGGAGATCGAGGTTCGAATCTCGGTCGGGTGAACTGTGGGTGGTTTTTCCTTAATGGTTTTCCACTCCACTCCACGCAAATGCGGGCTCACTTCCTCTAATTCATCCTTCCCAATTCCTAATCCATTAGCGTAATTAGTACTTAAAGCGTATAACCCGAACGGGTAGTAGACACTTGGTGCTAAATAATAATAATAATAATACATGTACAAATATTATTTCTCTGGATTCCTCTGCC
>CABFOV010000070.1:0-58527 GCA_902141375.1 Timema poppense
CTATATTACTTTAAAGAAAAATTACCTTCATCCATGACTTTTTACATAATTTAGATTAATCCAAATCAATACATTACAATTTAAGATAATACCGTTGTCATAAGTCAAATATTCCATATGTTTTCTTAGAAATAGCCTAAAACATGATTGACCCTTATCTCATGTTGTAGGTTTTTTTAATATACCTTGTAGATGAGGCTGGGTGTAACACCGATGTCAGTTGTGAGATTACCCTTTAAGTTTGAAAGAAAACATCTAAAACACGTATGTTATTAATCCTATATTGTTGTTGTGGCGATGGTACTCGGATGAATTATAATCTATCCACAGTTAATCAAACCTATACTCGCTTACCCGATAAATCCACGAACATAATTATCAATGAGCGAATGTAACCATACTATTAGGGATTTTCAATGTGAGTTGTTCTTAATATACTTCATATCTGATCGTGTGTGGCGGTATTTATCGTTCGGGTATTAACACAGTTTCCAAAGGGTTTCCGTGATCGCAAGGACATTTAACGTTGTAGTGATCGAATGGAGGAGGAGGGAGGAACTTATACCTGTGCCGTGGATAAACCCAAGTAAATACGTGGTGGTCGCTAAGAAGTTGTTTGCTTGAAATTGAATCACGTGGTGGTCGTTTGGATGGTGTTTACTCGTATAGTCAATAATACCAGATTAAAGGTAAGCGTGGTGGGAAAAACCAAATAATCAAGTTACGTAAAGTGTTCATACCAAGGTTATCACTGAGTTAAGAAGTAACATGATGTGATTACGTCCACATACCAAGGGGGTATTTGAGATTTTTTAGGGAGTATAAAACATTAAAGTGTGTAGATGGCAGAGGAGGAGTTTGAGGTGTTAGGCGGGAGAAGGTGTGTGGGTAAAGATACGTGCAGATACAACCAACATTAAGAGAATGGCATCCAATTAGAAATTATCCATTTGGAGTGTACTTGTTAAACGTGTATGACTGGTTGTGCTGGTTATATGTCTGTGGTTGACAATAATTTGGAGCTAGATAAATCAACATCCCTAAATTATGGTTCATAAATATCATAAGCTTATATGGTGGAGGAAAACACTCAATGTCGAGGTAAGGTTGAGGCGTCAGGAAAACACAGTGTTCATTAATAAATCTTTTACCTGTCATTAGGGCCATGTTCAAGGTCAACACTTTGGAATTTTATAAGATGAATCGTGGAGAAGTGATGATCCTAATGATTACTTAAAATTTTCCAATTACACCTTTTTAGATGATATACAGTAATTCCAAAAAACGATTTTAGAATATTAATGTGGGAAATTGGGTGTGAGATGACACACGTTTTACACAATAGGCTACTTACGTCGTCTTGTTGGATACGGACTACGAGGTGTGGAGCCTGGAAGACTCTCTGCGAACTCTGAAAACAAGGTGATAACAGCTGAAATAAGTAGCGTTTAAATAATCCAAATAACATTGGTTTATGGATTAATTAGGGATTAAAATGGTCATATACATTTTTGAAAGTATTAATTTGTTTACTTATCATAATTTTAATAATAAAATGTACTTCCGTAACTTAAATGCATATATGACTCACATTGTAACAGGTGTTATGTTCCATATATAAGTAATTAATTATTTTATACAAATTTAGTAAATATTATGATGTATATAATTACACTTTGGCTGTATTTATAACACATAATTTAAAATACAATTTTATTTTATCTATACTTAGTATAAATTTGTTTGAAATGTAATGAGTTAAAATTAGTCCCTATTATATTATTTAAAATGTATTTGATCGATTTAAAAAATCAACGTTAAGACCATTTATTGGTGTCTTAATGGAATTTAATGTAATTAATCACAAAACCATATGAAACGATACAAGTAGTGTATGAAATAAAACATTTATTTTATATATAAAATAAATGCAATAAATAGTAGCTAAGCCATAAAATTCCTTAGAAAAATTAAAACCACTAATTATTGTTAAAATATAATCTAATAGTAAATTTACGGAATTCCATAGGTGTATGTCTGGTTACAAATTTAATTTAAATAATATGTTATTGATTAAAAATATTTAACTTATTTCTCATAATAAAAGTCTCAATCCTATGCTTACAAAACCTTGGTAAATCTTAAGTAACATCTGTTAGGTTATAATAAGGTAGGGCTATATATTACTTAATTTATAGTGTTCAACGATACCCTTTTGTTCTTTTTTGTAATATACAGTAAATAGTCAATAAGTACACTATTTTTTAAATGTATCCGTTTCAATTATTAGTGATAAATGTTATATTATTAGTTTATATGGCTCTGCCTGCCGATCCTGAGACCCATTAATTTAAAAATCTTTGTAATATTACTCCACGACCACACTGGTACAAATCATCGATATCGAAGCAAAGGTAGGCGGGTTAGATTACATTGTGATAAGTCCACGTCTAGGATAAATATGTATTATGGTTTATTCAGAGTGTGTCCGATAATATGAAATAATGTAGGTGTAGAATGTGCCCAGACAAGGATTATAGAAGGGTTCTGGGCCTAAGTTCCAAACCATAGAATATACTTATCGTTATTGAAATTAACTATTTTCGTTAGTGTGTATTTTATTGTGGGATAAAATAATATTAGCCTTTTTATTCGTAATGAAAGTAATGGTAAAAGAGTATAATCAGTAAACCGAAATTTTTTGAACAAAAGCTGCCACTTTGTAAAGTTTTAGATGAGATTAAATAGATTGCATGTAAAAAAAATTTGAGCTGCTCAAGATTGCTCTTAGAAATCAAAAAGGTGGCCATATTATAAAAAGGGGCTTGAAGACTTGCATACTTGAATACTGTCTCACATGTGTTTGATAACACTTTCATATAATTATCTATTGGCTTGAAAAATATCCCAATAATGTGATTAAATCACATTTAACAAAGAATTGAACTAATTTATTACTGAGAGCGTAAGGTATCATTTTTGAACGTATTATGGAATACTCTGTATTGATTATCGTGTTAGAGATTGTTTCATTTTTTTAAGACTCTAAAGGAATAAATTGACTGAACACTCCACCCAAAATCATGGAGGGGCCACGTGATCTTCCCACTGTGTCACAGTCCTCGTTGATACCAGCATTGCTTTGATCGTGAGAATGGCCCAAAGCAATAGTAAAAATGGGTCTGGGTGTCTTATAGATGACCAATCATACACTAAAGAAATCAAGGTCAATAACGGGAGCTGGGTCGGTGATATTTACAAGCTATGTTAAGTGAATAGACAGAAAGCGTAAAATAGTGTATGTGGTCTATTTAAAAATAAATAGAAACTTTTATTCTAAGAGTTATTGAAATGGTTATAGTGTCTTATTATGTAGATAAAACAAATATAGGAAATAGAGGTATGAGTTAGTTGAGTGGGTTTTGGGTCACTGGTTTAGCCATTCTTTGATAGATTTGCCCATATCGTAATTTTTTTTGTCTGAATATATTTTTTTCATGTATAACTATAGTTTTTTTCTGCTGAGTTTACTGTGAAATATCCTCTTCACATGCGACTTTGGCGATTTTTTGGGCTGTCTACAAAATCTGCCCATCGTCTGGCCAATTATGTGTGGAAATGCCTTTATCACTTGAAATCATAAAATCACTAAACATTATAGTTCAATGACTCATCTTTGAAAAGACATAGCGTGGTTGGTATCCATATATAAGTTATAGCTTACAATACTTATATCATAATGAGTGTATCACAATATCGTATCAGTATTTATATAATTATTTGCCTTCTTCTGTCTTACTCAAAACCTAACACGGATACATAGTTTACAATCACATAGTTTATGATACCGAAATTTATATTGGGAGTAATTACTATTTAAATGGGTCGACAGCAATAAAAATTTTGAAATCGTTAAATATTGATACATTTATGATATTGATATCTCGTGATAATAATTATATTTATAAAAGTAAGTAAAGTTTACTGATAACTAAGTTATGAACTTAGATATTTTACTAAAATATTTCTAGCGATTTTTATAAGATTAATACCTATAATACGATCTATAAGATAAGAATCAATTTATAATTATTTTTCAGAAAAAAAAATTTACTTAAGACTGATTTTTGAAAATCATAAACTTTGTGATAATGAATGGATTAAAATGGGAATCCAGGGCTGTTTGAATAATAAATAGCACTATATATATTGTTATCGTGGGAATATAAGCTATAAGTTAAGCTATAAGCTAAAAATACATATAGCAAATAAATTAAATAGTTATTTTATTTCTTGTAAAATTAAAAGCTAATATGAAAAATAAAATACCAGCACAACGATAGTAAATTTGACTATGAAATTTAAAAGAAATTGGTCAAATAAAATGAACAGTATTTCACATTAATATTTAATAAATAGCACGGTACAATCTTTAATACTTTCGCACTTAGTTTATCATAACTTAGAAAAAAATTAAAATAAATACTGGAAGTCATTTACCCATTATACTGGCGATGACAAGGAGATCGGAGCTCAAATCCCAGTCAGGCGAATTGAAGATGTATTTTTAAAATTAGTTTACAACTATCCCTCCATGCAAATACAGGTAAATTTCCTTCACTTCCTTTAAAATAAACCTTACTCATCCTTAATTTATTAGCGTAATTATTACATATTATGCGTACAGCCGGAACAGGTGCGGTGTTAAAAAATAAAAGGTTATTTACCCTTAATAGATATTCCTCCGATAAAGAAGTATACATTGTTATTTATCAATTAAAATACAACTACGTTACCCGTTTTGAAAAGAAACATTCAGGTCATTTTCGAAAAATTTCTGATTTTAAACGTAAAGCCTAAGTTCATTACAATTTATCATAGAACTAGGAATAAAATCTGTATTTATTTATACTATATGAACATATCCCACCTTAATATCAAGATATTAACTAAATTCACTAGACAGTATTTGCTGTAGCTACAGTTACAATAAAAGAGAACATCAAAGATATTGGTAGAGTCCCTTTTTCTTAGCTTAGGGGCACACACATCTGAACCATCTTAATCTCCTAGTAGAAAATGTTCACGATTCCATTACTAATATACATAAATTAATAATAACTAATAATAAAAAATCAACAAATCATATATGGGTTGTTTCAGTGAAAGTGTGCGAAAATTAAACAGGACATATGGGATACTCTACCGAACATTTTGAGATAGGGGACATGGAGTCTGCGAAGCCAGCTAAGGGCGATAATAGGCCTAAACATGTGGAGGAGAGCCTGAAGGCTATTTCGTATGGATATATCTCAAATCACTTGTGTATGAGACCCCAGTGGACATAGACTAGTAAATGGTTGCCAGGAGTGTCGTCGCCTGTGATGTGATTCACAACACGCATGGGTTATTTGAACGGGTGCGGCAGAATCTCGTACGCTGATATAATGCTTGCATTGGGGTTGGTGGCCGTCATTTTGAGCAACTGTTGTGAGGTACGAAATGGTAGGTTTCCTTCGGTTTGTCAACGATATGGTATAGAGTATACTGTAAAGTACTAACTGCACGTAACGTTACAACTAAATATAAATAAATAACATGGAATGATTAGATGTAAATAAACTTGACATCAGTAATGGTGTTAGACATGTTTAGGTCCATATCCCACTTAGCTGGCTTCCCAGACCACACGTTCCCTGTCTCAAAATGTCCGGTAGAGTATCCCCTATGACCTGTTTAATTTGTGCACGCTCTCACTGAAACAACCTTTATATATGATCTATTGATTATTTAAGGTCGGAGCGCAGGTAGCGCGAGTTTGAGGCAGTTTTTATAGCCATACATTTTTGGCAAAAATAAATAAAATATTGCTTCAGTAGAAAGATAGAATTTAGTTCCTTCACATGATAATATAAACAGTTATTGAATATTGGTCAAGAGCACAGCAGCGTTAGATAAACTTTTTAAATTAATATGCGTAAATTTGTCATTATATTCTAGGGCACACTTGACAGATATTGAATAATTGATAATTTTACCATGTGAGTAAAGTTAAATAATATGTTTCTATTGGAGATATATTTGATTTATTTGACCAAAAAAAGTTTTGAGATACAAACTGGGAGAATACTGCCCTTAACTCACCTTTCCTACATTCCCACCTTAATAGGTACAATAGTTAATGAAGTTAACATAGCCAAGATGTCTGCTAGCATAGGATTTGTGACAGAAGTCAACTTAGATAATTACTGAATTATATCCAATATTTAATATTGGATTATCTCTTGTGTGACATAGAGATAGATGTTTGTAAAACTGACAATTTTGTTACTTATAAAAACATAATTTTTAATTTAAATATGTTTATCTATTTTTTAAATTTATAAAGGTAATGTTAGTTTTAATGTAAAAAAAAAAATAATACGTGAATATATAAATTAGGTTTAGAAACCATATTCCTACTTTCTTAAAACTAGATATAATATTTTATTTATAAATATATCTCTTAGTAAACCTACTTTTAAATAATTTAAGATAAGGTTTTCAACTTCATTTGTTAATTTTAAATTTCTAAATATAGAATATATATATAACAGAAATAGAATAATCTGGTTTAACTTTAAATTATAGACTAGTGGAAACTAAATAATCATTCTAGTCTTTTATTTATGTCAATATGTTTAATGGCCTTCTATACAAATAATGTTAACTCATCATTAGTTTTGAATGTGTTTGTTAGATGATTATTTTACTTATCACAAATATCTATTTAATAAATTCATATTCATATTCATATTTGTAAAAATAAATGCTTATAAAATATGTGTTACTGAATTAGTGCATTTCACATGCAAAGCATGCTACTTACTGTATACACATATATATGAAGTAAAACATATCTACAAACAAACAAGGCTAACAAATCGAAATTATTAATACTTCTTATAGCTCGAGACACTTCTCTCTCTCTCCATATATATATATATATTTGTAAAAAAAAACAACTCCTTTATCATGCTCTTTATAAAATTTCCAAGGAATTAGTCTAAGTACATATTTCTAAATAAAATCTTTACACATTAACTTATTCAACTATCAGTACGAACAGATTTGGACACATGCGTAAAGTGTTTCATTCCATTAAGATATAAAATTGCTTCTGAATAAAATTCCTACTCTGTTTTGAATAGCTATTGTATTCACTCGTAGTGTTTTTTGTTACAAATTTTGATCTCAAGATTTGTAAAATTTGTACTTAGGTTTTTCTATCTAGGCCTATTGTGTTACATTTAGTAGAGAAGACATAAGTATTTTGGAGCCCGATTGTGAATATGTGCTTAGGTCTAGGCCGTTTATATTAAAATCTTATATAGGCCCAAGCATTATATTGTGCCTAAGGATTAGCTTTTTTTAGAATATAAAAAAATTAAGTGTGAACTTTCACGCTTCATATAAATAACACAGATAGGAAGGATTGTAAAAATATATTGTTGAAGTTATCTTTAGTGTTAGGCGTCTGACGAACAGCATTATGGATGGGGTGATGTAAAGTTAGGCATTACTGACCATTTGTATTTTTATGACATACAGAACCATGAAAAAATACGCAAATTCTTGTAGTCTCAGTGAGTACCAAAGGGAGCATACTTTATAAACTTTTAAATTTAAATTTTATTAATTAAATATATTTATTTGTTCAATTGATTATACCATAAATGGTATTAAAAGAGTGTCATATCACGTATTTAACTACCTAATATTTATTTTTATGAATTATATAAGATAAAGTCTCTAACAATAAGTTAATATCATAATATTTATTTTCAAATCATTTAAATTGATAACAAAACGTAGAAGAATTGAAAGTGGCTACATCGCAATATAAGATCATCAATTCTCGTAAAATAATTGAATGGAAATGATTTTGCCCACAATATTAATTTTATTGTACACTTTGTTTAGCCCGGGAAGTAACAACTCTAGCTTACTTTATTCCACTATGCGTAAGAGTACAAGATGAGACTATAGTGTAGTCAGTCAAGGTAAGACTGTTAACACTATTTTGTAAACAAATTTTACAGAACGTTTATACACTATTTACAAAATGTATATGTACACCTCTGTATCAGAAACTTGGCCATTAATAAAACTAATGTTTATCATATGATTAGTATTTTTAATACAAAATACTATAATAAGCAAAAAAATTATATTTAACGGTTTAAACACATATATAATATATTTCCGAGGATGTAACAAAAATGGCATTTTGATTTTCCAATGAAAAAGTAACTCCATGGCGAAACAGACAAAAGGAAGCCCTTTAGTATAACCAGAACGTAAACATCATTATCGTAAAGAGTGTAAATCCCAATAAAAGGGGATTTTATCACGATTAAGCATTCTCCTACCATCTCCTCAATAAATGAAGTGGTTAGCATTTCATCAAAGGACGGTTTGTATTCAGAATGGCATTGTTACATTCACCGCTTCATCATGCAAATATATCCAACAAATGTGTACTAGTCACTAGATAGAACTAGCTCAAGAAGGTGGCGTACTACTATAAGTGCGGTAATCAACTTTCGAGTTCCAATTGCCATGGAGAAAGTAAGTATGGCGTCATCACGCAGGCTAGCTATACCGACCAAGCAGTCATCGCATTCTAGTTAAGAGAGGGCCAACATTTGTGGACAGAAAAATTTGGAAGCTTTGGAGATTGAACCCGGGACCTTTGGATATCCAATTTTATGCAATTTTATGTTACGAGGTCAATTAAAAATATGTTTAAATTTGATATTTAAAAATAGTGGTTTAGCACTAGATAGAATAATCGTAATTTTTTAGAAAAATTACCACTATAGACGCTAGCAATTTTCATATAGGTACACTAAACATAAATTTTAAACTGATAGTAATAAAACTAATAAAATTATAAATAAGTAGTAAGGGTGTATAAAATTAGGTCAAATTCTATTAAATCTAGTTTTTAACCAATAGCCGTGTTTAAATAATATTTTTTTATATATTTGAGAATGTATTAATTTTGGGAAATGTTGATAAATAGTGTTAAATAAAATAAAAGGTAATGTAGATTAGCAATAGACAAGATTATAGGTAAACAAAAAAAATTAAATTGTGTACCACTCTAGTTCAAAGCGTGATTATTTGTTAAATACATTTTAGAGACTTTCAAAAAATCTTATTTAATAATAAGAATCTACTTCGTGTATTAAAGTGGCTAAACAAAGTTAGCTAGCTTGTAATCATAGTATACTATCATCATTGGCAACAATTCAATAAAATATTTTAGGACTTTCTGAAAACGCCAGTAATAATTATATGTCATAACTAGTTTTAAATAAATTATAAATTGTTGAATTCACGACTAATAGTGCATCAAATCTTAGTTAGAGTAATTTAAAATTTTAATTATAAATGATAAGCTAAAGATGGCTAGTACTTGGATAAGGTCTAATTTATAAATAATATATGTTGATGGTGAAATATTACATCAATACATTGAAAGCATATATTTTATATAAAAAAGATTTAAACATTGGTTTTTTATTAAATATATGCATATAAGCAAAGTAGGACTGACGTCCGTGAATTTTAAATGTCTTATAATTATATACAATATAAGCATGTAATAATCAATTTATTTAAATTTTATTATATTAATATTTTTATAATTTATAACTTTATACAAGTAATTTAAATTTTTCTAAATGTAGAGTAATATATCTAATTTTGATTACATACAATGTGGAAAGTAACATTTTTTGTCTACTGAAGTATAAAAGATTGTTTTTGTTGTTTATTTTAGTACCGCGTCCTACCAACTGTTCAAGCAATACTTATAATATGTACTATCTACTAATAAATATAATGTCTTGGGGATTGGGAAGGTTCAATTTTAGAGAAAGTGTACCAGCATACCCGTGGAGGAAGAGTGTAAATCAATTTAGGGTAAACCATTCTTCATACACCCGACCGAGATTCGAACTCCAATTTCCCTGTCATCAGCAGTCTAGTCTATTGCTAGGATGACTTCTAAAACCATGTAAAGCTGAAGCCTATTTTAATTATTTTAAGTAAGGTAGTTTTAATTTTTTAAATATTCTCTTATTCACATAAAAGGTTATTACATAAATTAGCTTTTGAGGTAGAGTATGTAACGATCCTGTTATATTGCCATGCTTTCTGGATTATTTACATTTGGGTTGTGTAGATTTTATTAGTCAGTCTGTCTGCTTGTTTCCAGCCCTCGCAATATTTCAAGGTCAAACCTCGCAATATATTTAACTGTCCAAATTCGAGTGTTTTTATTTTATTTTCTAAAAGTAGTTTTTACTTTTGCTCGCTAGAGCTCAGCAGCTCTCGGTGACCAATTTAAATTAAAGCCATGTAATTTGTTGGTTGGTTTTGTTCCCTGGAATGTTAACTCTAGGTCCCAGATTCTGGGTTCTTAGAGAGATGGGACGGGTCAAAGAACTCGTGGGCAACTATGGTAATTTATGTATTAATTAAATGGTGAAATTACAATGTATTAATTGTGATAAAAATAATCAATGTGTAACTTACTAATCTAAGTCAATTGTTATAACATATATATAGTTGGTATCGCGACAAATAATTAATAAATAGCCGATAAATATATAAATTGAACGTTCGTATTGCGACAAGTAATCTAAATTTATTTAGTTTTTTGAAAAAGTTTTCCGAACGTAGCTTTTTTTTTAGAACCACCTTGTACTATCTATTCAGATTGTACGCAACGAACAAAGTTTCTCTTATTTGTTTATATTTTTTTCAAAAACCATTAGGTTTGAATATAAACGTGGTTAAGCCTCTTAGCTATGTTAACCTTAGTTTCATATTATTATTATTATTATTATTTTTCTTAGTTTGGTGTCTATTTCGTAAATATTCATTTATTTCTTATAAAGTCCTAAAGTAATCGACGGACCTTGATAAAAGTAATATATAATTATACAAAGAGTCAAAATGCAACCACTAAATTTGAATTTCCGCGTACATTTGATAGTTCTCTAAAGATTTCGAACCATTCTGACATACATAAATACACACACAGGGATGCCAATTGAATTTATTTTAATATCTCCTGTAGCCCTGATTTTGTTTTTGATCTCCAATTTTAAAATTGTGTTTGTCACTTTATTTCTTTAATAATGGACATATGATAAATAATATAATTAAATTAAATTAATTATAATATATTCTTGTTTTAAGTTTTTAGGCCTGTCTACGTCAGATTATAATGTTAACCAACCTAGCGAAACCTAAGCTTCAATTGATAAGCACATGTAATGTTAGTCTTTGTTTGTAAAAAAAATTCTTAATGTCGTAAGAGTGATGAAAGTAAGAGTGAATTAATTTAATTTGTAATGAAATAATTATGAATTTTTAAATGAAAATGCCATGTACAATATTGGTCTTCACTGAAAATTGGCTTGGTTAGATAGATATAAACATTTTCCATGGTTTGACCTTGTAACTAATTAATAGTAAATGAAAACACCAACTCAGCTGTAAACTGTATCAGTCTTAAAATATATGGTATGCCAGGGACAAGAGGTGCCATTGTTAGAATGGCTGTAAGAAAAATACATTTCTTGCTAAATTGTTTATCCGATTTGGTCGCTGCAAGTCAATATGCGATTTATAGTATTTAAGTACATAAGTAGCATTATTACATCACTTATTTTTAAGTTTAACTGGCGTAGCAGTATTTACGAGGGCGTCAAGTTAATTAAAAACTCTACTGGATAGCTGCATTTTTACCGAATATCTTTACAGTAAACTTTGTTCACATTACTGTAACAATGGACCTCTCCTATTAAAATTGAGTACAGAAATCGTTTAAAAAAAAAGCTACGGAGAATAATTCCTTACATAAAATTGTTTTCAACTGACATAAAACCTTTTCAAAAATGAGGTCCAGCTAGGATTACTTTAAGGTAAAAGAGAGACAGAAATAAATTTATTTCGTATTTTTATCAAAAAATGTATAGTGAACGATGATTTGTTTAGTACTGATACTACTACTATTTAGTCAATTGGTATCCTACTAATTCTTTATGGCATACTATATCAATAACAAATAGGCTCTTAATCTTCTAGTATCATAATTACTATGTTTCACTGGGAATGGTCAGTTGTTTACAGAAAGAGTAATATTAGCTATTTACTGAAATGTTCGTTACTTAAGGGCAAAAATAGGATAGTAAACTTTATCTAAATTGATGTAAAATACGAGTATATCTGTATATCGTATTAAAAGTTAAGATAGTTAAGTGGACTTTACACGATCGGTATATATATTTATTATCTATCTGTCAATAATTAACCGTTATTATATCATGACAAATACCATTATACACTTTGTGGAATTGATTGAATTTTTTTCGTGTTATTTGTATACACGCACAAATTCATTTATTCAGTATGTTTCGGTTAAAATGTCTACTTTTAAAATCAAGGAGATATTTTTTAGTGAATATTTGAACTCCTACAGGAAAAGAGTGGAGTTTTTTCTTATTTACCTAATTGAATTAACTTCTAACACAAAATGTTAAGAGCTTGTGCTCAATAAGTTTAATTATCATGTCTTAACCCAAATGATAGTAATATTATTAACGGTAAAGTTATCGAAAATGTTAAAATTGGTATTAAATTGTTTAAATGTAGTAGATCAATATTTAATTTTGACATTATACCTCACCTAAAAATTATAAACTAGTTAGCTAACATTTACTCAAGTGCTAGTAAGCATGATGTATTTATGTAAATCAAAAGTTCTGATGTTGATAGAGTGTAATCTCAGTAATTAGCAAAGTCTGCTTCGACAAATGTTTTTTTTCACCCTGTTTACCATGAAAGGTAGCAAGCTTACCTTACCTTACAATATACGGATGTTGTGTATTCAGTAAATGAATGGTGCATGTATCGTAGAAATTACTTTAGATCAAGGAAGATTTGTTATTAAAAGAAATAAGATCTTATATCGGACATTTTATAAGTGGTCAAAGGTACAATATAAATAATAAGCTACAAATTATAAATCAAATAATTTTCTAAGGTATTTGAAGTTTATTAACCAACTTGCTGAATCTAAACATGGATTTGCCATGTCAAAAAGACTGTTAGTAATCTGGAACTTAAAACATTATCCAATTATTTTCTATCAAGTGGGATTAAAATGCACAAAGTTTATCTAGATTATATGAAACATAATTAAGTACTTCATATTTTGATTTCGACTTTTGACGTGCTACAATCCTATATTTACTTTTTTGACAGGTATATAATTTTAAAAACTATTTTACCTCAAAATATAATTTTTTCACAGCTCTTTCTCGCCTTTTGTAATGTGCCGTGTGCCTAAAGAGACCAGCCTTGGCCGTTTGTTACTAAACACTTTTATTAATGACATAGTTCAAAACATTACATCTGTTCAATATATTTCTAGATTATATGAAATTTGTTTTTATTAATAGAAGTGTTTACTAATATGTACGCATGTGTCTTATTGTAGTGCAATAATCATTCTTAAAATATTAATTCTAATAAAAACAGTGACAAAGTCACGAAAAATAAACAAGCTTTTATTGAATGTTAACTTGTAATTAAATTATTCTAAGCCTTAATCTAGTTAAGATATGTATATATGAGTTAGCAACCAATTAGCTATAATCTTTTATTATACTTAGCAAATAATTATATTTTATAAGATTAATCAATACTATACATTGTATTCTCTTTTAACTCTTGATTCACATATTGTTTTATCTGATACATTTATAAGATATAGTTTATAATCTCTCTCTTGACTGATGTTTTATTACAGTCTCAGATTATTCTTTGCAAATATCCGTTCTTCCCATTTAAAAAAAAATAAAAACGACATTAAATTTAGAGAAGAATAATGTGGCAACGCTGTTCCTGAAACTTACATCAAAAATTATAAAATACGACTAGCTCACAGAAGGTGTTAGATGGTTGATCCTCACGTAGCTATGCATTGCTCTATATGGCGTATGGATTCGGTGTGCATGTGGCGAGGCATGCCGACGTCACCTGTCGTTAACAGCCGCATGGATTTGTGCCACAATGTCCTCGGGCGACTGCGTTGGGTTATCAGGTGGGTGGTTAGACCAGAGTTTGAGGTGACCCCACCAGAAATAATCTAATGATGTTAGGTCCGGTGGCATTTGTGGCCACTCTACCGGCCCCCCACGCCCGATCCCCTCATTGGGGTGGACTTTATTAAGCAGTCACCACACTTGTGCCCCATGGTGTGCAGGGGCACTGTCACACTGATACATCCTCTGTCGCACAATCAATGGTACGTCCTCCAGCAGTCCAGGTAAGACTGTGTCAAGTAAAAGACGGTATCTATGAGAATACAAGCAATCTGGTATCAAATATAGGTCTTCAATCGCATCCCCAACAATTCAGGCACCGAATATTAACGTTTTCCGAAGAAGCGATCAGCATACAGCCACACTTCACTGGTCCGGATTCACCGTCAGATGCTCCCATGTTAATTGCCATATGCCAATATTATACGTGTGTGTATTTCATTGGTGCTTACCCAATACTGACCTCACATTTCTGTCTACATCTTACCACCTGTGATGAAGAAATCTCAAGCACAGTGTTGCCCTATCCCTCTTCTCTATCTTTAATGTCATTTTTCTCAAAAGGTAAGATAAGAACGGATTTTTTGTAAATAGTATTTCCGAACTATATTTATATTCCTAACTGTGTGGTACTGTCCGTATCCAAGAATTTCTACTCAACCTGTATATGATAGTTGTTAAAGTTAAAATTGGAACAAAACATTTTATGTTTTAAATGTTGATAGTATAATAGACAAATGGAAAAGCATATAAATAATGTAAATTAATGAATTTACATTATGGAACCTTTATACTATTTAAAACTGATATTTAGTTCCAAAAACCACATAAATTAAATATAAACACTGGTTTTCACGGGTTAAAATTTTAGCCAAGATTTCTAGGAATATATGGTAAGGAGCGTATACTGATACGTGAGTTAAGTTGATTAGTATTAAATTATTCCTAATATTATATTAGGTAAGGCTAGCTTAGTCAAAATAGGATTCAAATATAGGATGACTTGGAAGAAAGAATCAAATTCCGAGTGCTGAAGGAGGAGGCAGATAACAGGGTGCATTGGCGGTCTAAGTTCACTTACAAAAGGAATTAACCTGTCACTTTCCCGTATCTTAATACCTTTTTTAGACCTAATATATTCCTAAGCACTTTGTTTTAGACACTAAATCTAATTTTATCCTGTAAGGTAGGAGACCATGTTTCACAACCATGGAGAACAACCGGCAAGATTATTGTTTTGTAACCTGCTTTGGTGGCCCTATGGTCTAACGCGTTACTCTCGCAGTAGACTAGACTGCTAATGATGGGAAGATTGAGGTTCGAATCTTGGTCGGGTGTACTGTACTGAGGGGGGGTTATTCCAAAATGGTTTTCCACTCTCCCGCCATGCAAATGTGGGTACATTCCCTATAAATGTAACCTTCATAATTCCTTAAACCGTCAGCGTAATAGTACATAAGCTTATAACCTGAACGGATAGTAAGACGTGGTGGTAAAAATAAAATTATTTTGTAAATTCTGAATTTTACATTCCTTGACAGCCGGTGAGATGTAAATAACTTACTGATCGAGCAGTAACATACATTTTCTGACAGTATTTTATTTATAATATACCCTCTAATATCGTTATTGCTAGATAAATTTGTTGCGAAATGTTTAAACCCATTATCCATGTCAAATTATTCATTGTTCGTAGTAATCTCTAAATTATCGTCTTCAATATTTGCTCTCTCTCCTATACTTAGTCTTTCAAGCGCTCACTTCTAAACCTTTTAATTACTGGCTTCTGATAAAGTTTATTTATTTATTACAACAGATTCTTTACAGTGTATTTATTACCTAACAAAGCTAAATCAAATCAAATAATGTACAGCACATGGTTATTAAAAATAAGCTCCTATATTTAGGTTATCATACAGGTCTACGAAGTTGACAGCACATATAAAAGCAAAAATATGAGACCTAAACCAATATTTTTGATTAATTTGTGCATAAGGAATAACCAAACCGATTTAATAATTTGTGACTCTATAGTTTTCATAAAACACCAAAAAATTGGGATGCTCTAACTTCATGTATTTTTGTTTAATGATTTGATCAACCTTATAAAATCAGTTAAAAAATAAACTCTTAAATAAAGAATGTATTATTAAATGTGTACTTATTTTATTTGAGGACTGTTATTTTAATCCCTGGATCTCATTGCCTTTTGTTAAATTTTATTTATCAAATTATATGTCTTGTAATTTTTAAACAGTGTGTATCGAATTTGATATCTAAATATAATCTGAAATTATAAAATATTATGTAAATTGAGTTTAATAGAATTATAATGAAACAATTATTTGTAAAAGCTTTCACCTCTATCAAACTCCCCTTTAGTTAGTAATATCCAAATGCATTTCTTTAAGTGTAAGATAATATGATTCGTTTATTATTTGAAAATGTTCGAATTTATAACTTTTTTACTATTTTAAAAGTTAAACTTTGCTTTTAATTGTCTTTATAGATCTAGTAAAATCTCAGCCAATTTGATAAATAAAATATTAATAGTATATTCATACCGTGCCCCAAGAAAATTGAATAAAAATTTAATAAAGCTCATATATCATGTAATTTGTTGGATATATTACAAACCATCCCTATTTTATATTATAATCAATCTAAATTCAGTTATGAATATTTGGTAAAAAAAACCAAATAGGATCTTCAATAGTGAATGTAAAGCTTTTTGATTTTTCGTACTCAAAAATAGGACAATATTGTTATGTTTATTAAAACGCCAAAATAATGAGCCATGTAAAATACAAAATATTATCAATTTATTTGTTTGTGATACCCAAATATTCTCTAAAACTTTTCAAAATTCGTTTATTAGCTTAGAGATATTGAAATAACCAACACAAATAAACACACACACAAATGACGTGTTTAAATTGAAATGTACCAGTTAAGCTAAATAAGCTACTACTATTAATACTAGTAAAAAAAATGTATACTACTATTAATACTAGTAAAAAAAATTCTACTAGTATTAATAGTAGTAAATATTGCTATTTACATATTTTATATGTAAATAGCAATACTTATTATTGATATTCCTTGTGTTTGATTTAATATATATTTTTTCTTACGGGTAATTTAAGGTAAAATATTTTTATCAATGTAAGGTGAAATTATGGCCAAGTATTATCAGTTGCTTAGGTTCAATTAAATGCGTATAGCACAAAAGGATAGTGAGACGCGGTGCGTGAAAAAATATTTCGATGAACCTATTTCTTTTTTTGTTAATTAAATTCAATTTATTCTTTTTAAAAATGTTGGATCTATCGTAATAATCTTTATAATATATACTATGCCCTTGTAGTTAAAGAAGATTAATTACCTATTTAATTAAACCTTCTAATATGCTAATTGACATTTTTCTAAACTGTAAGGCATCTTTGAACAAGTTTATTTGAACATTAAGTTTAAGATATTTTAATGGAAATTATTACCTAAAGCAAGGCTATACGTAAAATATTTTCCTTATTTCACCTTTGTATGGTTGTAGATGTATAGATGAAATAATACCTCAATCTGGGCTTCTTTTTGCAAAGAGTATGGGTACTAATACAATATTTGTAATATAATGAAGTGTGAAATAAAACCTATTGGTGTATTAAACCTTTTGATAAAAACTGTTTAGTTTAGTTATTGGTAAATAAATTTGGCATGTGTAATACTGCTCAAAATATATGTTCAGCTATCAATAGTTTATGGGCCAATTTTAACAATTATTTGACATGTATTCTAAGTTTGAACAAAACAAAATTGATAGTGATAGTTTGTTCAAAATGTCCAACCATCGTTTAGCCAAATATAAATAAATTGGTTACTCATCAAAGCTAGTGCTGTACTTCACCTATTTAACAATTCTGACAATTATCTTATAAATGTTGAATGGTACTATTTGTATTTTAATATTTTATTCTGCATACCGTTCATCAGTAAAATTGATTTCAGTTGTTTTGTGCATTAATATAAGGAGTTTTCTTTAGCACAGCCTCTATTGCCTGTTCAGTTTGTACCAAGTAGATAGATAGCTATTGTAGTTTGAAAACATTTGTAGGTTGTTACTCGTTCTTAACATCTACTTTAAAATAATTTTAAAATTATTAATTTTGTTTTTACTGGTGAACAGGAATATTGTATATTTTATATGCAAGCTTAATGAACTCTAGTTTGAGCACTAATTCTTGTGCGGTCTTTCAAGAGAGTTGAAATTTGTTTATTACTTTTTGCTGTAATAAATACATGTAGGCCTAGCTTCAAATGAAATATTTTTAGCTAAACGATTGTAGCACCAAATTTACAGATTTCTAAAAAAGAAAAATAGTAATATCAAGCATTAAAATAATATATAAGATTTATAAAGCTATATTAATTCAATCATATAATATTTATGATTAATGTAATATTATTGAAACATCTTACATTCACTTACAAAATAATATATTAAATATTTGTTCATGAATCACATGCAAATAAGAGAAAACGTCAATATTCATGTCCAGCACATTAGTTCATTCACGTTTGTTCTAAAAATCTTGTGTGATACATTTAAATTACAACAATTCTGCCTATTTAATTGACCTGAGGATTTCCAATATTTAAAATAAATTTTTTCTTAAAAATTAAATCAATCGATAAAATTGGGTACATAAAACTACAAATACCCTTGGTTTATACAATTTTAATAATTAGCCTTAATATTTTGAGAAATTTGCAGATATATTACCGGTATTCCAAATATCGGGTTTTCTACCTAGTTACCTGTACCTTACATTTTTATATAGTCTAAAGTATTTTATAATAAAGTATGGCCCTTATAAGTAATGAGGCTACTGAATCAATGCAACTAAAATAACTCATATTTCACAAATGTGCAAAATACCTCCAGTTTTCCGTTTGTTGGCAGTGTCATTTGTACGAAGTTTCTTTTGTAGTTCATTCAATGTTTGTTGAACTTTGTATTGAAGATAAAGTTGTTGTTGTTGGTGAAGTTTTTGTTGCTGCTGTTGCTTTTGTTGTTGTTCCCACTGCTGCTGTTTTTGCTGCTGTGGGTTTTTCTGGGGTTGCCCTCCAACCACAGTTGTTTGTGGGATGGAGTATTGCTGTTTTGTGCCCCTGGATGGCGCAAGACGTTCTTTCTCAATGGTCTTCAACTCTGCGATACCAAGACCCATATCTCAAGAGTACTGATACTCAACATACAACGCTTACCTGATTGAGTACCTCACCTTTGGACAACACATTCTATCTAGAAATACCAGAAACATCCCATAGCGAAAGGAAATAATAGAGCAATCATGCAAATGGGGTTAAGGAAATCTTAAATGCCGGTAAACTAACAAAATGCAACAACTAACAGCGTGTTGAGTAAAATGTTTGAAAAGCAACATATTTTGAACGTAAGCGCAACATTTAGAAGTTACATGCTGGAGTTTGTTATTATTAACAATAATAAAGCACTCATGCATTTTATATTGTTAAAAAAATTTCATAAATTTAAATTAAACTACGCATATTTATTATTAATATAACATTAACATTCCGAACCTGAGCCAAGCAAGCTAAACATCACTACACAAAACATTGATTTCTAAGTTAGTTCTACGTATTGGTAGTGTTTTGAAATATTGGAACCACTCTTGTTAGTGTTTGTGATATAATGAATGTTTATCACACTAGTGTTACTAAAAGTTTTATTATACACTTGTCCAAGTTGTGTACATACATTAAAGAATGTATTCTGCAATGTTTTATTTAGTTTTTAGTTTAATTTATGTGAGGCAAATTTTTGTCATACTTAGAACTATATTTAGAATATCAGGAGTTTGTTTTCACACATTATGTGGTATGACTTGAAATCAAATTCAAAAGTTTATTAAAATATTTCTTCAAAATTGTATGAGCTATAATAGATAAAGTTATTATTGGCCACAAAAATATATAAGGCTATAATAATTATAAATTATTTATTGTTTGGTTAAAAACCACGAAGTAGGAAAATTTGATAAGCTTGCATCACTGTTTATATTTCATTTCAACTCATGAAAATATCAAAAGAAAACTTTTAATAACATTAAACAATATTTTTTTGTGTCTTTCAATATAATTTCAATTTTTATTAAATACTAGATTTAATACTTGGTTAAACAATATATTTCTCTGTATGAACGAATTATAACAAAAATTTGCCTGTTGTATTCGCCGCGACGTCAAATATATGGCGAACTTACCTAAATTCTCCAAGCTTTGAGTTAGCAAGGCTTCAAAAGTGTGCAGACTGTAACTCTCTGCATCCATGCCTTTAGCTAGAGTATTCCTCAAGTGCATCTCATACTCGAGCAGAAGTCTGCTGGTCGGTGAGCCTGGAGTGGGGGTTGACGTGGAATTGATCATCTGATTGTTGTGATGGTGATGGTGATAGTGCGAGGGCTGATCTAAGTCGGAGTTGCCATTACTTGAACTTGGTGTGGTAGCATAGCATTGGTTGTCGAATAGCACGTTGTCGGAGGGAGGGGAAATTTCTCCTCCACTTCCTCCGTTGCGTTCCAGTTCTAAGTACAAACCACGTCCTGGAAACCCACCGCGGCCGATTTCATGTGATGACCTAGAGCCTAAAAATCTTCCTCCTCCACCGCAACCTGGCTGCAAAGATTTGTGATGGCCAATATGATTTGTCTCTGGCTCAGAAAGAACGTGTCTGCCATTGTTATTGCCATGATTATGGTGGTGATGGTGATTGTTATAATAGTTGTAACGGCGTCGTGTCATTTCAGGAGAAGTGACTGGGCTTTCCGCAGATGGCATAGGCTTGAGCATCCTTTTTAATGTGTTGGAGTCCAAGCTGATTCCGCCTTCACCTCTCCCTGCTCCACCCATGTCCTCTGTGCTTTTGCTTTTAGACCTTCTATTATTATTGTTATTATTGTTATTATTAATATTATTATTATTGTTAATATTATGATGATGTGCTGCACGTAGTTCAGCCTCCCTTACCATGTCCATATCCGGATAGTCGACCGACTTTGTAGAGCTCAGTATGTGGTGATGGTCTTTTCTAGAAGACGACGTAGTTTTGTTGCTTTGTAAAGTGCCACCCGCTTGGGTACCCTCACTTTTCGATGCTTCCAGTGGCTGATGCTCATTAGTGGATGTTGGTCCTACTTGTGAGCCTACGTGATTCTGAGTTCCTACCGATGTGGTGGAGGTTTTACCCGTTGTTGGTGTGGCTGTCGTCGTAGTTGTTGAGTTGTCGTCTTGTGTTTGCTGCTGCGTACCTCTGTCGCGCATCTGACGGCCACTCCCTCCACCAGAAGTCAACAGATCGGTGCCTCCTCCCCTCTGAATCGTCTTGCCCCCACCGCCCCCCACGTTGTCGTAGAGTGAGGTGCTAGAGGTGGCAGCAGTCACTTTGTCTCGGCCAATCCCACCTTCGGTCTCGGTGGTACGGGTTTGAGCTCGGGGAAGAGTAGCTGAACCTGTGGTCGAGGAACTTTAGTCAGAGCAGGTTCTCACTCTTTACCTTCTCACCTACTACAATATTTATCAACTGGTATTTTATTATTGTCACACTTTATCTACATATAATTAGAAAGTTACAGTTTTGAATGGATAGTACATTTTGCCGACAGAAAATGTACTTTTTAAAAAACTCCTCTTTCTTGTTAAATGGTATTTGTATATTATATATTTGGTACTATTTTTAAATGTTCTCAAACATAATTTACAATATGGCTTAAGTGCAGGGTTAACAATAAAGCATTTTAAACGGTCTGGGATAACCACAATATAAATATTGACTTCACCAGTTAATTTAATGAAAATTATATTTAGAGTACATATAAAACTATATGATATTATTTCAAATAAAAATATCATTAAATATCAAAATAATGATAAACAAATATATTTGTTAGTTGGAACATTGTTTAGTCAATTATTTTACATTTGATGGTCAACTTTTTAGTCAAACTTTTAAAATTATTGAATTTTTTGTGATGATCTCAAATAATATAATGTTATAAAATTTACCAATTTAATGGGGTAAAAATAATGAGGAAATATAATTCCCAAAAATAAATAATGTATTAATTAAACAAACTCTGTCTTTTGAATAGTGGGTAAACTTAATTTAGCAAGAGGCTTGGTTTAGGTCAAGTGCAAAAACCCGCATGGTTAATTCCTTACGTTTAAATCTATAAGTTCTCACATGCTTCAAAATTAACTTTTAGATGTGGGTCATCTAAGATAAAAATCCTGCTATGAAAAAGTAAAAAAATACAAATTTCCAACAAAAATTTTGCTTCGCAATTTCTATTTTTAAAAGTTGGTTATGATTGAACCTATATTTATAATGGATTTTATTCTACCCAAAATGAATAAGTTTAAATGTTGTGGCCCTTTATTTCATTCTCAAAGTGAAAATCGAAATGATCAACTCAATAACGTCATAACAAATTAATAAAAACACAAAAATAACACCTTCTAATATTAATACATTTTGCATTTTTTGAGGAATTAATACAAATAGGAATAAAATATCAAACAAAGCTAAAACCAAACTAGGAATAGCAACATAAACTTTTAGATATCGAATTCACAAAACATGAACATTAGTCTATTGTAATATCGTTAACGCTATAAAATATTTTGAAATATATTTAATTCTCTGATACTCTCATAAAATTGTGAATAAAATATAATTTAATAATTATTTCAGTGTAAAACCTGTTTCAAAGTTTTGTTTTTTAATTTTTTGGTAAAATAATACCAAGTATTTAAATAAGAATACCTACATATTTTTCTCACTAAATAAACATGACTTACATAAATAATAGATTCAAGTGTCATATAAAAATGTGTTTAAATATGTATCATATTTTGACAAGAATAATAATATGTTATGGAGAAATACTGTTTGTCAATAAATGAATGCTTAAAGCTCGGAAAAGTGTTGAATATATCACGATCCCATAGTTCAAGCTCATGTATATATATGGTAGTCTCCCGTCCCATTAAGGCTAATGATTGGAATTCTCTTTATATTTCCCTTCGTATCGTACCTTAGATTATAAATTTAAAGATGCTCGTAGCCAATGGCTAGCACGGAAGTACACTGTAAAAACAAATCTAAACTGAAATTAACAACTATCGCATTAAATTTCAATCTTTATTTTTTTGTTATTTTTCAAAGCCGTGTAAAATATTGCCTACGATACGAAACAAAAGACTATGGATAGAATATAAATAATATTTTTAAAGTTAAATATCTAAATAATCCATAAATATGGTCTCAAAATATTAGTTTTATCCTTATTTTAAAGTCGGGTATGGAGGTTAACAAGAAAATTATAATAAAAGGGTTTGAAAGACATAGTTCTATCTACGCCATTTTTAAATAAGATGAGACAAATAAAACAATATAATCTTAAATTATTTTAGATATCTTGTATACGAATATTTCGTTATTTTATCTAATATATTTCCATCCAGTGTTGATCAAGGGTTTTAAAAGTATCGTGAAAATACGATTCCTTTGGTTTGAACATTATTTTACACAGGATTGATCATAAAATTATGTACTGTACCTAAACAATATGGATTTTTAAATAAAATAAAACTTATGCGCGTTGTTTGGAAATATTTTAGTTTTTGGTTAGAGGAATACTCCTTCTTGTAAAATAAAATACGTAGTGTCGGTTTTATATTTTTGATAGTAGTCTTTTAAAAAATGCTGACTTTGATTTCATTTATCGAAAATATATACAATTATTACCACTTTTAGTAGTCATTGAGGGACTTTGTTCTATCTCCACAAATGAACAATCATGTTATGTTTTGCGAACTATATACCTAGAGTGAATAGGCCATTAAGTATTATGAAGACAGAGATTTAATGTTTATAAAATTAACTATACTGCAAAGCTTAGGATTTGATGTAAACATTTGAGACCCATCACATTCGTGAAATATTTAGACAAACGTCCAGGGGAAACATTAAAAATAAAAGCCAAAGAAAAATGTGTATAATTGTGTGTGCTTATTTTTTTACTATTTATCATTTTATTATATTCCTAACAATCATATTGTATCAAAATAATATATGTAGATAATATGTCCATGTATCTCATTTGTTATTTTTTATTATGACACATTCAATTTTTTTTTTGATCAAATTAATCCTTTTTATTTTATAAACTGTTTTAACCACATTTAAGTTTTCAAACCATAATCAGTATAAAAAATCCAGTAGATTAAAGAATTGCGAATCATAATAACAATTAGAAATTTATATTTAATTATAGATTTAATTTTTCAGAAATATTTAATATTACTATTTTAAAATAAAAATATTTACGTTATCATTGCTTTGCAAATTTTGAGTTTGTTGATCAACTTCTAAAACGAATATAATAACTAGTCCAAACCCGGAGAACTTATTTTAGTTTTACATCAAATCCTTTTATAAATAGTATCCAGAGTCTATAACAACAGAGCAGCACACAAAACCAAATATTAAGCAAATCATCTACTGGAAACATTGAAAGCTGTCATGGAAGAGAAAATAAATTCACGCTCTAAAATTACGTAGAGACCTAATGGGACGAGAGAAAGTGAGAAATAGCACGTTTTCACATAAATGTATCAAATACTATTCATTAGATATTATGTTTTGTGAAACTGTATATATTATAACTGTAGAGCCTGCAAAAATATCTTTCACTTTAGATGTATTATTCATCATAACATATTTATATATCAATGTAAAATTATCATTTGCAAATCGGGTGTATATTGATGTATTAATTAATTAATTACATTTGGGGTGAGAAAAGATAATGTTATATTCATATTTCAAAATAATTTCTATAGCTTTAAATACGATTTTAAAAAGAGTTATAACTTTTGCTATGAAAATAAAATGTATAAAGAAGAAAATTAATTGATTGTTCATGTTTTGTGTTTTCGATTTTAAAAGTGTCAAAAATATTACTTTTTTCAAATGATGTGTAAGAATATACTAATTTCACAAAACACTTTAAATTATGTCACTTAGCTATAGCTCTTTAATGGAAATCACCATAATCAATGAGGTGGCAAAAATTGGTTGGATTTATTTGGAAAATTTATCTTTTACGAATAGAAGATTATTTATAATATCTATATATTTACATCATTCTTATTATGATTAAAACATTGTATTTTATTATTTTTAATGTATTATTCAAGTTTCTTAGCTATAATAAAACATATTATACTATCTTCGTGTTACTGAACCACTTTTATTATATATATATTACATTAACATGTTTTTATAAAGGCATTAATAATGTTTATTTGATTTTGTTCAAAGAAGCTAGCCTTTTTTAAATGTATTTTAATACAAAATTTAATATGTTATTTTAGTCAGTTCTAAGATAAAAACATCTTAGATTTCTTGAAATACAACTCATTTTTCATGATTGATTTTAAGCTCAGTAAACAAACACAAAATATTTATGTTTTATTTATATAAAGAACTTTAATTCTATAAAATATGTACATAAAATATTTAAACTACATTTTACTTATATTGTATTCAAAAGTATGTGATGGATGATATTAAAATGCATGGTTATAGTTAATTCACATTCCTCTATGAAATAGTTTAGTCATTTAGTAATAAGTTATTATTGTAGGGTAGATTCAATTTTGATATGTATACATTTAAAGTATTTGAAAATGAATCCTATATATATAGTTTATTAAAATATGTATTACATGTTTATTTATTAAATAAATAAACAGTTTAAAATGTATCTGTCAAATGATAATATTAGTAGTTATGTTTATTACATTAAAACTATGACTTAATTTAAACATATATAGAATATTTAAAAAGTACATACGCATATATAGGATTCAGCTTGGGACATTTTTATTTATAGATAGTAAAAATCGAATCTAAACTATAATAATTAATTAAGACCAAATTATTAAATTATTTCATAATTGGATTTGATTTAAATTTTGTCACATTTTAATTAAATATTTCGAAAGTATTAATTTCAAATTATTATAAATCAGAACCATTTTGCCACATAGCTCACGCAGATGATTTGCACACACTTATTCCCTATAAAGGCTGTATACATGAAAAGAAAACATTTTAAAAATAGCGTTTTTTATCATATATATATATTTTCATGCTATTTTATGTAAATTAGTTTTATTAAAACCTTTAGATCAAATTAATTTATTTTTGTCTGAATAAAGAAGGTATTAATATTATAATATTTTGTCATGTGTATGAATATTTGTTTTAAAGTTACATAAAATAGCACAATGTAATATTTGATTTTTTCTTTAAGGTTCATTTTTCAATTTCATACTTTATAGTACTATAAAAAATTTAATATGATACTGCAACCACTTCAGTTAAAAAATAGTATCTGGACTACCTTACAGAGTGGAATGACTTGAAATATATATGTGTTGCCTAGTACTGCTCACCAAAAGTATATTATTTAGAGTCCTAAATTTAGAAACGTTCTTTTACCTTGTCTAATACAATAATAAGCAACACATTAAGCGACCAGATATATATATATATAAAAAATCTAAAAAAAAAACTGTAGCTGAAATTCCCTGAAGTTGAAAAAAATACTAATAATATTGAAATCTATCACGTTTGTGAAGAACTATTAATACCACCTTTTCATTTTGAGTTAATTTAAAATTGGCTTACTATTTTATCATTTTTCTTTCATTTTGTTCTGCCTCTATTATATGCTAGTTTTAATTATTATTTTTCACCATATCTTACAACGTTCCCATTATATAGTAATTTAATAATGCAAATGGAGTAAGAATGGACTAGAAATAATGGAGTGGAATCACACTTTATTTCTTGGAAGAAGAATTGAAATCAATTTATTAAAAACCACCCTCTGCACATCCGAGTGGAATTATGTTCCTGTACAACCCTTTACAAGAAAAACAAACCACACTGGGTTGATGACTTAACCTGCGTGCCCACTGATTTTGGATAAGATTTATTGATGTTCTTCATTTAATGATTAATATGTTCATCGTGTCTATACATTTACAATTAGTTTTCTCTTTAAAATACTTTAAATCTATAGTTTATATGAGTGTTGATTGTTATTTTTCAATCGTTTATAAAAACCCCGTGACATAAGTCATAGCCATTACCATTGTATTTAAATATATATATATATATATATATATACATGTGTGTGTATATAAAATTTTAATAAGTGTAACTATGAAAAGATACAAAAATATTATTTGTATGAAAACATACATACCTAATCACGTCATTACTCACAGAGTAGGAGAAAAAATGTGCATATAGATAAAAAAAATCAACAAATACGTTCTTAATATATCCTCACTAATTTTCTCCCCACTTCCCTATCCTTGAATACTTCCTTTACATCAAGATCATTCATATACCGAGTCATCCATGTTCTTTTATTCTTAAGACTCTTAATGTTTCTCTTTTTCACATATTCATCTAATATATTTAGCCACGTCTTACATGGCCTACCTTTGCCTTTTGATCCATACACTTTACCTTCATATATTTGATTCGTCACTCGATCCATACTCATCCTCTCAATAGGCCCAAACCACCGAAAAACACTTCTTTCATATTGACCTAAAGAATCCCTTTCAAAACACACTCCTTCAGCAACTATTCATTACTGACTCCGTCCATACGAGTTTTTCCACATAAGTTTATTAGATATCTCAGTCCAACCTCATCCTTCATGTTTCTCTTGACAAACACACGTTTCACATCCGTGGAAAAACGTTGAGGTTAACACACTTTTATATGCTTCCATGGTGACCTGGCGGTCTAGGGGTAAGGTGTCAGACTTCTGTGCTGGTGGCCGGGGTTCAATCCTCGGTCCAGGCACAGATTTATCTGATTACCAAACCCTTCCTTCACCTCTGACAAGACATCTTGTGAATGTGGGGAATGCCAGGCCTCCACCGTGGTTCGGATTCCACGTTAAACTGTAGGTCCTCCATTTCATCTCACAATCACCCTACCATTACACATTAGCGTAAGTGCGTATAACCTGAACTGGTAGTAAGACGCGGTGCTAATAATAATAATATGCTGCCATCTTTGCCTCTTTTGATACTACCTCATTCTTTGTAATAGTTCACATACATCCAACTATTCTCCGAAATGCATTCACCTGGCTGTCGATTTCACCATCTATCCTTCCATTTTTAGTGAAAATTCTGCCCAGATACATAAAATCATTCACTTGTTCTAAAATATTTCCATTTATACTAGTTGAGAATCATTTCTGATCAATCCTTATCAAAACCCAATACCTTAGTTTTTGAGACATTTATACGAAGATCCATTCCGTATGTCGCCACATTAAAACGATGTAATGTATTATGCAAGTCACTTTCAGTATCAGCTATTAATATGACATATAGCAGAACTATCACATTCACATTGTACAGTTTCTCACCAACCACGTCCTAAAAGGCATCCCTAATACACTTATCCATGAATACATTAAACAACCATAAATACATAACAAAACATTCTTTAACACCATGTTCAATCTCACATCATTCGCTTAAAGCTCCATCCATCCTAATGCATACTTTACTTCATCATACACCACCATCAATTAAGTTACCTACCATGTATCACTCCTACTCTCTTAGAGTAGCTATTACATAATTTACTCCTATTCGCCCGATCGTACGCTTTCTCCCACATGCACAATACAGTTTCTTCCTTAGTGCCATACATTGCTCAATCCCTTGTTACGACACAAATATCTGGTCCAGGCAACCTTCACATGGCACGAAACCCCATTCCATACCTTAAATATTGTCTGAAAATCTTTCGCACACCCTCCCAATTAAGAATGTTTAAAAAAACTTTTCCTGCAATAATCAACAAACTAATGACCCTTTGATTCTTACATTGATTCTTATTGCCCTTTCCTTTGTACAAAGGTACAATAACATCATACCACCAGTAATAAAAAAACCATTTGAAATTCCAGAACATAAATAGAACAACTCACACAATTTGGCAAAAAGTAACATGGCCCCACAATTAAACTATTCAACTTGTAATCCCATTTGTGGTCTCATCTTTGCTATTCCCTAAAATTTGATAGATTTTAAGATTTCAGTCTCGTTAAACATTTCACTATTTATAAAATTTTCCGTAAACTCTAATATTTTATCTGTGTTTTTGGACTAAACAATTGATCAAATTACTCCTTCCATCCCTTTCTTTTATTGTTTTCATCCCAGAACATCTCACTGCCTTCGTTCTGAATGTGATAGGTGTTTTATTGCACTCATTTTTTACATCCACTACCATAACAGCTTTTTTTTTCCTTCAAAATCATTATGCATTCTTTCTCCTCATTTTAATCTCATTTTGACCTTACTCTTATTTGCTACTTTATTTGAATTCACATTTTACTCTTTATATACGTCCCTCAACCTCTTACGTTCTTTTTTTCTCTTCACAACAATTGTTCGACCATACGCGTCTTTCTTTACTCTAGTGGTTTCTTTTACCTGTTCACTCCACCCTGCATATCTTTTTAAATTTATCACCACTTCAAATCCACATACATTATTCACAAACTCAACTATGATCTCTTTTATTCAGTTCCAAGCACTTTTTATATAATTAGAATTTAATTTGACATTCCATCCATACTCTTGAAAAAATTATTTTTAGCCAAACAATCTTTCATATTTGGCTCTAATACTTTTATACTGCAATTTTTCCCCATTTCAATCTCATTCATTTAGTACGCTTGCGCACTGCTTATTTACAAAATAACTACCTAATTCAAATAATAAAATCACTAGAAAGTGATCCATTACACATTCAGATTCAAGCATAGCATAGCCTTAGTATTGTTTACTAAACATCTAAGTCGCTTATCATACATCACAAATTCAATCATTGTTCTCGAAACGCTCCTTTGTCATATATATAACTGAATAGCTTTGTACTTAAACCATGTGTTCAACAAAAATAAACCATTTTCTAAAATATATAGAATCACTAAATCATTACTCATTACCATTCTAGTCCACTCTGCCATCACCATACCTGACTAACACTCTCTTTGAATCCACTCTTTGGGTACCCAGGACCCACCCATCCATTCATATCTCCTAAGAAGATAAGACATTCACCCGGCTCACATGCATTCAAGACTTCAATGATCTCATTCCATAACTCCACTATCACATCCTCGTCTCCACCCTCAACTGGAGCATAATCAGCAACTTACCTAATTCTACAAATGCCTCTTTCCATACGTACCTAAGTAGGTATCTACACTCTAGGTTACACAACTCGTAATTTCTCACAAACAGCATATTTGTTGGGCTTAGGATAAGACCTATTCATTGACTTACCCTTACCCATTCATCCACATCTGACCACAGTGTCAGGCTACCATAACTTGTCATCAAAACATATTTCCCCATTTGCTTCGTTTCACAAACACACATAATATTTATATGAGATTAGTGTCTGGCATAGGGACTGGCACGTTTCTCATTGTTTACCCTAAATGGGCTCTATTATTTCTATAGCCCTCCTTATTTAGAAGGTATAAAGCCAGTCTCGCTTCCAGGAGGATGAGAGGGTACAAGGGAGAACTTAATTTTAAGAAATGAGACGAGCCTGGAAGAGTCTGGGCTCATTTTATTCTAACCAAGTATTCTAGAAATGGAGTATTCCAGACCCCTATATATAAATGGCCAGCGATATCCAGAGGATTTCCAGTCTGAGTTGTGCCCAGTGTATGGGCTAGCGGGTCCAGTGTATGGGCCAGCGTGTCCAATGAGTTAGTAAGCTTGTTCAGTATGTGGGATGACGTGTTCATCTTGTGAAGAAACATATCTAGTGTGTGGAACAACATGTCCTGGAATAGGCCAACGTGTCCAGTGTTTGGATCGGCGTGTTAAGCGAGTAGGTCGGCATACCCGGGAGTGGAGAAGCGAATCCAGAGTTCGTGTAACGTGTGTCAGTGCAGTGTGTCGTGCGCGAATAAAGTGAATTATACGGGTGGCATAGACATTGATTGTTATTAGGAATTGAGTTTATAAAGAACTTTTTTTGTGACTGTTTTAAATATTTGAATGGTTATTATATATTTTATAACTACTTATTATTTTATATAATTTATTTCAATTTTATGTTTTCTTACTAGCCTAATAGTCTACAGACTTAATTACAAACCTTAATTTCTAATTCAGTGACATGTTTGGTTTTATTTAACTTAATTATATCAGTGTATGTGTTAATTTAGTTTTAAAAAATCAAAATTTTAAATATTCTGTGTGCATTTTAAATCTTGTAACGTACCCCATTAACCTCAAAATAGCTTGCAGTTTTAACGGTAACGTGTAAACGGCCCATTACCTCCCGTATCGGCCGTGCCCTCACGTTACAATACCCATTTTTATTTCAATCAGTTCCTCCGACAGTTCATTCTCTTTACAAGGTGCGTAACCGGGAAGGAGGGGGATATCAGAATATATCCCCCCTGAAATTTTCCAATAAAATGTTAATCAAACATTAAACTCTTATTGATGTAAATAAGTATTGCTAAAACCCTCCAGTCCATCGCTGATATCAATCTAATATAATGGTGGACCTGTGAGCTAGTATCGCCCCTTGTTTATTAAGCGCCATAAGTGTATATGATGTTTCTACCTCCATATAATCCTACAGGCTGGAATGATGGTAACACTGGCGGTTTCATATAAGTGGGTATCTACACACATTCACATTGTCCATTTTCTCACCAACCACGTCCTAACATGCATCCCTAATACACTTATCCATGAATACATTAAACAACCATAAATACATAACAAAACATTCTTTAACACCATGTTCAATCTCACATCATTCGCTTAAAGCTCCATCCATCCTAATGCATACTTTACTTCATCATACACCACCATCAATTAAGTTACCTACCATGTATCACTCCTACTCTCTTAGAGTAGCTATTACATAATTTACTCCTATTCGCCCGATCGTACGCTTTCTCCCACATGCACAATACAGTTTCTTCCTTAGTGCCATACATTGCTCAATCCCTTGTTACGACACAAATATCTGGTCCAGGCAACCTTCACATGGCACGAAACCCCATTCCATACCTTAAATATTGTCTGAAAATCTTTCGCACACCCTCCCAATTAAGAATGTTTAAAAAAACTTTTCCTGCAATAATCAACAAACTAATGACCCTTTGATTCTTACATTGATTCTTATTGCCCTTTCCTTTGTACAAAGGTACAATAACATCATACCACCAGTAATAAAAAAACCATTTGAAATTCCAGAACATAAATAGAACAACTCACACAATTTGGCAAAAAGTAACATGGCCCCACAATTAAACTATTCAACTTGTAATCCCATTTGTGGTCTCATCTTTGCTATTCCCTAAAATTTGATAGATTTTAAGATTTCAGTCTCGTTAAACATTTCACTATTTATAAAATTTTCCGTAAACTCTAATATTTTATCTGTGTTTTTGGACTAAACAATTGATCAAATTACTCCTTCCATCCCTTTCTTTTATTGTTTTCATCCCAGAACATCTCACTGCCTTCGTTCTGAATGTGATAGGTGTTTTATTGCACTCATTTTTTACATCCACTACCATAACAGCTTTTTTTTTCCTTCAAAATCATTATGCATTCTTTCTCCTCATTTTAATCTCATTTTGACCTTACTCTTATTTGCTACTTTATTTGAATTCACATTTTACTCTTTATATACGTCCCTCAACCTCTTACGTTCTTTTTTTCTCTTCACAACAATTGTTCGACCATACGCGTCTTTCTTTACTCTAGTGGTTTCTTTTACCTGTTCACTCCACCCTGCATATCTTTTTAAATTTATCACCACTTCAAATCCACATACATTATTCACAAACTCAACTATGATCTCTTTTATTCAGTTCCAAGCACTTTTTATATAATTAGAATTTAATTTGACATTCCATCCATACTCTTGAAAAAATTATTTTTAGCCAAACAATCTTTCATATTTGGCTCTAATACTTTTATACTGCAATTTTTCCCCATTTCAATCTCATTCATTTAGTACGCTTGCGCACTGCTTATTTACAAAATAACTACCTAATTCAAATAATAAAATCACTAGAAAGTGATCCATTACACATTCAGATTCAAGCATAGCATAGCCTTAGTATTGTTTACTAAACATCTAAGTCGCTTATCATACATCACAAATTCAATCATTGTTCTCGAAACGCTCCTTTGTCATATATATAACTGAATAGCTTTGTACTTAAACCATGTGTTCAACAAAAATAAACCATTTTCTAAAATATATAGAATCACTAAATCATTACTCATTACCATTCTAGTCCACTCTGCCATCACCATACCTGACTAACACTCTCTTTGAATCCACTCTTTGGGTACCCAGGACCCACCCATCCATTCATATCTCCTAAGAAGATAAGACATTCACCCGGCTCACATGCATTCAAGACTTCAATGATCTCATTCCATAACTCCACTATCACATCCTCGTCTCCACCCTCAACTGGAGCATAATCAGCAACTTACCTAATTCTACAAATGCCTCTTTCCATACGTACCTAAGTAGGTATCTACANTACCACACACTCCTTTCACTATACATGTTCCAATAGTCTATATTCTCTCCAGTTTTTCAACAGATGAGCCCTTCATTTTTAATTTCAGCCGTCCATCATAGTTTGGGTTCTCCGAGGATAATATTGCACAGTTAGTTTTACTAAGTGGCTTGGAGTAGACCATGTTAGAAGCCTATATAGTACCGCACCCATGACAGAGGTCGATTTTTACAGTAAGGATGCTGTACCGATTGGTGTTGGAACATTTTAGCCAGTATACCACAGGTAAGACCGTTGCTCAATATTACCTCTAGCATGCTTGTACTGTTCCTACAAACCTTGCACTGACTCTACAAAACAGTATACCTACTATAAAGACTGCCTTGGTGGCCGGTATACCGTTGCTCGTGCCACTACCATTATAATGTAGAGCATTGCACTGACAAACCTGGGCACTTTGTAAAGCTTGATGTAATATTGTATATTAATTTGACACTTAACGTGTTGACCTAGATGTATTATTATATTTATCACAATACAGTAATATATATGTAATATACGCCCCAACATCAATTCATTAGATAAAAATCATTCCAATGGTTAAATAGAAAAAAAGGTAAATTATGAAAATGATTTTACCAAATTTACCTTTAAGCCCATCAGCTAACATAGTAAAACAAATATATTGTATTGAGTGTTTTGTCGTCAAGTAGTGATAATTAAGGAACTATTATTATTATTATTATTATTATTTTCCCTTCGAAAAACGATAGTGAACAGTTTGGTTTTTGGGCAAAGAAATATTTGTTCCATTGAAATGTCATAACATTAAAAATAAATGTTGTATTTATTTATACATTTTTTTATGGCTGAATTTATTTTGAATTTTTCAGACTAAAAATGGAATAGAATAACATAAAGACATTTTTATAAATTTTGTGGAGCGATGTTTACCAGATAAATGGTATGACAGACTAAATATGAAAATTGTTCGCTGTATTTTCACCGGAGGTTGCTTTCAGCCTACCAAATAGGTGAAAAGGTTGGTTTGGAGGAGGCTAAATAGAAGGTCTATCACATATGCACAGTGCATAAAGCCCTCAAATATTGTGTTATTTAAAGGGAAAGGAAGGAAGGGTGGATCAAAGTGAAAGCAAACACTTTGACAAAACCAAACAAGATTTTAATTCTCTTATGTATTATAGACTATAAATAAAAGCTAAACAAATAACGCTAATTAATAATTATAAATAAAAATCCCATGGGATGAGGTCGTATTCGTTAAGACTTTGGCTATAATATTACAATATTGACATATCTTGTCTACAGTAGACCTGACGTTAGTAACACACCAAATCACCATGTGTTGTAGTTGGTGGGATTGTGTTCGAAGATAGATGGATTCGCTTTTATATCTTTATTTTTTAACTCATATAAGAATGTTTCTGATGTTAACTTTCTTTCTTAGGATAAATAAAACTGAAGTAGAAACTTTAAAACCTTGGATATTCCTATTGCATTAAATTCCATTTAATTGGCTTGATATAAGTATTTTTTTCTTTTTTCAAAATTCCATTATCTTTGTTTCTGTGTTAGTTTTTCCAGCTATCGTCAAGTCATCAAGATAATTGTATTTATTTAACTGCTTGGATTTCGATGTTATTATTGTCACATGTCTTTATTGCTGTGCTGTATATCTAATTAATAATAATAGTAATAGCGTGACTAAATTACAAAAATGTTTAGCTCAGTTTGCGGAAAGATTAGCTGGTTCTAATGTACCGTTGCCTAGGTGAAGCCCGTAGGTTCTAATCTTACATCCTTGCCATGGAGGCTCTATCCATATCCCGATGGTCTAAGAGGATTATGAGAATGAATATGACAGTGTGTTTCAATCAATATATTAACCTAACTTAACCCTGATTAACTAAACCTTGGTGATCATGGGAGTTATTTCTATTTTGAATAAAATCTCCCTGTACCAGCTAAGAATTGAAACCAGGACCTCCAGGTCTGCAACCAGGAGTTCTGACCACTAATCCACCAGGCCGGGCTACACATAATTGAAAAAACGTATCATCAGAACGCTGTAGGGTTAACGCTATGTGAAAACAATAATTTGTTCGTGACAGCGAGGAGGATTTTTGTATTTTTATTTTAAATGAAAGCAGACCAAAGCTTTAATCAAACGCATGTCATCTCAATATATTTAACTCTTGCTGTTTTTCCTTGTAAATCAGGTAAAACTTTCGCTATACGAGACACAATTTTCTGGTGTATTTACATTGTTCTGTTTTTAATTTGTATTATTTTATATTCATTTATTACTATTCACTTTGATGATAATCCTTTAAGCCTGCCAATACATCATACGAGGCATACGACATACGATATTAATTCTGCCAATGCCCTGGGGCCCCAAGTCTCTAGTTATGGCCAGGCATTACGGCCAAGCAAATCAATTTGGGAATATTGAGGTACATGGCTAACATTGAGAAGCATGAAAATCCTGTCCATCGATTAAAATGTCAGCTTCATTGACATTGGGAGAGTTTATGTGGTCTTGAAACCTTTTATGTAACTGTTATTTTGGTGAAGGATGGTTTAACCCAATTAAGATTTAGAATAGTGTTCCTCTTTCATCTGAAATCAGCTTTTTCATCCCATAAGAAATACAATTGTAGATTTTTTTTAAATCTTCTTTGGTTGTAGGTGGAATAGAGAGATCCTAATAAATGGTATGGCCGCCCTTTCACCTTGAAAGTTGGCATAAAGTTAGTTTCTTTTATTAATTAATCACAGCGAAACGAAATCATATGAAAGGGTGAGTTATATGTCCTAGCAATACTTAAGAAGAGACTGGGGTAGATTTCGGGTCTATAAACTGTGCAGGGGTTCCAGTAGATCATCAGTAAGGTCAAGTTTGATCTTTCTATTAAAGCAACACAGACCAGTTGATTCTCCTTTCCTTTTCACGTCATTATAATGGGAGCAAACAAAGGTCATAGTTCATAAGGTGACTAATTTATCTACATCATATTTAGTGCTATGGTCGTAATTGAAAGCCAATCCTTTCTTGTTTTTCCATGGCAGATTTCTAATATAAGCATCTCTTTGGTCTCGCGTACGTACCTTCCTTTCTCTCTTCTGCTTTGTGTCTCCCTCGGCCCTTTCTTTATCTTTCTTTCATTCTAACTTACTATATCTTCCCTATGTAGTTCTACTCTCCTTAGCCTCGTTCTGTATATGTTTATCATTCTTTAACTATCTATCTCTCGCCTCTGCGCTATCTTTCTCTCTGGCTTCTTTCTTCCTCTTTCTGTCCCTATCCAACATTTTTAATTTCTTCTCTATAACTCTATTTTCCCCTTCTCATTCCATCGACTTAATATTAGGATGTCTGCCTAATCTGTCTTTTTATATTTTTCCTAATTTTGAACATAGAATTGAACCCCTGGACTAAGAGCAATGGATTAAGTGATAAGTAAATTTTAGACTTCGTATACATCAAAGTGACCACTGTTTATCTTATCGGTAAATATATGTTTTTTTAGTTGGCATAACTTGCTCTTCAAGAGTTAAGAAATTCCCCCATTAAGTAAACCTAGAACTGTAAGAGGTGGACTTCCCCTGCTGCGACCAACTTACAAGAGGAGCTATACGTTACCGGGCTAAACATGAAATGGCGGTACCTCTTTTCCGATGCGAGATAATTGCTCCCGTTTACTGAGTAGGTGTGGGGATTGAAGCGCTTCCAGTTTGCTATGACGTGTAACACGATGGTTTCTCTGATATACACAGACATTAGAATGTTACCATGGATCAAAGAGGAAAGGGAGTGAAATAGATATGAGTCATCGCCTAGAATAGTAACGATATAGGTAAGTGTCGAAATAGCATTCACTACATTACACTTCATAACCTCAGATATCTATCCTAATAAATAGAAATTTAAAAGGTGGTGACAAACCACAATGGCCAATATTCAAGAACAGTACAAAATCCAATGAATATTAAATCAAATAAATAATAATTAAATCTATACAGAACAGCAATAACCTAATAAAATCTATATGATATATTCAAGAACAATAACAAGTCCATTGTCGTGTACAAAATCCATCAAATAGGAGTTAAATAGGTCGTATGAGCTGTCATTGTCAAACAAAATCAGGACCGTAAATTCATAAACGATAATAGGTCTACTGTCATATCAAAACATATAAAAATATTATGAAATAGGTTGTATTTAAGTTTTATTCTTAAAACATAAATTTATATTTAAATATAACTATTGGACCAAAAAACAGAACACTTATAAATACAACTTTGGAAATATCAATTGTATAAACAATGTTATGGCAATGCGCTAACATAATAAACTGAGTAATGCGGCAAAAAATATTGGTTTCAAAAAATTCAAACGTACTTATTTTAGCACAGTGTGTTTGGGTTATACGCTGTTCAAACAAATTTAAAGTTAAGGAGTAGAAGTTTACATTTAAGCCAAGTAAATATTAATTTTCAAAGTTTCTGAAAAATACTATCTGCTATTCCAAGCAATCATATTGTGTTTTTGATCTTCTGGACATTAAAAAGAAACTTTGTCTCTATACACATTCGTGTGCTTAATCTCCGAGTACTGGTATGTTTAGAACTGTTCGAACAACTCATGTGGACAGATAGAGATCAAAAATATACTAAATTTAGACCTTCAACATCCAGCTTATTATATTTAAATACGTTTTTATTGTACAAAACATACAAAACAAAGTTAACCATGATTATCTCAAAGAAATTAAATTTAATATTGGAAACGAAACATCATCCAGTACACAAAATTAAAGCGAGCTTTACCTGAGAACTACTTTAATATTATTCAAACAAAATTATATATATTGTTGAATTTTTTTTATGAAAAATGCTTTGCAATTCAACAAGAGCAAAAATTAAACAAAAGATTGTTACATAGAAATACTATATTAATAATTTTTCTTTATAGTCTGAGAAATTTTGAGCCCTTTATTTATTAGAATTTATTTGTAAATTTCAAATTTTTCAGTAGTTTTTGATTATCTAAGGTGGTATTTGTACCTGCTTGACAATATCCTTATTTATTAACACACCAATAATTTTGATTGTATAATATTTGGAATTACTTAGTAATGAATGTACCATTAAAGAACGTTTTAATTTTTTTAGTTATCCTAGGTATTTGATCCGCCTTCCGGCTGGATTTCAATTACATACCACATCAAAATGTGTTTTAATTCTATAGATTTTCAGAATTTACATCTCTCTAGTCTCCCCAACCCCTCCTTTCAACTATATGACTCATTCATTAATATTAAAAAAAATAAAAAATTCTCTGGTTATTTGGAGTCGTCCCTATACAGGTATGTAAATGCTTCAATTTTTAACCAGACGGAAAAGGTTTTATTCTAATAAATTGGGAATATTTTTGGATAAGGAAATAACGTCATTTTAGCACTAGACAAATTTCAATCTTCTATCACCATGACAATTAGTTATTTATTTGTTTTGTATATTTCTCAAATCCCTCTATTTCACAAACTCCCACTGAAACATTTAAAAAATGTAAGTACTATTGTTGTAGTGTACATTATTACAACATATTTCCTACAAATGAAAATTTTCTACCTTACCTAAAGTGATTTGATTATTTATTTCTTAGAAACCTATTTTGAGTCTCATATTTACACTTTTCTGGCTGCATGGGGTTATCAAGATATCTTTTTTACTCTCTCACTTTCTCTCTTTAAATGTATGTACATACCTCTATTTTACTCTATAAAGAAATGTTTTATTGTATTAGATGTTGGAATTTGGGGGGAGGGTACCCTTCCTCATACCAATTTCAAATAATTAATTTTGATTTTTTTTTCATCCAGAGTGTTTTAGGTGACTCTTAAATCTTCATGGAAAATTTACTCATCTATCACATTAATAAGTATTTATTATGTAAGTTTTTGAATTTTTGAGACGCCCCTATTTTCCACTCCCCCCCCCCCCNCCATTTTCGCCTAATTTAAATTTTTCATTCAACCTAATATGTGGTTTATTTTTCAGTAACCTCCAGAGTTCCATTTTAAAATTTAAAATTAACATAAAATTGTTGTTATTTGGAGTAGTCTCTTCACCTTCCTGGTGAGTTTAAGAATTTTAATGCCCTCATAAGTAGTTGTTTAGATTAATTACATAAGTTATACGTAAATAATTTGGAAGTAAGGACACAAACTTTCCTTTATATATAAGATAAGTGTTCGAAAATTTTTTATTCACGATATACCATCAGATAGTAATTAAATAAGTAGATACTGTCTATAATTTGGATGTTACACTAAGCCTATTGATAGAAGTCATTCAAGATCAAACTCTGTATGATATTCCATAACCTAGTCCGTGTAGGTAGTTTGTATGACTCACCTCGGTAACGTGGGTCCTGGGCTCGAAGGCGCGCATATTGCTCGGCGGTCATACACGTGCACTGCGGTTCTCTGGAACGACTCGGGGAAGCTGGTGTAGACACTGGTTTCCGTTTCGCCTTCAGTTTCTGTTTGTTTGGGGGTTCCAGTTTGAGCGAGTAAGACGAAGATGCTTTTCTCGAAAATTTGAATGAAGGGGACTGAAAAGAGGAACATTTAAAGTAAAAAAAAACCATATTATTATCCTAAAGGCCAGTTTCATAGTCAAATTTAGTACGCCTCAAGTGCGGCGCTACACTAAATACAAGACGACACCTACCTAAACCAGAATGGAATGGGCCGTTCTCGAATAGGAAACTGGCCCATTCCATTCTAGTTTAGGTAGATGTCGTCTTGTATTTAGTGTAGCGCCGCACTTGAGGCGTACTAAATTTGACTATGAAACTAGCAATAAATCAAAATTTCAACATCAATACAATTATCAATCTCCTGTTAGAGTTTTGAACGAAAAAAAAACATATAATTTAATGTAAGTAGTTTAGTTGCATAGTAATCTCATAATAGACTGAAGTCAAATTTTCATAGGACAAATCTTATCTGACAGCTAGAAAAATAGATTGAATTTCTATCACGTATTCATACCTCAGAGGTCTTGTGATATATAGTTTTCCCTTTTAATATATTATATAAATACCTATACAATAGCTCTAATAATATAGTAAATTGTCATTGTGTGTATAAACAACAAATATGTGTGTATTATATAATCGTTTCATGCCGTCTGACACCTTGGCTCAGTTGGTAGCGTGTTTGTCTGCTGAACTACGGGTCCTGGGTTTGTTACCTGGCATTTCCAAAAAATGTAGCATTGGGGAAGTGTGGGTTTCCCCCTTTAACAGTGATAAATTAACGGCTGGGGGCGAGATGTTGTGTCTGTTATAGATTTAAGTTAGTTTATTAGTCGTGTGTTGATATCATAATCAATAGGTTCTGAAAGTGCAAGTTAAATACCTCAAATAAATTTTTCACGCTAAAATCTTACAATGGCTAGTGCAAATGGCGTGTTACCTTGGTAGGCAATAAGACGCCGGCATATTATGTAGAAGTGCTTGTTACCTGGTCTAGGTATTCTAAGGGGGTTTAAGTGAGATGGAAACAATCATAGTTGAACAGTGACTTACAGTATAACTTTAGATATTTATTAAAGAAATAGGCTACTTTCAAATTTAATCTAGAAACAAATTATTTCTAAGAATGGTACCTCTCCTAAAACTAACTATCAAATAATCTTTTTACATATTTTTCTAATTAAATAATAAAATTTTCAATTTAATCCATATAATTATTATATACATAAAAGGGCAATAATATATTTTTTGTCTAAGCTAGACTCATTTAGAGTTTTATTCTGTGGCGTTATTCTACATACAACAATAATTTAAAACTTTAATATTTAGAACTATATTTAGTACAAAACATATTTTAAAATATTTTAGTCTTGATGGTATCTTTGATGTTTCACTAATATATAGGATAGATCCTAAATCGTATAACTTATTTGGTTGAGATTTTAACGAATAGAATCTACACAGGCTTCGAATAGATTAATCAATCACTGTGCGACTTATAATTTATTTCAAATAATATGGAAATTTTGATACGTGCCTTCAAAGTGCAAGAACATAATTTGTAATTATTGATCCAGTTAAATAGGAAATAATTTTGGCGGAGCTTAGAAATAAAACACAAAAAATGTACGAATATGTAAAGAAAATATAGAGTAATAAATTGTATTTAAGAGAAATAGTAATAAAATACTTTAATAGTTTATTTATTAACTAACACGTAACACTATCACAGCTTAAAGATTGTTGGAAATTGATTAAAATTAATTATTTAACAATCAAAGGTAAATATTACTAATTTTTTTTATATAGTATGACTATTTTATAAATAAATAAGTTTAACTAATTTATATATAATTACTGTATATTTAATAACTAAAGTAATATTTTATAGACTTGAAACAAGCGGGTATGTTAGAAAATGTAGTAATATATGTGTGTCAAATATATTATACAAATCGTACTCTCGTAAAAATAAATTCCAAATAAAATTAAACTTTTTAAGAATCTGCTCGGTTAAGGCGCAGATCGATAGCAAAAGTTTTTTTGTTGGATGTTGAAATCTTTTTAAGTGATGAGGATACATTATACTAAAGACATCATGTACTTAGGCACCATTATTTTTGTTAATCATACAGTAATGTTAATTGAATGAAAGCTACTTACGTGCATAATGAACCTTGAATTATAGTTTGTGCTGAATGATCAAATATAAAATAATCTGACATTATTTCTATCGAAGTAATGTCACAGGTGAAACCTATTTACATAGTGATATATGCTTTATTGATGGATTCTCTTTATAAAGTTTTCTCTTAGTTAAAGATATTATTTTTCTTCCGACAAAGTTAAGACCAACTGCATTTTGAAATAATTATCAACAATTTTCAAGCTAATGGCTATGAGTACGAGGCCCTGTTGAATGTTTGATAAAAGCTACTCGGACTTTTTCAAGCATTATTTAGGTAAAGCGTTTGAAAGTGTTTTCAAGCCTGTATCAATAATTCAAAACATACACTATAAACATTTTTTAGTAATGGGTTATAATTCTTTAATTTATATTATTCATCCTTCTGATGCATGACATTTGGTCCATCCTGTAAATTGGTGGCCTAATAAAGATATACAGATCGCACATAGGGTTATAAGAAGTTTCAAATAACATGTTCTCAATAATTAATTAAAATCAGAAAATTCAGATTACCCATAGTCAAATCAGAACCTATTTTGTAATATATTAAAAGTATATATAATAAATAAAATAGAGGTATACAATATACTATATATTTTCTACACATAATATAAAATGTATATTATATATTTTATATATTTATATATTATATATATTATTTATATTATAATTATATATTATAAATATTATATATTATATATAATATATTTTATATATTTTATATATTATACATATTATATTATATACTTTTAATCTAATACGAAATAGGATATGGTTTGACTATAGGCAATCTGAGTATTCTGATTTTAAATTTATATTATATTAAATACATTCTCATTTATAATATATAATAATATTATATCAAATATCTTATATATATATATATATGGTATATATTAAATTTATAATATATTCAACTTATGAAATATACGGCACATATTATATTTAGATATTATATATAACACATAATTTATATAAAATATTATTTAATATCTATGATATATTTTATCTAATATACATATTTTATATATTATTTCAATATATATATATATAATATTTATTTAATATTATATATTATATACTTATAAGATATCTTATAATAAATATATATAATATATATAATAATATACGTATATAATATATCTAATAATATATGTATATATATATTTTATAGTGGTCTCTAGCTATATTTTGCAAACCATAGGATGTCTTGTTATAGTCTCTAGCCCAAATATTTCTCTTCTTATAATTAAAAATAAGTGTGAAAAATGTAACAAAAAAATCTTGGAAACAGCTCTCAATTATTATGTGTTTATGATAATGTAATATATTTTATCACAAAATTTGAGAAAAAATTATGTTTTGAAGAATACAGCATCAATTACTAATACAGTGTTCTCGTAAAATTTTATTTATTACAATCTACAATACAAAAATAAGAAAAAACATTTTTATCTAGTATTTAAAAAATATACTACAGTAATAAAATTAGAATTCTTTAAATTTTTTAAAAAAAGTTTATTTCCGGCAGTTCATATTATTATACTATGGTAGAATTTTACCATTTGAAGCCCTAAATGGTTTTGTTTATAGTTTTGCTGTAATCTTACATTAATTTTACTCCTCTTTCGGCCGTTTTATTAGGAATTTTTAATTTACAGACCACCTCCAGACGAGTTTTCCTAGTCATCCCGAGTTTGCCAAGTTGAGGAGTCATATATTTAAAAATAAATATCTGGAATTAAGAATCGGTTGATGAAATTTTGTGTATCTTTGGATACAAAATTTTTCAAACCCTTACATACAAAGGCGTTTAGATTCTTATGGTGAATAATGAAACCTATAATCACCTCTTATACAATTTACGTCAATTCCACAGACTTTTCCCAATTTGATTTTATTCCTTTGGTCCTTTTTCGTCGAAGAGTGACTGTGCTGTTTCTTTTGATGATGAGTACCATAAGTAATCGCTAATTATATTCAGTTCCTCATCAGATATGTCAGGATTAATTATTCTATAATGATATACGTCCCATACAAAATTTAAATTTTGAAATGTTGCTTCAGCAGCGATCGTGGTACAAAACCAAGCTATGATATATACAAGTGACCTAGGAAAATACATGTATTGCGAACTACATTATTCTCTTTTGCAGTTTTGCAGAGTGAATAATTAATTTACCAGATGTAATTCCACCGTGGAATACTATCGTCATTTCCAGCACTTTATTTTAATTATTTCCGTATAAAATTTTTTTGTACAAGAGTTGTAGCGATATTTAAGCTTTTGTCTGCCATTTGACCCAACGCAATTTGAATATTTTTATCTTCAACTCCAGGTTGATATTTGAATTATTAAATCCTGCTTATTATTGCTGAAAGCACTTAGAAATACTTAAATTAAGCCCTGAATAAAAAGTTGAATTTTGATTAAAAACACATTTTAAAATTATATTCTGAATATAATTTCTGCGATATATGTACAAGAGATCCCTTCATTGTTTCTTTTCCAATATTATACAAGAAACTTTTATTTGACAAGCTTTAGCTGCCGTTGTGTTAAAAATTACTTCACAAACCATTAATAAGTTCCCATTCATTTAACAATTCATAAGCAAATGATAATTTTATTTTGACATGTTGATGTTGTCAGTGATAGATTAAGTAAGTGCATATAAGTTATATAGTATGTATGCAATATAATATTTATATAATATACATCTACTTATTCTATGGTACTCTAAAGCTTATTGCCGCACTTACAAGAGTACGGCACCTATCATTATCTTGAGATAGTACTATCCAGTTCACCTCTAACAAACTCCCTATTTTAGGTACATTTTAATGTTATTCTCCCATCTGCGTATAGGTCTTCCCAAATGTCTCTTTCCATTGGGTTTTACAGTCAGTACCTTCAATAAGAGGTTCTAGAATGTCTCATTCGTATTGCATGTCCTTACCACCATAATCTACTTGAGAATCCTAACAATACCTTGTGATTAATGCAGGGTATGTAACTCGTCATTACTTTATGTAACCCCCTATATTTCCAAGTTGCCTAATCCATTTTTGGATCAACTCTTTTCCTAAGCACCTTGTTTTCAAGCACCCTAAATTTGTTTTCATCGAGTAAGGCAAGAGACCACAGGTCACACCCATAGAAAACACACCGCAAAAATCTCGTTTCGTATATTCTGAGTTTCAAATTCCTTGAAATCAGGTGAAATATTGTTATCATTAGTTATTTATTTCCTAAATATTTAAACACATTGACCCTGTCGAATGATATTTGCTCGCAGTAATCTCTAAATGGTCGTCTGCAATCTGTGTTCTCGGTGTTATCAAATATTTAGTCTTTTCAGCGTTCACTCCTAAATTATGTACTTACTTACTAGCCTCTAGTAAAATTTTTTCAGTTCTTACAACGGCTTCCTTACTAATGGCATATAAAGCTAACTCATCTGCGTATCTTAAAAGCTTTATTTTACCATTTAATATCAACATTTCTCTAGTCTAAGGCTTGGTTAAAAAATAATAAAGAAAGTTAATTTCCTTGTTTCAGCATATTATTGTATTTGTAAAGTATCTAATAAGTGATATCCAACCCGGACCCTGCCACGCATACCAGATATTCGTACCTCAATTAGATTGACAAGTATTTGGGGATCCCAAACTTATTTTAACGGAAATAATTTTTTTTATCTAGGTTGTATTTCATTTTAAAACTCATGAACCGCCATTTTGTATTCCCACTTTTTTCATTATTTACAAATAATAAAAATCTGATCCGGTGTTGATCTATTTTGTCTAAATCCACACGAAGTATTTTCTCTGCCCAAGGCGTCAATCTCATTAAAATTATATTCAATAAAATTTGATAGTATGATGGTAGTAGTGAGTTAACGCTATAGTCATTACACTTTGTTTTACCTCCCATTTTGAAGTTTGGTGTTATATAATATAGCTAATTTATATTTATAATACATATAATATATATGCATAATATATTGTATATTTATAATACATATAATATATATTTATAATATATAGTAAAAATATAGATAATATACATTTATAATATATAGTAAAAATATAGATAATATACATTTATAATATATAGTAAAAATATAGATAATATATATATTATATATGTGTTATATTATATACGTTATTTAAAAACTTGGTGTAAATATTAGGCAAGAAATCATATAGTAAGTCTTTTAAATAAGTTTATGCAAGTTTAAATTTTCCTCATAAAATATATATTGTGTATTTACATATAAATTAGCTCTATTTAATCTAAGCCTTATAAAGCATATCTATGAAGATAAAGAAATAATAGTTAACACTAGTGGGTCGTTGCAGCGATGGCTGCAGATTATTGCGCTAAAATGTATTTTAAACTTCTCATTGGGAAATATCTATATAATAAGACCTCGCTCACTTTTTAGTTAAAAAGTTTACTCGTCAATGGCTTTAAACTTTACTCAGATACTTAGTTTTCGGTGTGTAATTTGAATCAAACTATATTTTCCCCTGTCACCCCCCGATGAGAATTTTAAAATGAACCCTCTCCCAGATCTATATATATTCGTTGCAAAAACCCCTCAAGTAACGATTGATCTGATATTAATTTTTAAACAAAGAAAAATATTTTATTTGCCATTATACATATAAACACAAATCATGGTTTTCATGGTGATTTAAACAAAGAATGATTGTACAGATGAACCACTGCCCACACAGAAGGAAAAGATGGAAAATTCGATGGTAAATTTGGATTTTAGTTTTAAGCCACTATTTTTACCGGCATCACGATTCCCTTTTCTATAAAATGAGTGTTCGTTTGTCAAATTATGCTCGGTCATTTCCTCTCAATTTCTATTACTGGAAACGGTCTTATAAAATTATATATACTATATATGATAGAAGGAGTGATAGAATGTGATAGATTTTGAAAATGAGAGTGTAAGTGTTTGAGTGTGTGATTGAATAACCGAGTGGGTGAGTGTGAGAATGTGAGTGGGAAAATGAGAGTGTGAGGTGTGAGAAAGTGAGCGTAAGAGACTGAGAATAGCAAATGAGAGAAACAAGTGAGTGTGAACAAGTGATAGTGAAAGTATGCATATGTGTTAGAAGGAAAAATACTGGGAGAAGAGAAAAGAGTGTGTGTTTCAGGAGAGAAAGAGAGTGTGTGCGTGATAGAAAGTGAGAGAGAGTGTTAAAGAGAGAAAGTGAGCAAGTGTATGTGTGTGAGAGAAAAAGATTATGTAAGGGAGTATGCGTGATAAAGTGTATGAGGAAGTGTGTGTGTGTGTGTGTGTGTGTGTGTGAGAAGAGAGAGAGAGAGAGAGAGAGAGAGAGAGAGAAAGAAAGCATGCAAAATTTTGGGAGAAATATTGTGTGAAAGAGAGAGAAAATGTGAAGGCATGTGAGAGTTTGAGAAAGAAGGTTAGAGGGAGGAATAAGTTTAGTGAAAAAAAATTATATTGAGAGAGCGTTAGAGCAAGAGTTTAAAAGAGAGAGTGCTTGAGAGAAAGAGATAGGAACATAAATTGAGAAAGCTAGATTGATTGAAAGGGAGTTTGAGAGATAGAACGGGTTTGAGCGAGAGAGTAAGAAATTGAAAGCGTGAGATTGAGTGAGTGGGAGTTTGATTCAGAGAGTTTGAGAGAGTTAGAGGGAGATAGACAGAGTTTAAATCAGAGAGTTTGAGATAGAGGGAGTTTTAGAGAGAGCGTTCGAGAAAAAGAGCGGACGTTTGTGAGAGAACGTTCAAGAGCTAGATCGTTCGAGAGAGAGTGTGTTCAAGAGAAAGAAAGTGTTAGAGATAGGGAGAGTTCGAGAAAGAGCGTTTGAGAAAGATAGAGCGTTTGAGAAAGAGAGAGCGATGAGAGAGAGCTCAAGAGAAAGAGTATATAAAGAAAATATGATATAAATTGTGTGATAAAGATTGTATATGAGGGAAGAGAGTGTGTGAGAAAGAGGGATAAATTATGAGAAAGATAATGAGAAAAGATTAAAATAAAGAGAGTATTTTAAAGTGTGTGTGTGTGTGTGTGTGTGTGTAGGAGAGAGTATGAGAGTGTATGTGAGAGAGCGTGAGAATGTCTGATAGAGAAAGAGAGAGAATGTGAAAATATAGATGTGGTACTCAAATGTACGGTACTTTGAAATTGCATTCCCTCAAAATGAAATATCAACATGGAAACATAAGTGAATTTACTCTATTTTTAGGAATGTGAAAATATGTATGGAGTACACAAAACATTTCTTTTAAGTATTATATTCTCAAAATTAAATGATAAAATGAAAATAAAGCTTAACTTATGTATTTGTATTGTTATATAGTATTTGATAAAATGAACATCAAAACCCATTATTTGAAAAAAAATTAACACCCAAACTACCTCCTATATAGTTAAAATAGCTCTTTTTTAAACCTTATTCAAGATAATCTTATCGTCTTTAAGCTTATAATACATTCCAAAATATATTTAAACATAATTTTATCATGCGCGAAACGATACGTAGACAATATTCTCATGAACTTAACTTAACCTTTAAACTTTAGAATTTAGCTCAATATTATTGATCTAAAATGCGAATTAACGATAGCAACATTCCAATAAAAAATAAATGTTTCCCCAGTTAAGTCATCTCAAATTAATCATATGTGTTATGGCCATCATCCAAAGAGAAATATTCATTCAAATAGAAAATTGTGATGTCTTTGGACCAACAAAAATAAAGATTTATTTATTTTTTACCCAAAGAAATATATTTAATTTAGAGATGTATAGCCATGCAGCAAATAACGGTTTCCATGGTGACTAAGAAAATAATTAAAAAACTGAAAATTTTCTGTGAAAATTGGGTTTTCGTGGAAAACTACTATTTTTGCCGACATCCTGGACTCCTAGACTTTAAAATGAGAGGTAGATTGTCAAAATCTGCTGAGTCATTTCCTCGTAATTTCTATTACCGGAAAAGGGCTTATCAAATAATATATAAGGATGTATGATAGGGGGAGTGATAAAATGTGATAGTGAAAATGAGATTATAATTGTTTGAATGTGTGTTTGTGTAAGTATGTGGATGAGTTTGAAAATGTGAGTGTGAGTATGAGAAAATGAGTGTGGGTGTAAGTGTGAAAATGAGAGTGTGAGTGTTAAAATGAGAGTGGGAGTATGAGGTGTGAGAAAGTCAGTCTAAGAGACTGAAAATGAGCAATTAAGTGCAAGCGAGTGAGTGTCATCGAGTAAAATAGTGAGAGTATGTGTATGTGGTAGAGAGGGAAATACTGTGAAAAGAGAAAGAGTGTGTGTGAGGATAAAGAGAATGTGTGTGAGAGAAAGAGAGATTGTGGGAAAGAGATTGTTTGAGAGAGAGTATGAGAGAGAAAGTTAGAATGGAAGAGATAAGCTTAGAGATTGAAAATTAGATTGAAAGAGAGTTAGAGCGAGAGTTTAAGAGACAAAGAGTGTTTGAGAGAAAGAGTTGGAAAGAGAAATTGATAGAGAGTTTGAGAGAGAGAGAGCTTCAGAGAGTGAGTTTGAGATTGAGAGAGTTTGAGTGGGAGAATTTGAGAGAGTGAGATTGAGAGTTTGAGTCAGAGTATTTGAGAGAGAGCGTGAGCGTTTGTAAGGGAGAATTCAAGAGATAGAATGTTCAAGAGAGAGAGAGTTTTGAAAGGATATATAGCGTTTGAGAAATAGAGAGTTTTTGAGTGGGAGCTTAAGAGAGAGATTAAAATAAAGATAATGTGAGAGAAATTAAGTCATAAAGGGTGTATGTGAGAGCATAATGTGTTAGAAAGAGAATAAGAAAATATTATAGCAGATAGAGTGTTTTACAGCGTGAGTGTGTGTGTGTGTGTGTGTGTGTGTGTGTGAGGGAAAGAGTGTGATAGAGTGTGAAAGAACGTGAGAGAGTCTGAAAGAGATAATGTGAAAATATAGATGTCGTACTCAAATATTACGGTATTTTGAAATATCATTCCTTCAAAAATAAGAATTAATATGGAAACATAAGTCAACTTACTGTATTTTTAATAATGTGAAAAGAGAGGTGGCCTACACAAAACATTACTTTTGAAAAGTATTTCCTCAACATTAAGAGGAAAAATTAAAACATGGCTTAACTTATGTATTTGTATTGTGTTACTATTTGCTAAAATGTACATCAAAACCCATTTTTTGAAAAATTGAACACCAAAACTCATACTTGGATAATTTAATTGGTTATTATTTTTTATACATTACTTAAGATAAATTTATTGTTTTTGGGCTTATAATACATACCTAAAACATATTTAAAAATCATTTTATCATTTGCGAAACAAAGCGCAGACAATATTTTCACGAAGTTAATAAACTTTAACCTTTTAACTTTTGAATCATGCTCTATATTATTGATTTAAATGCTTATTAACGATACCAACATTCCAATAAAAAAATAAATGCTTGCAAATTTTAGGTATCTGAATTTACATGTGTTATGACCAGCATCCAAAGAGAAATATTCATCTAAAGATTAAATAGTGATCGGTTCGGACCAACCAATATAGAATGAGTTATTATTTTTTAGCCAAAGTGATATATTTTATTTAGAGATTTACAGCCATGCAGCTAATAACGGTTTCCGTGTTAATAAACAAAGAATAAAAAACTTAAAATTTTCGGTGAAAATCGGGCTTTCGTGGAGAACTACTATTTTTCCCGACATCCTGGACTCCCAACCGTTAAAATGAGTCGTGTGTCAAAATCTGTTCAGTCATTTCCTCGTAATCTATACTACCAGAAACGGGCTTATTAAATTATATATATATATATAATGATGTATTTTGGTATATTTATAGATAAGATAGTACTAAATATAAAAATATATTAATATAAAAATGTAACAAGACGTATTACTACTAAGTTAAAATTATGCTGGTGCACAGCTTACGAATTAGAAATAAAGTAGAACTAAAATTATTATTTGATATAGAATGTTCCTAAATAATGAGGTTTCCTTCCAGCTGAACAACAAAACACATCATACATAAAAATATACATTATAAAGTCACATAAAGGCAAAATAAAATATAATTATTAAAGGGGAGTATTAGAACATATAAGGAGACTTAAATCACATTTTTAATGTCATTTTTTCAAGTTTTTCGACCCCTTGTATCATCTGGTTTAAAATTGCATCCCTCTATTCAACACACACTACGTTGAGAGATAAAGTGGTTAAAAACGACCTCTTCTCCTCCTGCCTTCAGGTTCCAATATTTTGATCATCTTCGGGATACGGGTGATATCCATTAATAGTACTGTACGTGGTCGTGCCATCTCAATCTCTTAATTTCGATTTCATTCATTATAGTTGTCTCAGCGTACATCAGTCATAGTATCTCTGTGTTCATTTTCCTTTCTATTATTGTTTTTCTGGATGATCTTCTTCAGAAATCCATTTCAATTGCGAGTATCCTATCTCTGTGTACACACTTCAACCCCATATAGGATGATACCCTGCATAATTGACTTAAAGTTTATCAGTTTTTTATATTAATAATATTCTGGTTCCATATTCTACATAATAGCATGTTTTACAAAATGGCTCTCAGCTATATAGCTATCGGAAGTTTGCTTTGGCATCAATACTCTTTCCTACCCGCCTCGGTGGCGTAGTTGGCTAACGCGCTTGTCGTGTTGAGCTCGACTTCTGAGGACGGGGAGATCGAGGTTCGAATCTCGGTCGGGTGAACTGAGGGTGGTTTTTCCTAAATGGTTTTCCCACTCTCCCTCCATGCAAATGCGTGTTCACTTCCTTTAATTCAACCTTCCCAATTCCTAATCCATTAGAGTAATTAGTACTTTAAGCATATAACCCAAACAGGTAGTAAGACGCGGTGCTAAATATTATTATTATTAATACTCTTTCCTGTGAGATAATCATGATCAACTCGCTTCCAGAGTCAATCCTTCTACAACAATAACGTGTTCAACCTGTGACATAAATTATAAAATATGCGATCAGAATTAGCTAAATGTATGGCTTCAATTATAGAACGATCTCATGTATCCAAATGTTAGTTTAAAAACTATCATAAAAATTGCTCAGTGACAAAAAAAAACACAACTTGTAATTGCTGACCTAACAGCAATAATTTATATTATGTTTCCGCTTTATGAATGTTTGATCTTACACTTTATTTAACGGCAAAATGTTCCTCTTTAAAAAGTTAATACTTTGTCCTGTGATAATATTCCAATCGATTTGTTTCTTTTCTGTATTACGATCACGTCGTAATTATAGTATGCAGTGTGCTAACTGTACTTTATTTAACATACATCAATTTATATAATGGGTTCATTAACCGTTGACACTTGGAGATTTATTTATGTTGAATAGTAGCTCAGACATTTTTTTCTGTTTAGTCGCAATGTGATATGTTTTGTTTGACACCGTAAATTTTTGTATGTGTTTGTCATAAATGAAGTAAGCCCCAGTGGGAATGTTGTTTCTGATATATATGCTCTAAGGTGAATCTCCAATAGTTGTTTACCTCTGTATAGTATTTTACTTGCTTGTGTTTATTATCTTTTTATGTTCAAGATAGAGCTAAGCGTAAAGAGATCTTATTTAATACGAAGATAATAAATATTAGTGATAATTCAAAAGAGACATATTTTCACAAATGTGAGCTAGTAAAATAACTCACGCAGCATTCCCGGAACTGTTTGGCGTCTATTGGCGATGTAAAGTTGAGACCCCATGTATCGTTGGTCATGGGATCTTTCCAGTACACGAAGCATTCAGATGCTTGGCCTATTCGAGTGCCTGAAACAAGAGAACACGTAAATATTTATATGTACTCTAGCAAGTTCAAAATGATAAACGCTATACAGGAAAGATAAATGATTTCATTCCGTCTCTTTTAAGCGTTTATAATGAATCAACTGTTTTAATTGAAAATTATCAAATGTTAAAATCTACGATAAAAGAAGAGTTTATCCCTTTCTAAGAAAAAACATTATTAATTGAACACATTCATAATCAGTTTTCTTAATTCCACTATTAGATAAATAAAATTATCTAATCCAAAACTGCCCAGCATATATTTAAATTTACAAATAAAATTAATTTTCTTCATGAACTTTTTGAATCTATTCCTAAATATTAATGAAATAGAATTAAGTCATTTAGCTTTCACCAAAACAAGTATATCTGACATTAATTATGATTATTTTAAAGTTCCTAAAATAGATGAATAGATTTGAAACTAATTATTTATTGCTTATGTAAAAGGTGATTAAATAGCAATTGGAATGTGTGATTTTATTAACATAAACAAGATGCTATAATTATGCGTTCATTTATTAATAAAATACCATATCAATTGAATTAAATTCAATAAACCAAAATAAACTTTTTGTAACCGATATTTGTTCCGGTTTTTAAGTGAATAAACGGTGGTATCAACCGAACCAATATGTTCCTAATATTTTAAGTAAGTGAATTGTATTCTTTTTGTCTAACACTATGATAAAACCTAGATATTAAAACCTCAGCTTCGATGATAATATGAGCAGTGGCGTCCCACTTGCAACATAGTGTATTTTCACTGACGGGTAGTGTGATGTTCGAGTCTTGGCTGGGTACAATGGGAGGGAATGTAACCATCCTATTTATTAATAGAGTTTTTCAATCTTCTTTCTCTTCAAACTTGGAAGGGCGCATATCCTATTAGACAAAGTTTCTCATCCCTAACTCTTAAATTAAATTGTTAACAGAGTGTTTAGCTAAGTAATAAAGTAAAGTTCCTAATATTAATATGTATAGTTCCATGATTATCAAAAGTTTAGTTCGCATTTGGGTTATCTGATATTGTCACTCTTCTAAAATAGTAGGGGGAATTTTTTATCGATGGAATAATTTTTTATTAATACCATTTTAGCTAGCGTTAAACAAAAACAAAAACTTTAACTGTCTTTTACTAGAATTATATTACTGTACAAAACTCACATTGTTAAGCTAGTGGAGCTAGGTATAGTCAGAGTCGTTCTATGTGATAGTGTTCACTCAACGTGTGCTCGTTAAGTGACCACATTTATTTATTTTTATCCATTGCTGAAGTTTAAGTTAACATTATAACAGATTCTTTCTTTGCTGTTACTTCTCAAACTTATTTTCTTTGTAGACTGCAGCCTATTCTCTAGTACCTTTGCAACATTAAAAGATTTCTTTTTGATGGTTGGCATATCACATTTGAAACATCTATTGATCATAATTATAATGTTCAAATGTATTGACGTGTGCTACGCCGAACATTTAAGCCATAGTTTCTAACGTGGTCTCACAAATCGTTATTACACATGACATAAAATGATATCCTGAACCTTACTGGCATCGCATTCAACATGCGTGTGAATTTCCAAAAGGTATTTTTTATAATCAGACCGACTATTCTAGAATATAATACTTTATAGCCTTTGCAACTAGTGAGTTCCTGGGCCCATAACCTGTTTGAGGTTGTATCTAAAAGGCCAAAGGTTAATTATGAAGTTGACAGAATTAGGAAGTACTGTTTTTTACTCGTATGTGTGTTTCTACTAGTTTACAAAAGCTCTTGCATAACAGAGTTGCGATTTAACACAGTCGCATTGTATTTAAAAAATAATAACTTGACATTTTGATTGAGCTGTGTCTGTGGAAAAATTTATTAATAGCAATGTGGTATACAAATTCGGATGTAAAATATTATTATTATTATTATTATTATTATTATTATTAGCATCGCGTCTTACTACCCGTTCGGGTTATACTCCCTTACGCTAATGTGTAATGGTAGGGTGATTGTGAGATGAAATGGAGGACCTACAGCTTAACGTGGAATCCAAACCACGGTGGAGGCCTGGCATTCCCCACATTCACAAGATGTTTTGTCAGAGGTGAAGGAAGGGTTTGGTAATCAGATAAATCTTTGCCGGAAACGAGGATTGAACCCTGGACCCCCAGCACAGGATGTAAAATAGCACGGTTATAATATGAAAGGATAGTTACCAGGCTGAACTAGTCGAACATCCAGGATTTTGTCCACCTGGCTGTTGTAGGCTGTGATGTGGAAAACACACTCCGGTGAGTCTTGAATACAAGTAATATTGACAGGTACTAGGTCCTCGGATACTTGCTGCCATTTTACAGTCCCAGTCCCGCTGGCACTCACATGGAAAACCTCAGCCCATAACCTGTAAAAACAAACTCATTTTAAAACAAACCTAATTAGGATAGGGCTATTTTTAGACAAGTTAAACGGTGAGATATGTTGAGTCACGTTATTCCTTCTGTAAAGATATATTTTTATTTCTAACCTTGAATGAAATATATTATGTTAATACACGTTTGAGACATTACTAAAAATTTTATGGGATTTTTTTTGGAAAAAATTTTTTAAAAATAGATTGGTTTGATAACTAATTCCATGTTATCATATTTAAAAATAAAGACTCACCTATTTTATCTTCTGCCACAATACGCAAGAGAAACTATCAATAAAATATATAAATGTACCCTATTCACTAGAAGAATATTCCATATAACCTTTCTGTTTTAATTTAATAAGGATTACTATATTTGTTGTTAATAAAACAATGCAATAAACTACTTCCAAATAGTCTATTCAAGTACATCTCTCATATAAAAACTATCTAATCTCAATAACAAGTATTGGAGTAGGCCTATAAGTAATTACTCTGGTACTATCGCCAAATAACATTATTAATACAAAGAAAACAAATGTCACATACAATTTTAACTTGATAGGTATTAACACCCTTGAGTCAGTTAAATATAGATAAAATAATTGATGGCTTGAAAAATAATTTTGTTTAAATTAGAAAGTCAAAAATTATTTCATTTAGAAATATCAAGTCAATTACAAAATTGTTGTGAAAGAACCAAATATAAACAATATTTATGCAGTCTTGTTAATATTTTTACAGGTACAATGTATTCAGTTTTAATCTAGATTTTTATACAAATTTACAGGTGGATAAGAAACCTATGTTATTTTGACAACTATAATTTTTTAACAAAATATTTATTTAAAGTTAAAAGAATAATTAATTTGCAGATTGACAAAAAAAACATTATTAATATGATGGCTAAATTCTTTCCCAAAATACATGTTAATTTGATAATTATAAAATTTTAAACATGAAACATAATAAAGTACAAGGTATTAATTTACAAGTTGTTGATTAAATACAAAATAAAATATTTAACCAAAGACATATAAGGTATCAAGAAATATAATATTTAAGTTAATTAGTCAAAAATTAATTTGATTATCTATATATAGATTGCATGTGTTGAATCTCGAATTAATCATAATTAAGTTTGAATCTGAATTGAAATTATGAAAGATATATTTTCGAAAAGTCATAAATATAACATATATGATTTTGTTAGTTAAGCCTTGAATATATATAACTAAAGTTCTAATTTTTAATTAAACATGAAAGATGTATAACTACAAGCTATAAATGTTACATGTTAGGAATTTTGTAAATACAATTTTCACGAAAGGTCATAAAACTAAAAAATTACGTTTTAAGGCAAATTGTGTGTTGAATGAAACCATTATCTATTGTATTTGTAAATGATCTAAGCATAAGTATTGAATTTCTCATTTATTAGGATAAAATTATATTTGTGATTGTGTCTATAAAATGCATTTTGTTGACATGGCTAGCCAGGGTTTGAAGGCAAGTGGAACATCTCCTGTTGTGTATTATAGCACCACTAGTGTTATTGAATATAGCCGGAATATATATTTATCGGAGAATAAATATATATAAATTATAGATTTGGGTCGCCATCCTTTAATGTTAGAACATGAAAAGTTGTTTGATTTGATAGAAGCCATAAAAATAAAGTGAATAGATTATTTTTTTAAATATGTCGTTAATGTTGTGCTTGTAATATTAATTTCCAAGCTTCTTTAAATCAGCTAAATGAAGTATTTTGTAGATATAGTAATGCAATAAAAGGGATCACAGATTTGTTAAATCACGGTTGTAATAGAGCTAAAAGATCTTTATTTTATTTAGGAGAAAGTATGTTAAAGAATTATTTAATACACTTGATAACAAAGATTTAAATAAATAATATAAAATTTAAAGCAATTAAGTTAGGTACAGTACATGATGGCAAGTTAATACATCAAGAAAGTCAATATATTCTCTTAAAAAAGATGCAGATAAAGGTTTTCAATTATATAAAATGTATTGTTAAATTAACGAAAGATTATTTGACTCAGTTTTAATTTGTATATATTCAATCAAATGGGAGTGTTAAAGAAATCTTCACTAAAATTAACATATTGACAAACCATGTAGATTTGAACGGAATGTTATTGTGTATAGCAGGAAGATTGACCAATGTTAGATTAGAAGTTGTTAATTTCAGGTACGCTGTGCAAGCAAGTGCGTATAATCAATTAAGTAGGAAGTAATCAGTGCCGCGTTACCCACAAGGCAGACTAGGCGCGTGACTAGGGCGCTAGATTTTTGGTGGCGCAACATTTAAAATAATAATGTTTTACTGCAGCGCTCTTTCTGAGGTAGGATGTCACGGAATGTGAAACCAAAACCTTTGGCCTCAACATTAATGAACATAATTCTCACTAAAACAACATACATGAACTCAGCTGTAGCTGAAGCTTGTTTTTTTTAATACAGTGCTAATGTATCGTTGAGTTCTATTTTGTATAATTATAGGGGAATATACTGTAAATAGTAAAAAAAATAGGCCTATAACATTATTAGTTGGGTTTATTAACAAATTACAATATAATATTTTGGTGGGAGCGGGTTTTGA
>CABFOV010000070.1:58718-72647 GCA_902141375.1 Timema poppense
GGGGGGGGGGGGAGGCACCTGCAACTCATGTGCCTAAATGCACCACATTCCTAAATGCTGCCCTGGTAGTAACCTGATTAATCCTTATTTCGAGGGAAGAGATATTTGGAAAGCACATAATTTATAGTATCATAGGAAACCAAATCCAGGGGAACACACAGGATCTTAAATAAAATATCTAAGATATTTTGTATTTCTAATTAGTAAGGATCATATATATTTTAGGACAATAGGGCTAGAGTAAACATTTGAAATGTCAAGGACAGAGTACAGATATATGTCCTAATAACTTAAAGTTTTTAGATAATAGTGTATAGGATTGTTTTTATTGTTTGTTTTGGTTAAGTTTAAATAATAGCATTTGTAAAATAATTTTCTTTATTTTAGAACAACCTATTCTAAACAACATAGCCACAGAGGGGATGTTTTCATTATTAGCTATAATGCTACTTTTGTTTGTAAATAATAACTAGGAGTTATATATCCCGCAGCACTAATATTCAGGAATGCTGGAAGCATAGGCCTACTAAATGTGTCACAATGTGACTTAGTGAATAATCAATTTAATTTATTGGATGATTTTCAAGGGTCATTAAGCATTGAGATTAGGTCGGAAGCGTTGAAGTTTCCTAAGTTAGAGCATATCCTGTTGGACGAGAGAGATAATTTATCCAAGTTATGGTTTGAATCCAACCTATCTAATGAACTGAAGGAGTTCATAAAAGGGAATAGCACTAGAGCAAAGATTTGATTAACTGATATAAAAAAATACACCAGGTAATTTTTGGACTACACTATAGCATATGGTACAGGTTACCCGGTAGCATAATTTTCTGTGTTTTTAGTTTTATAGCTTGGTGGCATTTTGTTAAAAAAAATGTAGTATAGACTGATTGTGAACTTGCCCATTCTCAAGATCAGCTCGTGAGGGTTATCTTACCCAAAGGTAATGCGTTAGCCATAGTAAAATAAGATTTTTTTTTAGGATTTGATATTAAATAAAGTTTCATTATAGTAGTAATAAATAAACTTATTGAAAGAAGGGTGTTATGTAGAGTAAACATTTCAAATTGTTGTAGTTGAATGTTGAGTGTCTATATGTGTAGTTTAGCAGAGGCGAACAAAAAACTGTCACATACCTATTTATAATCCACTAACCCGAACCTGGAATGCGCTTATATACTGAAAGAGTGTGCAGATAAAAAAAAAAAAAGTAATTGTCTCATTCTTGTTACAGTCTTGTTAGAGTTTGATCGTGATTTAGTCTTGTTGTAGCCTTGTTGATAGACTTATTGAAAGTTACTAGGGAGCAGCCTCATGATATATTTTTCAGGATTACCCAAGTTGGTATAAAGCGTGTTAAGAGTTCTGGGCTACCATCAATCATGTAGGAACTAAAAAGCATAAAAGGCCGGAGTAAAGGCTCATGGGACTGTAGGGTGGGACAAATACTTGCTCGTAATATTTATACTTAATTCTTGTACAGCTTGTAAATATATTATATAGTTCATACTCGTTTTATAATAAAAGTAAAAAATAAATAACCAATTGCCTTCCACCTTCGTTTACGAATTGCGAGCCATCAATCCCTATCCTGGGAGTTGTGGTGGCCAAACGTCACAATTAAGAATTGAGCAGTAACATTCTAAATATTGGATTTTATATTTATATAGGTTTCTAAGAGTTATTTTTTAATTTTAATCTGCTAAATCATTTTTTGTAAATAAGGATTTAATCATTTGTGTTCCGAATGTTTAAAAGTGTTTGGTTTAATGCAATATATAATATTGGGTCATGTTTTTATACGCATACAAATTATTTAATTGTTTACTAAACAACTATAAAACAAATATTTATTGATGAAATTTATGAAACAGCCGTTTTTTCAAACTCCTTGAGTAAAGACAAAATATTATGAATGGCCTTCTAAAGTGGTTCTGAAATCTTGATATTAAGTTCAATGCTATTATATTGTGTGCAATAAATAAGTACTTATTTACAAGAGTACTTATGTATTTTCATATTCTGATTATTATGTATCAATAATATTAATTGATGATCTTGTTTGCATCTCTCTAATTAAGATTTTGTAGAGAAAATTATTTATTTGATGAATATAAAATAAGTCAATTAATTTTCTTTTAAATCTAAACACTCGGTGAATTATTTAAAGGTACTCTTTCTTAATGTAATTAATAAGGTATGGAAGTCCTATTCTATACGGTTTTGAAATATGTATCATGTCAAACTCCACATTTACCTTCAGAGTTAACTTAAACTTAAAATGAAAAGTCTAGATTCTATTGAAGCGAGGTAATATAAGGTTCATACAGTTTAAAAAACTGCCTATAAACATTTTCTTTACTATCGTCAGTATGACCTTCAATTGCTTTGTAGAAAATAGTTCAAATATGCCCTTTAGTATAGATTTAATACGATCCTTTAATTTAAGGTTTTTAATTTTTTGCACTCATTCGTTTGGTGAGTAGATATATTTACGTTTTTATTCACTTATGCAATAGTTCTAAACCCTTCTTCATTGGATCAATAAAAATGATCGGACACAAAAAAATCTTTTTGGATCTTGAATAAGTTTAATCAAGAGAAGAGCCATCTTTAAATTCCATTTGGGGTTAGATCAAGAGTAGGGTTAGGATATCTATGATTTTGCATATTTTTTTGGCAAACCTAGAATGTTGTTCAAGTGTATACAAATGTGTTTCATAAGAAACTAAGCTGATTTAAAAACCTTTGTTATGGCACATTTTAGTATATATTTCAGTGTTTCTACGCGTTATGGCATATTTTAATTTTTTCCCCTGTCATTTCAAAGCTTTTTTTTGTTATGCATATTTTGGTATTTTTAATATAAAATACATTTTTATATGACTTTCCTTGAAATCCAGAAGGAATACTAAGAAAAAAAGAGAGGGAGGGGATTTCCCATGTTTAGAACATATGTACACGCGTCATAGCAAACGGTGGTGCCACCACGGTCCACTCCTCTCTCGTTTTCTTTTATACGGAATATTTTTTGTTTAGAGACTTTCAGTTTACCACAAATTGTAAAAATGTTAATGTATTATAAGAATTTTTTCTTTCTTATAGGACATGTTTATGGGCAATACATTTTTAGTTTTGCTACATAAACTGTAAAAAAAGTAAGTGCTTTTTATTGTTTACTTTTAGTTTTGGTTCTATATATAAAGTTAGTAAAATCGGTTACTAAAATAAAGAACTTCTGTTGACACAGAAACAGTCAAACAGCTAAATTACCTTTTTTAGATTAATTTTGTTTTGTTTCATGCACCTATTATTTTCTTGATTAATTTTTCAAGGAATTAAAAAATAAAAATAAATTTAAATTTTATTGGTAATGTTTTAGTTTTAAAGGACTTTTTTTGTTTTGTTTTTAATATCATATTTTTTGTTTTAAAGGTCATATTTTAGTATTTTTGTCATAAATGCATTTTTATAAAGCATATTCTAGAAATTTTTAGGACATCCTTAAGCATGAGCTTAAATATGTGATGATTCCATCATTATTTGATATATTATCATTCAATTGTGTATTAATTTATAATGCAATATCTTGTGACCCTCTACTCCTTTAAGTTTATTCCACAAAGTGAGATAAATTATTGATCAATAATGAATGATTGTACACCTTAGTTGTTTGTACACATAAATGCATGCATACATACTTACACACATACATGATTAATCTACAATATGCTAATTTTTGTGTTAAGGTTCCAAAAAGAAAGTGCTTTTGAAGATCTATGTTAGGTTTCCTTCATTTACCCTCTAAGAAACAAGTTTACCTTGCAATTTTCCACCATGGCACAGGTTATAATGTAGAGTTATATTGCAGTCTATCAATATAAGAGCGGTATTTTTCAAGGTAGATGGAATCCACAAAGCATTATTTTTTTAAATTATCAACTTAGTGATCCTCTTGCTTACAGCTGTGCACCGGCTATTAATGACAAATTGTTTTCAAGAAAAAGCATCACCATGTTTTGGGTATGAATAATTGGAATGGCCTTGCTAAATAGTGAAGGAGATTTTTGTACTCTCTCTCACATACACACACTTTACTGCTGACTCAATATTATTGTAAAGCTTAGAATAGAATATAAAGGTTGGTAAAGGGGGGTAGTAGACGTGTTTAAATATGTAATGTTTACAGAAAGAGTGTTTAAGTCAATGTCATCGGAATAAAGACATTTCCTATAACTAGGCTTAGCCAAGAATAAATAAATATATTACATTTGATGTCAGTGCTACATAAAACCTATTATGCTGTTTATAAATATAGTTTTATTATTTTATTTAAACTTTTTTGAATATTTGGAATGAAACAGACACAAAATAATTTTTTTTTATCAGATGAACATTTTTTTTAAATCACATTATTCTACGAGATGTAAAAAGTCTAATGCCTTTTATTTGTTTTGATAAAATTGTATTCAACCTAAGAGTGATTAACACATTGATAAACTTAAAATGTGTATAATAAGTAATAGTATTAATATAGGTTTATTTCAAACAAAATTATATACAGGTTTATATTTTTTAGCACTGGCACCATAGAAACAGAGGGATAGATTGTAAATTTTTTTAGAAGGCGAAGGTGACATGACTTGGACCAAATAATTTTCAATCTCATGCATAAGAAGACAAAGGTATCGATATCCAAATGGTCAACAAAATGAGAAAAATTATTTCCAAAATTGGGTAGTCAGGTGGTCGACAAGTGTACAATGTAATGGACAGCAAACTTGTTGAAAAATGTAAAGAAATATATGGAAGGTTAGGAGGGTCAAATGGGCGACACGACTTAAACCAACTAGTCAACTATCTCAGGTTTAAGAGGACAAAGTGATCGACAAACCATTTATTAGAAGAAGGGAGTGGGGGTTGTTTACTGGTCATGTTTAAAAGAACAATCTATGCTGATTCATACTTAGCGACTCCCAAGTGAGACAAGAGTGAGAGAGATAATCTTTCTAGAGGGTAGGTTTTAAGATCAAAACTTTGAGTGCAACAGGATAGAGGAAATGAGAGTTTTAAATAATAAGAGGATACATCTAAGAGGTGAAATGAGCAAAAATGATTCAACACTGGTTCATGACTACTAGACTGCTAAGATAATGTTTCGGCTAAGGTATTTGCTTTATTATAAAATAATAATAATTGTTAACAACTCTTCATGGAAAATATGAAAACAAATAAATAAAATCTTAGCCGTTGAACAACGTTGTGCTAGTTTTGAAATAATTATTATCAATAAAATATAAATAATATAAATACAAAATATACATAATAATAATAATTGTTAGCTTCTCTTTGTGGAAAAGATGAAAACAAATAAATAGAACCTTAGCCGTTGAATAACTTTGTGCCAGTTTTGAAATACTTATTAGCTATAAATAGTAATTAATAATTAATACAAGCAGTTGAGCATTTTAGATGTATATGAAAGAGGTCTAAAGACTTACCTATATTATACTTTCCCTTTTTTAATAACTAAAGTAAACTTTTTAAGTTCTTTATTATAATTATTTTTTCCGTTTATTAATACTTTTGCTAATAATCTAATGAACAAATATTGTTTGTGTTCAAAAATCTATGTTTTTAGTTTAGTATAGCTCGAAGTTTTTTTAATATTAGTTTTTGAGATTTTAGAAACCCTTTCCTATATTCTCCAAATATTGGTAATAAAATTAAAATCATTCATACTTTCCTAGTTATGGGGGTTAGCCCATTCGCCTTCATGACAGATTTTTTTTGTTTTATTTTGGAAATTTCTATTCCTCCCTCCCCCTCCCTAACCCTAGCCGCAATCCACCGATATTTGTTTAGATATTATTTTTGTTTAAACTTTTTTATTTATTTAAGTTGGTTCCTATACATGTATTGTAAATATTCCAAATTTATACTATTCGAAAAGGGATTTATTCTATTAGCTTAGGAATATTAATGATAATAATGTAGGGAGACCGGGATTTGAATCTTGGTCTGGTGTCCTAGGATGGATTTAATTTGTCTCCCTCCCTTCATATACGGGCACACTTCCTCTAGTCTAGTCCTATTCATCCCTAACACATTAAAATAACTAGTATATAAGAGTATAGCACGAACGGTTTATAAGGCGTGATGCTAAAAACAAACAAAAACTTGATAGTCAATATAGATAGGCTCTTTAGTTTCAAAAGAATGGTCAGTGATGAATTGTAGCAGCTCTTGAGTGGCATTTTTCCCCTCTACTTCGAATGTTACACATCCAGTATCTAAACCAGGAAGCAGTTCTGAATAGTGGCTATTGCCAAACCCCTCCATGCATTGTCGGAAAAAGATATACAGCAAAGTAACCGGTCTCTCTTTGTTTGCTGCAACTGTAGTACGAAGCAGGGTGCATTGGCCGACTCCACTCAAACTTTCGTCCACTTTTCATTCCATTATTTCAGTAGCTCTATGTGCTACCAAAATAAGAACTCGGGTAGAGAAATAGTTCTTCAAGTCCAAGGTTCAAACACTAATAAAAGTTTGTTTTTAAGGAGTGAAAATGTTATAATGAAACTTTATCATTAAACATTTTAGGTGTTAGGACACTAAAACCCAATAATAAAGGAATTTTTTTAAATAAAGTTTAAATTTAAATGTGTTTAAATTATAACCAATTATTTAGGTTAAATGTAGTTGGACGTACACTACAACTGAATCCACTAAACCCGGAGTTGAGTAATGTATATGTGCAGAGTACAGGAATGTGCAAAATATGGATCATGTCAAGATTAGCCGGGAGATGTCGACATTACCCAATTTCAGTGGATAAAATCAGAAATATAAAGTAATTTATCTCATTTTCGACCCTATACAGATAATCTCAACATTACCCAACACGACTTGGAAGAAGTTGAATACTGTTTGTAAAATTAAGCACGTTTGAATACGGATTATATTTTTGAACGTCATTTTGATCGCTGAGATTTAATCATATTAATGCACTAACATTCGAAATACCTCATTTTTTCCACTAACCTAAACCAGATAAACATTAGAAACGCGTAATTTTGATTATTTCTTTTCCACTAACCTAAACCAAACAAACATAGTTTAAATCACCTAATATGATTTAACCTAGCCTAACTTAGCCTAAGCTAATCTAACTAGCCTAGCCCCAATCCTGAATTATGACATTATTCAAATGCGGGTGGATACTGTCAATATTAACCTACTAATATTCGAAAAACAGTATTTAATCACTTCTCATTTAACATTGTCCCGGTATTTTGGGTAAATTCAACATTATTTGAATAATATCGACTTTATCCAAGTTCAAACTTTACCCATAGCATATATGATGATGATAAAAAAATAGTAATAATAATAAGAGAAAATAGCAAATAAGGGAAGAACTCATTTAGGTTTATTTGAATACGCAGGCCTATTATAAGCTTCAGATTGCTATTAACTTGGTTTTGGAGATACCCGTGGAAGTAGCTAAGAGTTCTTAAGAGTGAGGTTATAAATATATATAGAAATTAAATAAATAGTACGGAGCTCCACACAATTTTGCTCACTCTATTGTTTAAAACTAAACTCGTAGTATATGTGAAACGAAATAATATACACTGGCAAACCCGAGAAAGAATTGCATTATATTTACGTTAAACATTTTTTTGACTCCCAGATTTATAATTAATGATTTTATTTTTAAGGAATTAAAGTCCTCACTAGTATATTTGGACCAAAAGAAAATATATATCGATATCGAGTCGACAAAGTTCAATACCTCGTATTAAAATTTCGACTTCTGGTTAAAATTTTCGACATTTTATGCACATATTATGGTTATCGCATTTTTATTAAATTCTTCATTTATAGATCTAGACCAATACAATAGGTAAATATTGACTAATGAGTCTAAAATGATAAAGAAAGAACATTACTTACAAACATTTCCCCTAAGAGGTTAAAGAAAAATAACATATACTTTTTGAGAGAATTACTTATCTACTTACTCTATGGCATTAGGGAATTATTACGTTAAAGCTTAAGTAGTATCTCTGTACAACTAAAGCTCACAAAATTGTTTTAATATATTTACCAATATCTCCGAAACTATTGGTTTTATAAATATATATTTCAAATAAAAGTTTTTTAATTTTAATATTACTACAATTTGTAATGATATGGAATTATACATCCCAATAATTTATTATTCACATCTCTATTCAAAATAACGATATTATAAATGCGAGCGGGTAGTAAGATTTATTTGTGTTAATTTGTTAAGTTGCAAGATATGGCGACATCTTCCTACGTCTCTGTTTAGAAAGACAACGTAGTTTTGTGAACAGAAACGCACCTGGATTACCACACCTTTTTTCTTTTGGGAAGCATGAAGAAGGAAATGTCGCTTGATATACCCCATCAGGGGGCGCATCTCTTCACCTTTACTTCTGACGAGGAGCCGTGTAGGTAGAGTTATGGCATCTTAATCTGTGTTCTAAATCTCACTTGTCGGGAATTATCATGCATATAACGTAATAGTTGGAATATTAAAATAAAATCTACAACGTGTGAAACATCTAGCAAAAAACTTTCTATATACTTAAAATAAAAAACTATAAAACACCAGACCTTTTGTTTTCTAAAATAAGACATCATCCATTTTTAATTATTATAACACAGTATAGCAAACTTAGACCCAATTCAAACATTATATCAAATGTCACCCTAATGGTGGCGAACAAACATTAATATATCAGGCTAGCTCCTTTAAACGTTACAAATTTAGCAATGATTAGTTATTTAGTATCTTAAATAGTTTCGGAGATAAGGAAATTTCCCTGTCTGTAAAGTACCTAAAAGTTATTTTTATATGAAAATGAAAATATTTATTTTGTTTATAGTCTTAAATAACGCCTGGATACGAAGTGTACTCAAAATCTTTGGAGCCAATTTTGAGAAAATAGATCTATTCTCTTTCCGCCCTTTACTAACCTACTCTTAGTTTTAGGGTTAAACAGCCACACAAACAGAAGGCATTGCAGAAACCACATTTTAGGGTTCGTGAGGTCATGAAACGTCGACATTCATCAACATTTCGGGCCCGATTTTTTTTTTTTTTTACGTTTGCAATACTTGACCTAAAGTGTTCGAAAAGTTAACAAATATGTAAATTTGCGTTTAGCTTGAAATTTATTAGTTTTATAAAATATGCTTCGAATAAAATATTTGTATTTTAAATAGACCTAAATATTTGCAACGACAAGTAATTTCATACCCCAAATAGTTTATGAGATGCAATTAAAAAAACTGAGAAATTATGCATCAGACCGAAACCCTTATGGTTATTTTGCCTAAAAAATGAGAGTAGTCATTTTGTTTATAATATTGATCAATGCTTATAAATGAAATTTAATCAAAATCGTTGAAGCTATTTTTGAGATAAATTAATTTTTCTAGTTTTGCCCTCAAGTAAACTACCCTTAATTTTAGGGTTAGATATTCAATTCCAAAAATTCCTCGGTGCAACCCTATGAAAATCCTAGATACCAGTTTTAGCCCGATTGGTAAGATAAATTAGGATCTAGTCCGGGGTACAGACAGACAGACAGACAGACAGACAGACGGAAATTTGAAAACAATTTTTAGGACTCGGGGGGGTCATGAAACGTTGGAACTCATCAAAATCTCGAGTTTAATTTTATTTGACGATCACAATACTTTCTCTGTCTGGAAATTCCTATATCACATCCGCCATTTTCACTGAGTAGATGTGCTAAGGTATTTTTGTTTTATGTTTTCTGGTTTTGGAGCTATCCACATAACCCATCATCCGATTTAATGTAGGGTAGAAGGGGATGTTAGGAAAGCTCAGTGATTTTACAATTCTTATAACAAAGCTGTTTTTTTGCAACATTAATAAAATATTCTTCCCATAGAAACGCAAAATTTAATTTTATACATATTGTGATATCAATAGTTCAGTTATGAACATAGAAGCAGTATATGAGACAAATTTTAAATTAAGAGAAAATATTGCCATTAAATTTCAGGACACCTTTGACAGATAATCAAGAACTGTTGATGTCACCATGTAAAGAAAATTATAGTATGTTTCTAATGGAGAATTATTTGATTTCCATTACCAAAAATAATCTGAAAAAGCACTGGCTTTTCTCGCGTACCATAGGAATCAAACTCACAATATAATGTAAGGATTAGTATGATGAATTCAAAATACACATCCTAATATTTTCTCCATCAATATTGGTAAGTATTTTTCTTGTTTTTAGTGTTAACTAAAGTAGTGGTCAAGCGTTAAAAGTGTAAGCCAATTGACAAATGAGAAATGCATAATGAGCAACGGTTTGAGGAAGAGGGGCAAAACATTGTCGAACTCAATGGAGTAAGCATAGTGATGCCGGCATTACGATCAACTTAACGTAACGTTCACTTAAAGTTAGCTTAACGTATGTGTTATCACGATTCATGTAACTTAACGTAATAACTTGAACCAAACATCTCCATTCTAGAGTAGGTGTTGTGATCTGTGATTTATACTATTTATATTAGTGTATATGATCTGTAAATGTATACTGTTTTCTACCGATATTATAGAAATTTATAATTAAACTTTTTGATAAATTTATCTTTCCTATTTTATCTTAATTTTTAAATCTACTTAAATCTTAAATCTACTTTAGCCTAATAATATCACGAGTTGTGAAATTAATTGTATATTATAAATTATATATTTTTAAAGAACAAAGAGAAATCATTCAAATTTATTGTCAGTAGGCCCTAGTTCTTTAGAGCTTTCAACTTTTTGTGTTTAAGTTTAATCTCCAAAATGTATCTCAAACTGAACCTGATTAAACTTGAGGTACTATTTCTGGAAGCATATTGAAACTACAAAATCAAATGTAACAAGAAACCACGACGCTTTTGTGTTAGAGAACTCTATCGCAGGAGACTTCTGCAAGGTTATTGGTATAACCTAGTCGAAGAAATGCGTTTTGGTGCCCTCGCCATGCTCTTCAATTACACGCGATTGAATGCCAAAAGGTATGTGTAATTTAAAAGCTAAAATCCTTAAACGTTTATTTTTATAAATTAGGTTAATCATTAGCATAAAGTACTGTTTTAAAATGCTTCTTAGCACAGTACTGGCACAATAATTACAGATTTGAATACCTTCTAATTTGGTGGGATCCCTTTTAAAGAAGCGGGAAATGAGGATAGCTATAACTGAGCCTCAAAGATTGGCCATGACTCTGAGGTACAGTAGAAAATATAATAAAACAAAGATCTATAAATATTGATGTTTGTATTTACATTTTATTAATCATATATGATTTTAAATTATAGGGCCTAGTACTATATGAAAGTATATTTAAATTTACAATACTTAATTAAATAATATAGGGTTACCATAAACTGGGATAACTTTAAACAAAAGTAAATATATCATTATATGTATCAAAATATTGAGGAATCAATAAATTAACTTTAAAAAATATTTAATCTATATATGTTATCCCAAATGTGTATTGGAAAGACTTCTAGACAACATAAATGAGAAATACTGTACCCCAAATATGAAAATTGATCGAAGTAACTGAAAATCTATATAAATTAAGTTAAAAATCCATCTAAAAGCCTACATCTTAAAAGGGTTGATCTAGTGCAGTATGCTATAAGAAAAATATTATTTTGTTACAAGCGATAAACTGGTTATCCTGTACCTAAGGATTCTTGGCAGCAGCTGTTAGCCCAAAAACTTTAGTTTTTGCTTATCGATATGGCCAGAATACTGTTTACGCGATACTAAAGGAAACTTTGACGGTGATAGTCAAGGAGTTGACCACCAGATGCCTTAAACCACCGACATTAAACCAGGAGTATAGGGAGATAGCTAGCCGTTTCTGGGACAGGTGGAACATACCACATATTTTAGGGGCAATAGATGGTAAGCATGTTAGTATTCAAGCCCCACAAGCCTCTGGAAGTGCATTCTTCAACTTCAAAAAGTTTTTCAGCTTGTTGCTCCTTGCGGTGTGTGACTCTGATTACACTTTTCTTATTGTCAATGTGGGAGGTGAAGGATCACAAAGTGACGCAGGTTTATTTCGCCAGTCGAATTTTAGAGTGTGTTTGGAGGAAGGAAGCTTAGGTATTCCTAATTCTAACTTTTACCGCACAGTGAGGCTCACATGACCTATTTCCTGGTGGGTTGGTGCGGCCTTTCCTCTCAAGCCATATCTGATGAAACCTTATTTGGGGGAGGGGGCGGATTTAGTTATGGAAAAAGCGTCGTTTTATTACCTCCTCAGACGAGCTAAACGGGTGGTTGAAAATGCATTTGGAATTTTGGCAGTCAGATGGCGCATATTCCACTTAGTGATTTCAGCAGCAGAAGACACAATAGAGTGCATTATTTGGCCATCGGTCATCCTGAACAGTTGTATCATCCAAACGGGGGACCAAGAAATGAGAGACAATTACTGCCCCCTCCTAATTTTGTTGATATTGAACTATCTGATGGTACCATTTCTCTAGGCCAATGGCATAAGTTTGTCCCAAATGCTGATGGTGCATAAGCACCAATCCCACAACTGTCCGCTCCAAATAATAGGAATGCAAACAAGGATCGTCGTAACAAACTCTGTGGCCATCTCAATGGTGTTGGCCAGGTGTCATGGCAGGAAAATTCCGTAAGGAAACGTAGGGAGGGTGAAGAATAAAAGTTACCATTAAATGAGCGTGATATCAGAGTCCACACAGGAGCACTATAACCAGAGTTGACTGTTATTATCAATCATATTAATGATTACTCTTTTGAAGACCATACAAACCCTTATTGTTTTCTATAACTTTTTGTTTTTGTTTAGGAATAAAAAGTTGTATTTTTTTTCTCGTTCTTGTATATGATCTCCAAATCATCAATAGTTGTTTATTTAATGTTTATGCTCATGAAAATGTGTGTTTTTACCTGAGGTAGGAACCTATTGTATAAATAATATTTATACTCACTTTGTATCTGACGATTTTGTTCTCGAATTTGGTTCCTTAATCATTTTATGTGTAGAGATTATCCAGCTCCTTGCTATACTTTGTACATGTTCTGGGTATAATGTTAATATAATAAGATTTTTTTCTATAACTCTTCAATTTATTTTAATGTTTTTTATATTTTGGGTTAAGAACTTAACAGCAAGTTATTTAACTTTGCCAAACATGTTTATAATAAATGTTGTTTTGGAGACTAAAGAACTACATATTGTTTTCTATAACTTGTGTGTTTTTATTTCTATTTTAAGTTAGGAATCAACGAAACCATCAATCTGTACATGTTCTAGGGTAAATAATAACACAATAAGCTATACATATGAATCTTTTTTAAATTTGTTATTATTAATAAAGTGAAAAGATAAATCACAATCAAATCTTACGAATGTATAATGCAAAAAAGTATATTTATGTAATAATAAAATTAATAAGATATTACGTAGTTAAATAAAAATCAGCAATAATAAGGTTATATAAATGGTATAATAAAATGAAAAAGATATTAAGTAGTTAAATAAAAATCAGTAATAATAAAGTAATATTAATGTAATAATGAAATGAAAAATATATTAGGTAGTTAAATAAAAATCAGTAATAGTAAAGTGGCAACCAACTTAAGAAGGGAAAAAAAATCCGTCAGAATCGTAAGTACCCTCACATTCGGAAATCAAGTCTCTAAATTCTTTTGGGATATTAACTTTTCTCGCATCCTCACTATTGACTTTATAGCCATTTAAATGCTTTTCCCAATTTAATAATCGGGATCTTTGGTCACCGTTTCCACACTACTCAGTTAAGTGTTCATATTTGCTAGAGTACCTTTCAGTAACTCTAGTCCTG